>CAJQZJ010033849.1:1352581-1375022 GCA_907164525.1 Lophiomys imhausi
TTTATTTCTGTTGTTTTGTATTGTATTTATAGTTATAAGAAAAAGAACCATTATTTGGACTGAAAGGGAGAGCTGTTGGGGGGAAAAATAAATACCTTAAACTAAAAAAAAAGGGAAGAGGATGGTGGGGCTGAGGGGGAGGAGGGTGGAAGGGTGGGACTGGAGGGGGGAGTAGGGAGGGGATTGTGATTGAGATGTAACTTGAAGAAATAAAAAATAAATTATTAAAAAAAAAGAGTCTTTTCTGAAGAGTTGAACTTAAGAAAGAGACCTTATTTATAGGTGACTAAATTTTCAATATATGGTGGCATGAAGAACAAAAGCAAAATAAGTTTATATAGAGAAAAGGAAAATAAAATTCCTATATGTTTAAAATCATGAATGGCTTGGCATTCTGTGCCTGTTGTACACTCAACTGTGTTACAGTAGCTTTTATTCTCCTGATTTAGTTGTCTCAGAGGCTCACTGCTTCTATCTGCTAACCTAGCCTTGATCCTGGAAAATTCTAGCCTCCATACAATCTAATCTATGTCTAGAATGATTTTAGCCTTTGAGACCTACTTCTGAATAAATTCACCCAAAGTAACTTTTGTTCTCTGGATTTAGTTGTCTTGGAGACTTACTCCTACTTCTGCTAACCTAGGCCTAGTTGTGGAAGCTTCTAGCCTCTATACAATCTTATCTAGGCCTAAAATGTTTTCAATCTCTGAGACTTAATGCTGAATAAGCTCATACATGCTTGTCTTTCCTGAACTCCTGCTGGCTGGCTCAACTCAGCTGTTCTGGCTCAAACTCCTCTCCAACCCAATTTACTCAATCTGGCTTCTCTCAGTTTCTCACTGAATTGCTCTACTTGGCCTCAAACTAACTCTAGCAATCTGCACTAATCTTCTGGCTCCTCTCATTCTTTGCCTCATTTTTTTTCACCTGCATCTAGGTTGAACCTCTCTCTGTAAAATTCTTCCAGTAAAACTCAACTCCACTTCAGTGCCTCTTAGCTTACTGACTCAATGGAACTGCTTTAACAGAATTCAGAGATTTCCATGCCTTTGTCTCCTAGGTGCAGAGATTAAAGGTGTGTACCACCTAGCCTGGACCTAAGTTTTTCTTTACCTGAAACTTGCTCTATACCAGGCTGGCCTTGAACTCTGGGAATAAAGACATGTCTGTATTCCAGTCAGATCACAAAAACCCAGAGGGTTTTTGGGTATGATCTCTTGTCAGATCACCCATGTTCTCAGTTAAAATTTCTGTACACAACTGTTATTGAATTTTATTTTAATTTTAAATATTGAATCATATGACAAAATTGAAGAAAGTAAAGGAGTGTGTTATCATATGAATTAAAAGTAAGCTAGTTGTGAAGAGGTAAAGATGTAACAGTGGAGTGGAGAAAGTAACTGACAAACCTAGTATGGGAAACTGTAGCAAATATATGGCTAATTAAGCTATTTAACCTGTATTTAGATTATTGTTAATTTGTTCAGCAGCCTTTAATCCTTATTCCGCCATTATAAATGAGCACACAGAGACCACATGGATTTTAACAAGCCTTGGCCTGAGTTGTGCAATCCTAGCCCATCTAAGCTTGCTCTTAACTCTATTACCCAAATATGACCCCATATATACATATGTCCTCTTGGACGGCCATTCTCCACGCTATACCGATGTTCCTGGCCATGTGGAATGAGGTTCTTTTTTCTAACCCATGGTGTGTGCCTCCTCCTTCCTGCTGCTGCTGGCTGGAATTCCTTCTTCTTCCTGCTGCTGGCTGGAATGTTTTCTTCTTCTGTATAAAGCACAGTCTTCCTGCTCTAATCTCAGGAAGTTCCACCTTTCTCTGTCTTTGCCCAATCTCAGGCCTTGGCATTTTATTTAACCAATCAGAGTCAATGTAAGTAACAGACAGCAAGCAGGACCAATTAATTAACATTTAGAATGCTTACCACTACCCCAACAGGAAACAGAAACCAACTTCCATTAAGGAGCTGTTCTTGCTATTTTGTCCTAATATCAACAATTAGTTTTTATTTATCCTTCAAGAAAATATTTTTCTCCTCCTTTTAATAAAATTATTTCATTGTAATAAGCTCATGATTTTCTGCTTTGCCACAAGCCAAAAAAAAAAAAAAAAAAGCTACAAATGAGCCAGAGACTAAAATTTCTGAAACCATAAGCCTAAATAAATCCCTTTTATTCAATTTATTTCTCAGTGACCTTGCCATGGTGACAAAAGTCTGACTGCAATTGACATTCTTCATACCCTGTGCTGCTGAACCATAAAGGCTGGTAGATTAGTTTTGTGGCCTGCATTTTCAGCATATAATATATCAACTCAATGGACTTATCACAGCAAAGCCCTATCACACCTTGAGGAAAATCTCTATGAATTTCATCTGTTTACTTCTTGTTTGTTTGTTTTTTTAGAATGTGGTAATTATATCCTTTAACATCCCCCAACTCCAATCATCCCTAGGCTGGTTTACAGGGACTGTGACCTTCTCCTGGCTTCTCTCCCTCCCACTGAAGCTCCCCAGAACCAGCTCCCTCCTTATCACAGACCTTTTAACTAATCCACATGGTGTGGAGACAAAGGGAACCTACCTGCAATCAATTTAGTGAGAAAGAAAATATGAAGCAAACCAAAATTAAAGAACTTCCCTAAGATCACACAGCTAATGCAGGCTTGATTGCAGGTAGGCTGGCTACAGACTTCAAGCTTCTGTCCAACACAAGATGCAAAGTCTCCATTGACAAAGCGTCTGTGCACAGTTATAACAAATTAAACAGGAATTATGCCCTTCAGAAACTGACAAGGTAACTACGAATGTAAAATCCTAACAGTTAAGGCTGTGAATTTGCGGCACAGATCCTCAGAACTGATCAATATTTCTCACCTGCTTCCCTTATGGGATGATGGTTGCTTTGTCTATGCAGCCCTGTCGTTTGCTTTAGCAGACACAGAAGTTTCTTTTGTTTGAATTATAGCTAAGACATATTCTTGTAAGCTTACGCTTGTTTGAACAGGACATATGGTCACCTCAGCCCAAAGGTTTCAAAGGGGCCTAGGCTGGGGCAAAATTAATAGATATGTACTTATCTCTAACAATTTCTTCTTCAATGCCTCCCTTCACCTCTGAACCTCTTGGAGACCTTGAACAGGTCCAGTGAACTTGGTTATACTCATTGTGATCTGAGGGAAAATTTCCACTTATGATAATAACTTGCATTTACACAGCACCTGCCTGCTTTCCAAGCCCGGCTTCTTGATTTACATGGTGAGCATTTTCTAGTAGAAATATGCAGTTAACAAGATAAAAAGCAAGAGGCAAAAAGCTAGACAAACTTTAAGTAGTTTTATCTCTCTAGAGAGTAGTGACTTGAGCACTCTGACTTATAAATTTTTCTACCTATTCTATCCTACTACAGGAATTTAAATAGTGATCAAAACTGTTAATTTTTAACCTAGAAAATTTAAATTTAAAAATATAGTTGAATGAAAATTAAGGAACTGGCCTAAGGTCATACAGGTAGTAGTGGCTTGATTCCAGGTAGTCAGGCTGCAGACAAAAAAAAAATAATTTTTAAATTTAAATTTTGTAGATTAAAAAACAACAGAACAATAACAACAATTATAATCATTATATAACTAAAATTATTATAGAATTAAAAGTTTAATTTTTAAATTAAAATTTTCTTATAAGAATCCTTGGGTGTTGGCTTCTTTGTCAAAAATTAAGTGACCATAGGTATGTGAATTTTTTTTTCTGGGTCTTCAATATGGTTCCATTGATCAATTTCTCTGTTTCTATACCAGGACCATGCTGTCTTTATTACTATTGCTCTGTAATATAGCTTGAAATCAGGGATGGTGATACCTCCAGATGTTGTTTTATTGTATAGGATTGATTTAGCTATTCTGGGTCTTTGGTTTTTCCATATGAAGTAGAGAGTTATTCTTTCAAGTCCTGTAAAGAATTGTGTTGATATTTTGATAGGAATTGCATTGAATCTGTATATTGCTTTTGGTAAGGTGGTCATTTTTTTATTTCTTCAATTTACATCTCCATCACAGTGCCCTCTTTCCACCCCTCCCAGTTTCACCCTCCCCTCCCTTTCTCACCCATCTCACTCCTCCAATGTGGAGTATCCCTATATATCAGTCCCTCTCAGTTCAACAAAGATCACGTGGCCATTTTTTTTATGTTGATCCTACCTATCCATGAGCATGGGAGATCTTTCCATCTTCTGATTTCCTCTCAATTTCTTTCTTCAGGACTTGAAGTTCTTGTCACACAGGTCTTTCACTTGCTTGGTTAGAGTTAACTCCTGGCATTTTATATTGTTTTTGGCTATTGTGAAGGGTGTTGTTTCCCTAATTTCTTTCTCAGCCCATTTATCTATTGTGTAAAGAAGGGCTACTGATTTTTTTTTTTTAGTTAATTTTTTATCCAGCCACCTTGCTGAAAGAGTCTATCAGCTGTAGAAATTCTCTGGTGGAATTTTTGGGGTAACTTACATATACTATCATATCCTCTGTGAATAGGGAAAATTTGACTTCTTCTTTTCTGATTTGTATTCCCTTGATCTCCTTAATTGTCTTATTGCTCTGACTAAAACTTCAAGTACTATGTTGAAGAGGTATGGGGAAAGTGGGCATCCTTGCCTTGTCTCTGATTTTAGGGGACAGCATCTTCAACAAATGGTGCTGGTTTAACCAGATGTAAACATGTAAAAGAATGCAAATAGACCCATATTTACCACCTTGCACTAAACTTAAGTCCAAGTGGATCAAAGACCTTAACATAAAACCAGACACACTAAATTTAATAAAAGAGAAAATGGGGAAAAGGCTGGAACTTATTGCACAGGTGACAACTTCCTGAACAGAACACCAATAGGTCAGGCCCTAAGACCAACAATCAATAAATGGGACCTCATGAAACTGAAAAGCTTTTCTATGGCAAAGGACGCTGTCATTAAAACAAAACGGCAGCCTACAGATTAGGAAAAGTTCTTCACTGACCCCACAACCGACAGAGGGCTAACATCCAAAATCTATAAATAACTCAAGAAATTAAACACCAACAAACCAAGCAACCCAATCAAAAAATGGGGTACAGCTCTAAACAGAGATATCACAAAAGAGGAATCTAAAATGGCTGAGAGACACTTAATGAAGTGCTCAACATCCTTAATCGTCAGAGAAATACAACTCAAGATGACTCTGAGATTCTATCTCACTCCTGTCAGAATGGCTAAGATCAAAAACTCAAGAGACAGCACATGCTGTCAAGGTTGTGCAGAAAGGGGAACACTCCCGCATTACTGGTAGGAGTGCAAGCTTGTACAACCACTATGGAAACCAGTCTGGCAATATCTTAGAAAACTTGGAATAGCTCTAACTCAAGACCCACCCATACCACTCTTGGGCATCTACCCAAAGGATTCCTCACCAAACCATAAGGATATCTCCTCATCTATGTTCATAGCAACTTTATTAGTAATAGCTAGAAACTGGAAACAACCCAGATATCCTTCAATCGAAGAATGGACAAAAAACAAAAACAAATAAACAAACAAACAAACAAAAAACTGTGGTACATTTACACAATGGAATACTACTCAGCTATCACAAACAAGGAAATCATGCAATTTGCAACCAAATGGATGGAACTAGAAAAGCTCATCATGAGTGAACTAACTCAGACTCAGAAAGATATACATGGCATATATTCACTTATAACTGGATTTTAGCCATATAGTACAGGATAACCATACAACAATCAATAGACCCAGAAGAACAGGAACATGGACTTGGTTACGTGTTAGTGGTATATTCCACCCTAATGGAACTGCCATGTATTCCTACTTTGAAAGAGGAAGCTCTTAGAGCTCATGTGACTAACGAACTGAGGGGGACTGATACACGGAGACACCCTGACACCCCACACTGGAGACATGGGAGGGGTGGGAGAGGGGGTAGAGTGTGGGAAGGAGAGACCGGAAGGGGGTGGAGTGAGAGAGTGGCAATGGAGACACACTGAAGTAATAAATAAACGTTGAAAAAAAAAAAGAATCCTTGGGGATAAGTGAAGTTCATATCCCCTTTTGTGGAGAAGATTGAGGCTGAAAGTTAACTAATTTTCTCAAATGCATGAGTGTGTTTAGCAAACTAAATATAAACTACATCTTAAAGAAAACCCTGTTCTATCCTATTTCTTCACTATGAACATCTTCAGATTGTTGGCTGTAACAAAATTATTTAACAAAAATAATTATTTAATGCAGAAAATGTTATTGGTCTCAATGATTAAAGGGCTAAGAACTCAGTAAGGGCCTGACAAAGCACTATAGTTTTTATGACGTGGCACCCATTAATCAGCAGTGGTTAAGGTTCAGCTTCATGAGGCATTCTCTTGCTGACTGGTGCCTCAGAGTTACTTTTCTCCTGGTCTCTCTCCAAATTATGCCTGTTCATTCAGAGGCTGGGCTTACTATGCACAGTCAGCTTAGATAGCCTTCTGTTTTCCAATGGAAACTGGCCTCAAAAACAAGTGTCCTTAGACAGAAGGAAGTTGAATTAGATATCCCTTAAAAAGAAGACCCACTGCTCCCATAGTACCGCTTCTGCCACATTACATGATAAAAGCAATTAATGGCAGCACAAATTCACCATGAAGAACAGTCCCAGGTGAAAATAGGAGGAGTATCAAACTATTTGACCATATTTGACAACTGAACATTTGCATCATAGTGGCGGTTGGCACAGGAGTCACTTAAAGGGTCTTTTGGGCCAAACATCTGAATATCTCTCTCGCATGACCCATATTTGATGTCAGCAACTGACTGGGAACCGGATGAGTCTGTAATAAAAAAAGTTACCTTATCTGTTGATATGATAAAATGACCTACAAAAGCAACTTACAAGAGAGTTTATCCTGGCTTGTAGTTCCAGACACAGTCCATCCCCGTGGGACAGTCACTGCAACAGTAACTCAGGATAGTTGGCCATTTCATAGATTGTCATGAAGCAGAAAGCAAGAGTACATGCGTGGGAGCACCTACGTCACATCCTCCACTATCGTTCAAACGCCCTCCTAGGGAATCGTGCCTCCCATAGCATTTAGACCTTCTCAGCTCAGTCAATGGAATCGAAATAATCCCCCATACAATCCCCCTGGCAACACCTTATGAAAATACAGTTTCCAGGTGTTTCTAAATTATGAAGAGTTAACAATTACAATCAACCATCAAAACCAAGCTTTATTTTCCATGTAAGTACTTTGTGAATGCTAATCATATGATGACCAGACTCTTAGAGAAAGTATTCTCATAGCTGTCTTTGGATGATTATTACAGATGTTACAAAGTTCTGTTTAAATTTATTAGACGATTCATTAAAATAGCTAAGTAAAATTATGTGATACTTCTCGAGACAATGTGCTTTAATTTTCACCCCAAAACCACAGACAATGGAAGTAAAATGTACCCTATGTTGTTGCATCAAATTCAAATGTTTGGACACATCAAGTTATGTATCAAATAAGAAGCTGATATTGAAATGTTAAGCCATACACAGACACACACACACACACACACACACACACACACACACACACCCCAACAAAGAATAAATAAAAGCTGGGCAAGGGACACAAATAGCAGGCAAAATACACCAGCAACTTGGGAGGCTGAGGCAAGGAAAGCCACCCTGGTCACCTTTTTGATTTTTTGTCTCAAGAGAAAATAAAAATTAGTTGGGGAAATTGGATTATGCCTCAGTGATAGAGTTCTTGTCTAATATGGATGAGACCTGAGTTAAATATCCAATATAGAAAAAAAGTGGGGAAGGAGGGGGAAAATAACTAATTGGTTTAAGTAACTTAAGACCAAGAAAGAAAGACCCTTCAAATTAAAAACTAAGGAGGTCATGTTTTTCCTGCCATGAATTTTATCTTGGGACCAGCAAGATGGCACAGTGGGTAAAAAGACTGAATTCAATTCCTGGAGCCCACTTAGAAAGTCAGAAACAACATTGTAATCTATCTGTTCCTCTATGACAGAATGGGACTCAGAGACAGGAGAGTTTCTCACATGCATATGGGCTAGCCTGTCTGAAATATTCAGCACTTCAAGAGCAACAAAATTGACTGGTCTCAACAAAAAGACAGGAGAGAACAGTCTCCAGATTGTCTTCTCATCTCCATAGACTATGGTATGTACATAATCATGAATGCATGCATATAGACATATATATAAATACACACACATACACAAACATACCATCAAAAAATAAATAACTACTGTACAAGGGACATAAATAGACATTTCTTGAAAGAAAACATACATGCTAACACACATAAAGACATGGACATCTCACCTCAAGGAAATGAAAATCAACTACAGTGAGCTAACAGAATAATTATCAAAAAGATGTATAACAGAAAATATTCAGGAGGATATGGATCATGAGACCATTGCACCCTATTGGTGCAGAGGTAAGTTGGTATAGCCATTTTGAAAAAACTGTTTGGAAGGTTCTTTTTCATGTGCTTGACAAATTTCACCTATCAAAATTTCCTAGAAAATATGTGCAGTCAGTTTGATAGTATGAATTCTGTACTCCCATGCTCATTACTGCACTATTAAAATTGATCATGAAATAATTGCAGTTATATATAAATATATGAATGACTACATGGTTTAGTGATCGTATATTATGGAATACTATTTAGCTTTTTAAAAGGATGATGTTTTATCACTGGAACAGAAAGGTTAGAACTTTCTGTTTCATTATACTAAGGTCATATTATGAAAACCTCTGCACACACTGAAAAACAAGATGTTATTACACAATTTTAATATCAGTCTATAAATATTGAATTCATAAATGCAGAGGAGAAGTGTGGATATATAATTTGAATGTGGAGAGATGGGGAAGTAATAATCAGATGTATCAAACCACAGAGAGGAAGAATTCTTTGTTCCACTCCCCAGCATGGTGAATATAGTTAGACAATAGATTGCTGCACATTTCAAAACTGCTAAGGTAGTAAATTCTGAATGTTCTCACTAACAAAGATGTTAAGAATTTGAGGTGATGTATGTGTTAAATAGCATTATTTAATTACTCTGCACTGTATTCATAGCTTATCACCTTGTACACCATACATTTATACAATTATAAATCGTCAATTTCCAATTTAAAACAGATGAAGAGCAGCTTAGATTCATTGGAAGAATACTTAGATTTCACTCCCTGGGTAAGGTTAAGCATTCACAACACCTTCAAAGGTCGTAGTTCTTGTTATTCTGGTGGCTGCTGAACATGCCTTGCACATTGGTCCAGCACTGAATTCTGTCAGATAGCAATGCTTTTCTTACTGGTTACATATTTCATGAACAAGGGCCCTTTGAAGTCAAGTGACCCTTCGTAGAGATAGATCTAATCATATGAAAATCTTACTACTGAACCAACTTTGACCAACAAAAATTTCAGTTTTATGCCATTCATCAGTTTTAGGTGTCCTTGACCACTGAGAAGGGAAATACAAAAGCAATGTTACATAGAAGTTTATCAGTTTAGAAATAAAGTCTGTGTTGTCTAGACTTCAAACTAGAGAGAACGTTTGATGTAGGGTCAAGGTTGTCCAGCCAAAAGGTTTTATCTCTGTTCTTTATATCTCATAGCCTTAGTCTACAGACCCTTGTCCTGAGACAGATTCTGTAAGGTTACAAGAACATTAATTATATTTGGAAAGACTTGCAAAGGCCAGCTCCTCCTTTGCAAGGAGGGAGATTGGTTCCTCATTGGTTGAACCAATGAGGTCAACTTATTACCAAGAGCAATGGACAGGCTCTCTTCCACACCAATTCTTCTCATTTTCTCTGTGACTCTCCAGTATCAGTCTCCACATGAAACTCTTGCTGTTTACTCCTAACTAGAAAGATTTCAATAACAGATTTTCTCTGAAGCAAGCCACACTCTTAAAGTGAAGGAAGGTAGCCAAATCTCAAAGCTCAAAGCTAACTACTTGCTACATTTGTGTGTTAGGAAGGCATTATTGTGTAAATAACTCTTTCAAATCAGGGTTTATATGGTCTGAAGGATTCAACAAATGTGAAAGAGATTAATCTATTTCCTTCCTTACATTACTTATATAATATTAATACATGGAAACAAGTCTGCTAAGATTTCACCTCACAAATGTGGACACTGTAAGGTTTCATGTTGTCTACATGAGGTCTTAACTCCAGCATTATTCACTTGATATTTAAAACATAACAGTTTGATAATACTTATGAATTCAGAGAACCTGGAGGAAGAAAACTTTAAGTGGTTATTGAAGCTAAGGGGGAAATCTCTGCCTCCCTGATATTGTGCAAGAGATTTCAAGAGGCTGTGAACTCAGAATATCTGAGCAGAAGGGAAGTATGCTAACTATTCCCTCTTTAAGGAAGTCTGGGATCTGCTTGGTGTTTGGGCTGAGATATGAAACGATTTCTCTATTTTCCCAAATAGTTCACCCTTCCCTAATTATAGCTCTCAGATGAATGTTTTGTTGCCATCAGAAATCAGGCAAAGCAGGAAGGAAATAATCATGCATTTTTACTTAGAACACAGAATTTTAATACCCTTTTTCCTTTTGCTAACAGACCTTTCAATTTTCATTCTTACGTGTTTTAAGTATGATAAATTTTACCTTTCACAATATCATTCCTCATCCATAAAATTGCACAAAAATGCCATAAACAAGCTGTCTGAAAAGGAACAAGCATATATTTTTAAGAAAAAAAATAACCCTCATGTTTACAGAAATAATAAAGCTCATGCAGTACTTCTTTTAAAGATCTTGCTCTAAACAAACTGAATTATTCATGCATAGAATTGTATAGCATTAGAACACCTGTTTTCAATCATGCATAATGTAAAATCACTCATTACCTCACAAGAGCCTCTACATTTCCAGCAATCAAATGGCATTGAAACAGCAAAACAGGTGCCTGGCAGGTGGATCCAAGCAGATGTTTTGGGTTTGCATGTCTTTTCTTGTACAGGTGTGACGATCTTGTTTGCAACTGCATAATTGCTATTTAAATAGGTGATATTTAATTCCTATGTACTTTAATATTTATTTTTGCTCCTTCAATTCTTCTCCTTCCTTGTGACTGCCCAAGCTTGAGGTGGATTTGAAAGCTTTGTGATCTTGTAAGGTGGAGTGATGCCAATTAAAGGTATAATTCCTTCATCTTAGACATTCATGGTAAAAAAGAATCTTCTGTTTTTTTAAAAGTACGCATCTTCTGGGTGAGGATATGACATTCCAGCAGTATAAATAACTACTGACCAAGATAGAAAATATTACTTTCTTTCTTAGGTATCATCTAGAAGTTACACTTAACTATTTCTTTGTTCATAGCAGTAATTTTAAAGCCATTCAGTGTAAATCTGTTAGAGCAAATCAGAGAGTGAGCATCCTTCTCCAGCTGCCAATACATACTTTATTGAACTTCTGCAAAGATAACTCTGTGTGTGTCCTCCTTGTGAGGCATCAAAATGCATTTGCTTAAGCATGTTTTACTAAAACATCTTTAAGTCTCAGCTGGAAATAGGGTTTTTACTTCACCCTGGATTTATCCAATATAAATTCATTCAAGCAGAATAAGTAAAGCAGCCTTCAACAGGGGGTGTTGCAGGCACCTTATTTCTGAGTCTGTCTGTATAGTTCTTACTTTTTCTTCTTTAAAATCAACAAATTCAGTATCAGTGAAAAATGCTTATGGAAATCTTCTAAGACAGGGAGGTATTTGTGAAAGCAGGTATAGCATCCTGTCAAAGTCATGCTTCTCAAAGATCCTTGCCTCTTTTCCAGTCAAGGATGACAGCCAATGAGACTGCCTGAAGTGAAACCAATATCTATTTTACTGCAACGGTTGAGGAATTGAGTACTCGTATCCCTGAAACTAAAGCCACTCAATGCAAGGGAACTCTGGATCATGCAAGTAACAAAGTAGGTCTTGGAAATGTTACCCTGTATCGAGGAAAATCAAGCTTTCAGGCCTCTATATGTTGTTAATGACTTTCAGGCTTCCAGATGTAGTCATCATTTTTGAAGAACAAAGACCCCAAAGGTGCTGACATTCTCTCTTCTCTATTGATATGGGTTTTGTCTATGTGAAGTTATGACTATTACTGAAATTAGTCACACAGTACTCCCTCTAGTGAAGATATCATTAGATGAGTGTATACTTAATCTTCACATTAGTCAAATGAATGCAATGGATTTTTAAAGTCAAAAGTTAGCTCACTGAATTATTATCAACAATTTGCCATGTTGGTGATTATAGTTTTCTCTTCCTTCATGTCCACCATAAATATAATAATAAAATACCTGTTGCTGTATGTAGTAGGCAAACCAATCCCAATTTCATATGTATTTCAATAATTTTATAAATGTGTACATTATTGATAATTTATTGATATGGTTTTAATATTAGTTATGCATGTTTTAAAATCAGCTCCATGTAATCAATGTCTCAATAAATCGCAATCTCTTTCTTTCATATACCTTCACTGCCATTGTTAGATCCCCTTTCCTAGTACAAGTAGTATTAAGCACTTTCTATACATTAGTTAAATATTACACTATATACACATAAAGATAGTACACACACTATTGTTATCTGTGTCATTTTATGATTTGAGTTTGTTAAAAAGTTTCAGACCTATCAAAAGCTGGGAGTATGAAATCCATTGTTAGACCTGGTGCTTGACTCTCCTAGGCCTCTTGTAACTGCTGTATTCTCAACATTCATAAGATCAGGGTTTTTTAAATTGCCTGTTCTATTACTCAGTTTACCAAAACAAGCCCAATTTTAGGTGTTTTATCTTTCTTGACATAGAATGTCAAACTGAAATTATACTGCAGAGAGGATGACTGTTGTAATTATTTATTTTCTCTTACTAATATAGGGTCATGATCTTTCCTATATCACTCATTTTAAACAATTTAATTATGTCATACTTTTATGCCATTTTGCCTTGCTATCATAATTATTTTTCAGCACCCATTTTTCAAAACCTGTCTTGGAGTTCTTTAAGTTCTAAGTAAATCTATTTTCAAACTTTTCTAGTAAGTTTACTTTCTTCAAAGCTTAATACTGGCAAAGACTTACTCAGGCATTGAAATAAATTACAGAACGCAGATTTTCAGCATTAACCGGAAAATCAATGATCTATGGCAACATGTCGTGTCAACTCAAATTATTACTTGTGCCTGAAGTTAAATACGCATTAACTACAGCATCTAGTTATCTTGGCCCGCTCTTCAAGGCTCCCATTCCTGTCCAATTCATCAAATGCATCCTTAGCTTCTATCATTTCTGGCATTTCTGCATATAGGTGCAACGGCATTCTGTGCATGTAATTTGATCACTGATAATGTACCATTTGAGGAAGTCTACAAATGTTACCAGCCCACAAACAGCTCAGAGTTCCTATTTTACAGGAGTGGGTGATATTAACATGTCCTTTGGTATGCACATTACAAAGATACCTTGTGAAACCAGTTTACTTGTTCCAGTGTAGATGAGAAACTTTCAAATGAAAAGACTAAAAATTTTGACTAATTACATAAAAATTAAAATTAATAAAATGATATCTGGTGGTTTTAAACTTTATTTTTTCATTATATGTTGCTTTATTTTTAATTTTAAAAATTTTATCATTAAAAAAACTAGTGAATAAATAAAAATACCATACCAAATTAAGCAGACTCAAAATCTATATAGCTCAATGAACAGCAGGGTAAGCATGTGAAATGAAAGCTGTGGGCCTTCACATTTAATTTTACCCTTCAGTATCTAATATATTTTGTTTAGATAACAGCCACCAAAACCAAATAATAATAATAATAATAATAATAATAATAATAATAATAATAATAAATTCATGTCGGAATTTGAACTAGAAACACAATTAGTCTTCTATCCTCTTATACTTCTACTGTAATTATAAATTCAGGTAACAGATTTGGATTCTGAACTTTAAATTTCATATCATCTTACTTTACATTGTAGGAGACATTAGCTGATTTGCACATGGCCCTCCACCATCCTATAATGTTTAAAGAGCTGTGAGAAGAGACATGCTAGCAACACTTGTGTTTTGTCTGTATACTTGATTATCTTTGGTTTTAGGGAATGGATGCATGTGAATTTCTGTTCACTGTGGACGACATAGAGCAGCATTTAAATTCAACAAATGGATAAAGTTTATGGACATGCTTAGGCTTTTAACTTAACTTGACTTCCTAAATTACATTTATTTTTTTTTAATGGAGTCAAAACTGAATTTAAGATTGTGTCTTTGTAGAAACAATCTAGTAAACCTGATGTTTTAGATAACTTTCCCTGCAAAGCACTACAAGAGCTTCCTCTTAACACTAGGTCCATATTAGATATTGTCCAACAGGACTTGTCCTGTTTATTATGGGTACCTACTGTTCCATAAAAAATAAATATTAATTGGTCATGTCCTCCTCATGAATATAGACATTATTTTATCATATTAGGCAATCTTATTCATTTATGAAACATAGAAAGGCATATATATGTAATGTATATTATATATTACTATGAATGGTATTATAACATGTATAATGTATATACATATATATATAGATATATATGGTAAATATATAATTTATTTCAGCTAGGAAAGCCTGTTGGAGGAAGGTCTTGTACCACCTTTTCTGAAACACTCTATAATTGGATAGTAAAAGTCACTGATGGCCATTTACCTGGGCAGAGAGAGAATAGGAAGGCAGGACTTCTTGGAACTAACTAAAGAACCCTTGGAAGAGACAGAGGAAGCCCTCTCTCCCCATCAGGATTCCCAAGCAGCAGGATGTCTGGGTGTGAACTCAGAGTACAACAAGCCACATGGTGGATTGAGAAGAGTTGGTTGGGATAACTTAGATTAGCTAAATGAGAGTCAGCTAAGGCCTAAGTATTGAAACATTAAAAGACCTTGGTGTATTTAATTATTGGGGAAAGGGCTGTATTTGGTCCTAGGCCTTATCCCCAGGACAGGTCAGGCTGCCCCCCTGAAATGATCAGGCCCACCAGGCCTAAAAGCTTCCTTCTGGGCCACCACCGGGTGCTCCATGGGCTTAATATAAGAGTTTATAGTTATTCATAAACATATAAGTCAAGAGAGTTTTGGGTTTAGGTGGTGAAAGGCCACTGTGGGTTTCAGGTCTCCAGTTAAGGTGAATCAAGCAAGCCAGGACTATAGGCTTCCTGCTGGGCTGTGCTGGATGCTCTGCTGGCCTAATATAACACTTTATAGTTATTAATAAAAATCCTTGTTAACAAGGTTGTAGTTTCAAAAGCCATATCCAAAAGCAAGTCTTAGTTCATGGAATTAGACATTTCTTTTTCTAGAAAATATACTCTAGGAAACATTAAGGACTGAGGACAAGAGGCACAGGTGTGGCCAAAGAAAATGGTGTCACACCTTCCACACAGCTACAAAGTTCAAAGCCAAACATGGCATCAAGATTACAGCAAGCCTATGTGTACAATCATGTGATCACATATTTAAAAATTCCAAGGTCTTCCATTTGTTTTCCTTTTTTCTCTTTTTCAAGTAATGCTGTGAAAGAATGAGTTTACTTTGGTCAAGTGAGAGTGGTACTTAACAACACCATAATAAATTTACTTTGTGATGCCACACTTAGTGTGTAATGAGCTGAGAGAAATGCTAATTCAAAATAACAGCTCCATAGATGTGCTGGAGGTCAAATACTAAAATGCTTGTTAGTTCAATGGAATATAGTATCATATTCAGGAGTGAACAAATATTTACTGAATGCAGTTGTTTCTGAAACAAATGTTGGTTTTCCAGAGAACTCCTACAGCTGGTAAACTCCTTCAGCAAGGTGGCTGGATACAAGATCAATTTTAAAAAGTCAGTAGCCCTTCTTTACACAAAAAATAAATGGGCTGAGAAAGAAATAAGGGAATCAACCCCCTTCACAATAGCCACAAATAATATAAAATACCTGGGGGTAACTCTAACCAAGCAAGTGAAAGACCTGTATGATAAGAACTTCAAGTCCCTGGAGAAAGAAATTGAAGAAGATATCAGAAGATGGAAAGATCTCCCTTGCTCATGGATAGGTAGGATAAACATAATAAAAATGGCCATCTTACCAAAAGCAATATACAGACTCAATGTAATTCCTATCCAAATACCAACTCAATTCTTTACAGATCTGGAAAAAAACAATTCTCAGCTTCATATAGAATAACAAACAAACAAACAAACAAAAACAGAATAGCTAAATCAATCATGTACAATAACAGAACATCTGTAGGTATCACCATCCCAGATTTCAAGCTGTACTACAGGACAATAGTAATAAAAACAGCATGGTACTAGTATAGAAACAGAACAGTTGACCAATGAAATCAAATCGAAGACACAGAAATAAATGCACACACCTACGGTCACTTAATTTTCAACAAAGCCAAAGCCATACAATGGAAAAACAAAAGCATCTTCAATAAATGGTGCTGGTCTAACTGGATGTCAACATGTAGAAGAATGAAAATAGATCCATTCTTATCACCCTGTACAAAACTTAAGTCTAAGTGGATCAAAGACCTCAACATAAATTCGGACACACTAACATTAATAGAAGAGAAAGTGGGGAAAAGCCTTGAACTCATTGGCACTGGTAGCAACTTCCTGAACAGAACACCAATAGCTCAGGCACTAAAACAATCAATAAATGGGACCTTATGAAATTGAAAAGCTTCCATAAGGCAAAGGATACTGTCCTTAAAACAAAATGGCAGCCTACAGACTAGGAAAGGATCTTCACCAACCCAACATCCGACAGAGGGCTAATATAAAAAATATATAAAGAACTTAAGAAATTAAACACCAAAAAAAATCAAATAACCCCATCAAAAAATGGGGTACAGAACTAAATCAAGAATTCACAGAAGAGGAATCTCTGAAGGCCAAGAGGCACTTGAAGAAATGTTCAACATCTTTGGTCATCAGGGAAATGAAACTTAAAACAACTCTGAGATTCCATCTCACACCCGTCAGAATGGCTAAGATCAAAAATTCAAATGATAGCACATGCTGGCTGGCGAGGATGTGGAGAAAGAGGAACACTCCTGCATTGCTGGTAGGAGTGCAAATTTGTGCAACCACTTTGGAAATCAATCTGGAGATATCTTAGAAAATTGGGAATAATTCTACCTCAAGACCCAGCCATACTCCTCTTGGGCATATATCCAAAAGATTCGAAACAAAACCACAAGGACATTGCCTCAACAATGTTCATAGCAGCTTTATTTGTAATAGCCAGAAACTGGAAGCAACCCAGATGTCCTTCACCTGAAGAATGGATAAAAAAAAAAAAAAACTGTGGTACATTTATACAATGGAATACTATACAGCTATCAGAAATGAGGAAATCATGCAATTCGAAACCAAATGGGTGGAGCTAGAAAAGCTCATCCTAAGTGAGCTGACTCAGTCCCAGAAAGATAAACATGGTATGTACTCTCTTATAAATGGATATTAACCATACATCACAGGATAACTATCCTACAACCCACAGACCCAAATAGATAGGAACCTAGCATATCTATCCTAGAAAAAAATTTCACCCAGCAGTGAGTCATGGATTCTGCTACAGGTTAGTGGAACACCTTACCCTAGATGGTGTGCCATATCAAGCCCCAGTACAAGTGAAAGCTCTTGGCCCTCACATGACTGAAGAACTGAGGGAGTATGATATGTGAGGGCCCACCTCACCTGAGGAGAAGGAGACTACCCAGTAGAGGAACAATGAGGGAGGGAAGGAAGGAGGGAGGGAGGGGCCAGGAGGGAAAGAGGGAGAAAACTATCTTCTAGAAGTAACTTGAGAAAACAAAATAATAATTTTTAAAGAAAAGTTAATAAGCTTAAAAATATAATAAAAATACAATATAAAATTTTCAAACCATAATTTACCAAAGGTATACTTGTCTTATTGGCATGAAAGGAAAAATGGCCTAATTTCAGATTGGAATGTTAGACTGCACGTGGCCATATAGCTTACACAAACTTGATAGCAGTTTAAAAGTTTTGTTTTTCTGGTTTTGTTTTTTTTTTTTATTTTTGTAGATATAAAGGATATTTTCATGGTTTGGCATTAAAAAACAGGTAAGAGGTTCAAAATACTGTAAATAAATTAAAGGTTACTGCAGTTCAACGTGGTTTTCTAAACCTTCAAGAGTTGAAAAAATTTGGAGCTAAGGTAAAATATATGAAATGTGTGGTGATAGCCCATGCCTTTAACTCCAGCAGAGACAGAAGGATCACTATAGAGTTATTTGTCTTATAAATTCTAGAGTTACAAGGAACAGGGTGGTGATGGTGCACACCCTTAATCCCATCATTCGAGAAGAATATACCCTTAATCCCAACACACTAGAGACAGAAACCTTCAGATCTCTGAGTTTAAAAACTTCCATCCAGGGGGGTTGGTGCACATCTTTAATCCCATCAGTTGGGAACCACATGCCTTTGATCCCAATACTTAGAATGCAGAGACAGGTACATAGGATTTGGAAGGTTTTAAGATTAAAAGCTACCCACAAAAGGCATGCTGAAATTCAAAGCAAATTGTACTTTGAGATCTCAAAATATATACACTTAAAGGTTTGTTTAGTTCCACAATATCAAATAATTTCTTTTTTAATCTCAATTGAGAGATAATACTTTTTATAGTGTCAAAAAACCACATTTGCTCCAGGAAAAAATATTACCTCACCCCCCACCCCAATAAAAAGTAGTGTCCCAGAGTTAGAATTAGGACAGGGCTCTGTTCTTATCTTTCCAGGAGATTTAAAGCATCCATCTAAGGAATCCAGGGGCAACTGTACAACTGAAGCCTCAGAAGAAAACAGATCAGAGACCAAAGAAGACAAGTAGCCCAGACGATCCAGCCTTGCAGACTTCCTCAATAGCTGTTTCCTCAAAAGTCTACAACCACAGCAACTCAAAATCGCTAAGATTGTTCAGCTCCACAGATTGTTCCAGACAGAACTTCAGTAAAGCCCTGAAGTTCAGCTTCTGTCTACAAATTTCTTAGGACATTTAAATAGTTGAGCACAAAAGGACTGAACATCAAATAATTCTATTAACATTTTTATCCATTTTTCCATTCTTATTTGGGCTCCAAATAGGTTTACTACGTCCCAAGTCAGCACAAAGTCATTTTAAGAGAGCAACATCCCATCTCCAGAAGGTGGGGTGGGTTATTTCCCCCCCTTTGGTCATTTGATGGGTTATAGATAATCTTGTTATTTAGGGGGAGAGATTGTAAGATGTTAAATAGGTATTTGAGGTTAGACCCAGGGACTTCTCTCTTTTTCTTTTCTATATCCTTCTTTCTCTCCTATGTACAGGTGGACAGACTTGATAAAAATGGGATATAGACATAATATAGGAATGATAAAGAAATAAGGACAGATTATTGAATATGCCTTTATACCTTTGTATATTGATACAAAATTAAGATTATATTTGGCTAAATTAGTATTGATCTTTGTATATTGATGCAAAATTAAGGTTAACTTTTTTCAAGGTATGGTACCTAGGTAATGCTTAAAAATAAAATGTAAAGTTTTGGCCTTTTGCTACCAACTGTTATAAACTGTTTAGGATAATTAAGAAATGTTGGGGTAGTGTTAAGCATTCTAAATGTTAATTAATTGGTCCTGCTTTCTGTCCATTACTTACATTTACTCCAATTGGTTAAATAAAATGCTGAGGCCTGAGATTGGGCAAAGACAGAGAAAGTTGGGAATTCCTGAGATTAGAGCAGGAAGCCTGCACTTTAGACAGAGGATTAAGGCATTCCACCCAGGAGCTGGAAGAAGAAGACACACTCCATGGGTTAGAAAGAACAACTTCATTCCACATGGCCAGGAACATCAGCATAGCATGGAGGATGGCAGTCCAAGGGGACATATGTATATATGGGGTCATATTTGGGTAGTAGACTTAAGAGCTAGCTTAGATGGGCCAGGATTGCACAACTCAGGCCAAGGCTTGTTAAAATCCACGTGGTGTCTGTGTGTTCTCATTTATAATGGCAGGTTAAGGATTAGCTGCAAACCATTTAACAATAATATAAATACTGGTAAACAATTTAATTAATCATTTCTACAAATGGCACCTAACATAATTTAATTAATATTTTTTCTACAAAGAAATACAAACTAATTGTCATTCAAGCATGTCATTTTGTTAGGTACTATGGTAGTCTATCACAGTTATTTTCTAAGTTAACCAGAAATCAAGTTACTAAGAGACAAGCAACATTTGCTTATCCAAATATAAGAGATATATAGGGGGTCTTCAAAAACCTCAAGAGATCTGCAGAATATGGCATTCAAAGATGTTTTCTTAACTTAAAATTTTTTTGATATAGAGACATGTCAGCTCCTTACAGCACCCCCTATTCTACTCCAAACAGAAGATGAACATCAAAGAATCTCCAATTGGAGATGGTTGAAATTAGTGGTAAGCCTATATCTTGGCAAGAAAAACCCTTGCTTCAACAGTAGGCAGAATGCTGTCCAAAATGGACAAAACTTGGAAGCAGGTAAGTCGACAGCCTAGCTCTGCCAAGTCAGGGTAGGCAAGTCCTTCATAATTCCTGCTCTACAATCAATGTCTGTCAGAGAAATGGGGCCAAACAGCTGAAGATTGATGCTGTAATGTATGGAGAGAAACTGGGAACTGTCTGGGCAGCCAGTGGTATGTCATTTCTTAGTTTTGGAAGCTGCTGGCCCTGCACTTCCTATATAATCAGATATATTTATCCCTCCCAGATCTCTGATGTTGTTGAAGAATAGATAGCTAGAGTCTCATTGTTAAATTTTGAGTTGTTTAGAAATTAAGAATGTGTTCTGGATCTAAGAAGATGTTTTTAAAATTTTAATGCAAGATAGGATGGAAGCTGAGTTGGATATAGAATGTTAAACTCATGGAGATGGTTGGATAGTAGAATGTTAAAGTCAGTTGCCAAATGCGTATTGACTGGACATTGGGAATATATGCTAAGCCCTATAACTCTCATAATTGTGGTGTAATTATTTATGTTGTTTTGTATTTTAGTTATTGTTATAAGAGAAAGAGTCATTTGTTGGACTGAAAGGGGGAGCTGTTGTGGTGGAAGATATACCTTAAACCTAAAAAATAAAATAAAATAAAATGTTGGTGTTTGCAATATTTCACTGAACCAAAGAAACAACAACAGCTGTCCTCATGGTTCTTGTACTTTAGCACTGTACGACAGGTGTCTGAGTGGCCTTTGGCCAATCCCTTTCTATCTCTGGTCTTACTTGCAATTCTCAAGACTTCCAATAGCATGTAATGGGACCTCTGCCTCATAAAATAGACAATGAGTAGAGAGCCTGGTTCTGTGCCCAACCTCAATGGTTCTATTTATTCATGTCTATTGTGTTGCTAGATAATGTAGATCATTGATGTAAAGTTTTGAACCCAACAGGCATAAAGCCATAGTAAACAGCTTTCAAGGTACACCAACTGAAATGTGGTAATGGGAAGAAACAAATGAGATTCCATCCATCCTTTGCAGCTTGACAGAATATCTCTGTATGGACATTAGGTATCCAAAAGCACATATTGCCTATGGCTAGTGAAGTTATGTTGTTCAACTGGTGTGAGTGTTCTTTCTCAGGACTCATGCCCAGTGGATACATTTTCAGTCCAGGTTGCAGAATACTGAAGTGGCAACCAGTGCATAGTTAATCTGTTTCATAATAATGGAGGATACAAACTAGAAAGTAAATATTGACAGTAACTAAATTATGGTGTCTGTTAGAAGACCACAAGAGCTATGACCATGGAATTAAAAGGAAAATGTGGAGAAACGAAGCTACAAGGTATAGAGTTTGCATGATACTACCAAATTTCATGTATGTGACCCAATAAATTAAGTGAAACAAGTCAAAAGAATTAGTAAAGTGAAGATCTAGGAAAAGGGTGTTCCAAGAAGGAAATATCCAATGCAAAAGCCCCAGGGTAAGAGTGAGGATACCAGAATAAATGCAGCAAAGAGAGGTGGGGCAGTGGTGTAGCTCTTAAAAAGTAGAAAAGAAAAGATAATCAATCAAAAACTGGTCAGAAGAAATGAACACTTCAAATAAAGACATATAAATAGATCCAAACAATACATGAAAAACTATTGAACCTATTTAGAGAAGTAAAAACTAAACTGAAAATCATCTTATCCAAGTTCCAATAAACAACATCAAGGAAGCAAAAGAAGAAGAAGGAGAAGAAGAAGAAGAAGAAGAAGAAGAAGAAGAAGAAGAAGAAGAAGAAGAAGAAGAA
>CAJQZJ010033849.1:1375032-1394286 GCA_907164525.1 Lophiomys imhausi
AAGAAGAAGAAGAAGAAGAAGAAGAAGAAGAAGAAGAAGAAGAAGAAAACAGTAAATGTTGGCGATTATAAAGACAAAAAGGAAGTCTTAAGCCTTTTAGTGGGAAAATTACCACAGCCATTATGGCAATCAGCATGGAGTTTCTTTGAGAAAGACTTAATGTAAAGCTACTATGAGATCCAGCAGTGCGAGTCTTGGGTATACACCCAAAGGATTCAAAGTTGGTACACAACAAAGATACCTGGACCCATTATTACTGCATCAACATTCACAGCAACCAGATCATGGATGAACCTAAGTGCCTTTGGTGGATGAATGCATATAGAAAACACAACAAATATATATAATTGGTTATTATTTAGCTATTAAGAAAAATTTGGTGAGCAGGCACAGACCTGGGGCCCAGAACAGAGACCAGCACAGAGCCCGGTGCAGAACAGAGGCCACCGAGGACCCCGCCACAGAATCACGCAAGGCATAGACTCTGGTACCAAAGCGGAGTCCAGCGGCGTAAGGCAGAAGTCCGAGGTACAGTGCAGAGGCCAGCCACGTGGGCACAGGCCCAGGGCCAAGAGCAGAAGCCAGTGTGGAGCCCGGCACAGAACTGAGGCCAGTGAAGACCCTGTTGCAGAAGCCTGCAAAATCCACCCAAATACTCAAGGAATAGCTCCAAACCTCAGACAGGGATACTCATCAGCCTCCTGAGCACCCAGCTTCCATGCTGGCATTCCATACAAGTTCATCAAGATTTATCTCCAGCTGAGCAGCTGGCTGAGAGGCATAGCATATCTGGGCTTACCCAAAAAGGTGTTGGACATATCCCTCTACTGGATATACAATCACTTGGAAAAACATTGCGCCAAGACAGAGCAGAGAGCTGCTCTTCCTGCACCAGCACAGTCTCCTGCATGTCTGATCACTGAAGGGTCTTAGGAGGCAGCCACAACTGCCAGATAGAGGTTCCTCCTGGCTACCTGAGAGCCCAATATTCACATAATCACTCTAACAGCCTAAAGAAGACCAGCAGTGCCACTGAAACGGTCCAGAAGACATCAGGAACAATCAGCTTAGGGCAAACAGATGGCTAAAGGTCAGCAAAAGAACAAAACTGAAAGAGACAAGGCAATGGAAGATTTGAAAGAAATGAAGATTTGCAGAAAAGATAAGCAAATTGGAACAGGAAACATATAAAATGAATAAACTTGTTCAAGACTTGAAATTGGAAGTAGAAGCAATAATGAAAACACAATCAGATAATCCTGGAGGTGGAAAATCAAGGGAAGAGAACAGGAATTACAGACATGAGTTTCAAAATAGGATACAAGAGATGGAAGACAGAATCTCAGGCATGGAAGATTCGATTGAAGAAATCAGTACAACAACCAAATAAAACGAGAAATCTAAAAAAGTTTTCACCCATAACATCCAAGAAATGAAGGACTCAATGAAAAGACAGAACCTAAGAAGTATAGGCATAGAGGAAAGAAAAGACTACCAACTCCATGGTCCAGGAAACATCTTCAGAAAAATCACAGATGAAAATTTCTCAAACCTAAAGAAAGAGATGCCAGCAAAATTCCAAGAGGCTTAGAGAACACCAGATTAGATCAGAAAAGAAACTCCTCTTGCCACATAATAATTGAAACTCCAAATGTACAGAACAAAGAAAGAATATTAAAAACTGTAAGATAAAAAAGGCCAAGTAACATATAATGGCAGACCCATCAGAATTACACCTGACTTCTCTTCAGAAACTTTAACAACCAAAAGAGCCTGGGCAGACATCCTACAAGTCCTGAGAGAACATAGGTGCCCAGACAGACCACTATACCCAGCAAAACTCTCTATCAACATAGATGGAGAAAACAAGATATTCCATTACAAAATCAAATTTAAACAGTCTCTACACACAAACCCAGCCCTACAGAAGATCCTAGAAGGAAAATCCAACCCAGAGAAGATAACTACACCCAAGAAAACAGAGGAAGAGAAAAACTCCACTGCAGCTAAACCAAAAGAAACACACAACCACCACCTACATCAAAATAACAGGAAATAAAAACTTTTGGTCATTAATATCCATCAACATCAATGGACTCAATTCCCCAATAAAAAGACACAGTCTTACAGAATGGATCCATAAACAAGACCCATCATTTTACTGCATACAAGAAACATATCTCACTAACAAAGATAGATGCTACCTCAGAGTAAAGGGCTGGGAAAAGGGTTTCCAAACAAATGGAACCAGGAAACAAGCTGGAGAAGCCATCTTAATATCAAATAAAATAGAATTTCGACTGAAGTTAATCAAAAAAGATAGAGAAGAGAACTCCATACTCATAAAAGGAAATATTCATCAAGATGGCATCTCAATATTGAAGATCTATGCCCCAAATACAAGGGCACCTACATAAGTAAAAGCAACTCTTCTAAAGTTTAAACCATGCATCGAGCCCCACACATTAGTAGTGGGAGACTTCAACACCACACTTATAACAATGGACAGGTCATCCAGACAGAAACCAAACAGAGAAATAATGAGTCTAACAGAGATCATGACCAAATGGCCCTAACAGATATCTACAGAACTTTTCGCCCAAACACTAAAGAATACACCTTCTTCTCAGCACCGCACGGAACGTTCTCCAAAATCGACCATATAATCAGACACAACACATGCCTCAGCAGATACAGGAAAATTGAAATAACCCCTTGTATCTTATCAGACCACCATGGAATAAAGCTGGACTTCAACAACAACAGAAATAATAGAAAGCTTACACATTCATGGAAACTGAACTACTCTCTACTGAATGACCACTGGTTCAGGGAAAAAATAAAGAAGGAAATTAAAGACTTCTTAAATCCAACAAAAAAAATGAAGGCACAACATACCCAAACCTATGGGACACAATGAAATCAGTGCTACGAGGAAATTTCATAGCACTAAGTGCCTTCAAAAAGAAAATTTTTACAGCTCATATTAGCTAATTATCAGCATAACTGGAAGAAATGGGAAAAGAAAAAGAAACAAACACTCCCAAGAGGAGCAGAAGGTAGGAAATCATCAAATTTAGGGCTGAAATCAACAACTTAGAAACAAAAAGAACAACACAAGGAATCAATGAAAACAAAATTTGGTTCTTTGAGAAAATCAACAAAATAGATAAACCCTTAGCCAAATAAACTAATAGATAGAGGGAAAATACCCTACTCAACAAAATCAGAAAAGAATAGGGAGAAATAGTGGCAGACATTGAGGAAATCCAGAGAACCTTTAGGTCCTACTTTAAAAATATGTACTCCACCAAATGTGGAAACCTAAGCAAAATGGATAATTTTCTTGATAGATTCCACTTCCCAAAGTTAAATCGAGATCAGGTTAACAGCTTAATCAGTCCTATAACCTCTAAGGAAATAGAAACAGTCATTAAAAATCTTCCAAACAAAGGAAGCCCAGGCCTAGATGGTTTCATCTCAGAATTCTACCAGACATTCAAGGAAGAGTTAATACCAATATTCTTCAAACTCTTCCACAACATAGAAACAGAAGGAGCACTGCCAAACTCATTCTATGAGGCCACAATCACTCCGCTTCCTAAACCACACAAAGACTGAACAAAGAAAGAGAACTTCAGACCAATTTCTCTCATGAACACAGATGCAAAAAAAAAAACTTAATAAAATACTGGCAAATCGAATCCAAGAACACATAAGAAATATCATACACTATGATCATAGGCTTCGTCCTAGGAATGCAGAGTGGTTCAACAGACAAAAATCCAACAGTGTAATTCACCATATAAACAAGTTAAAAGAAAAAAGCTACATGTTCATCTTGCTAAATGCTGAAAAAGCATTTGACAAAATCCAACACCCCTTCACGCGAAAAGTTCTGAAGAGAATGGGCATACAAG
The DNA here is from genome assembly GCA_907164525.1 of Lophiomys imhausi. Classification (NCBI taxonomy): domain Eukaryota; kingdom Metazoa; phylum Chordata; class Mammalia; order Rodentia; family Muridae; genus Lophiomys; species Lophiomys imhausi. Next base: position 1,378,953 of record CAJQZJ010033849.1, read on the forward strand.
GATAGTACCTAGAAATAATAAACGCAATATACAGCAAGCCAGTGGCCAACATCAAATTAAATGGAGAGAAACTTGAAGCATTTCCTCTAAACTCAGGGACAAGACAAGGATGTCCACTTTCGCCATATCTCTTCAACATAGTACTTGAAGTTCTTGTTAGAGCAATAAGACAACTAAAAGAGATCAAAAGGATACAAATTGGAAATGAAGAAGTCAAATTATCTCTATTTGTAGACAATATGATAGTATAATACATAAGCAACCCCCAAAATTCCTCCAGAGAAATCTTAAAGCTGGTAAACAACTTCAGCAAGGTGGCTGGGTACAAAATTAATTCAAAAAACATCAGAAGCCCTTACTTATACAAAATATAAAGGGACTGAGAAAGAAATTAGGGAAACACTACCCTTCACAATAGCCACAAACAATATAAAATACCTGGGTGTAACTCTAACGAAGCAAGTGAAAGACCTGTATGACAAGAATTTCAAGTCCTTGAAGAAAGAAATTGAAGGGGACATCAGAAGATGTAAAGATCTCCCATGCTCATGTATAGGTAGGATCAACATAATAAAAATGGCCATCCTGCCAAAAGCAATGTACAGATTCAATGCAATTCCTATCAAAATACCAACACAATTCTTTATAGACCTGGAAAAAGCAAGTTTCAACTTCATATGGAATATCAAAAAACCCAGAATAGCTAAATCAATCCTGTATATTAAAAAACATCTGGAGGTATCACCATCCCAGATTTCAAGCTGTACTACAGAGGAGCAATAATAATAAAAACAGGATGGTACTGGTATAGAAACAGATCAGTGGATCAATGGAATCAAATTGAAGACCCAGAAATGAACCCACACACCCATGGTCACTTAAATTTTTTCAAAGAAGCCAAAACTGTACAATGGAAAAAGGACAGCATCTTCAACAAATGGTGCTGGTCTAACTGGATAAACACATGTAAAAAAATGAAATTAGACCCATACTTATCACCTTGCACAAAACTTAAGTTCAAGTGGATCAAAAACCTTAACATAAGGCCTGACACACTAAATCTAATAGAAGATAATGTGGGGGAAAACCCTCGAACTTATCAGCACAGGTGACAACTTCCTGAACAGAACACCAACAGCTCAGGCTCTAATACCAACAATCAATAAATGGGACCTCATGAAACTGAAAAGCTTATGTATGGCAAAAGACTCTGTCATTTGAACAAAATGGCAACCTACAGATTGGGAAAATCTTGACCAACCTCACATTTGACAGAGGGCTAATGTCCAAAATTTAAAGAACTTAAGAAATTAAATGCCAAGAAACCAAATAATCCAATGAAAAAATGGGGAAAAGAGCTAAACAGAGAAGTCATGAAGGAGGAATCCCTAATGGCTGAGAGACATTTGAAGAAATGCTCAACATCCTTAATCATCAGAGGAATGCACCTCAAGACAACTCTGAGATCTCACACCTGTCAGAATGACTAAGATCAAAAGCTCAAATGACATCACATGCTAGCAAGGTTTTGAAGAAAGGACTACACTCCTCCATTGCTGGTGGGAGTGCAAGCTTGTACAACCACTATGGAAATAATCTGGCGATATCGTAGAAAACTTGGAATACCTCTGTGTTGGGACCCAGCCATACCACTTATGGGTATACATCCATATAGATTCCTCACCAAACCGCAAGGATGTTTGTTCATCTATGTTCATAGCAGCCTAATTTGTAATGGCTACTAGAAACAACCCAGATGTCCCTCAAGGAGGAATGGATTAAAAAAAACTGTGGTAAATCTACACAATGGAATACTACTCAGTCATCAGAAACAACGAAATCATGCAAATTTTCAGCCAAATGGATGGAACTAGAGAAGTTCATCCTGAGTGAGCTAACCCAGACTCAGAAGGATGCACATGGAAGCTATTCATTTATAGTTGATTTTAGTCATATAGTACAGGATAACCATACTACAACCAATGCACCAAAGGGAACAGGAACATAGACTTTTTTTTTTTCCTGTCAATGAGACACTTTGCCCTAGTGGTGCTGCCTTGTAGGGCACCAGTGAATGAGGAGGCTCTTGATCCTCATATAACTGCTGAACTGGGGTTGGGGACTGAAATGTAGGGACACTCCACTCCAGTGGGATGGAAGGGATTGGGGGTTGAGGGTGGGAGGGTGCAACTGGGAGGGGTGTAAGGAGGGCATGGTGATGGAGATGTAACCTGAAGTAATATATAAAGATTTTAAAAAAAGAAAAGAAAAATTCATGGCATTTGTCTGAAAATGGATACAGCTTTGACCAACATTCTAAAAGAAATAAGGCAGACACAGATAAGTACCACATGTTTTCTGTCACATATTAATTTAGAAAATCAAATGAAAGGACAAGAGGGATGGACTATTTATATATTCACAAGGAAATCAGCAAAAGGAGAGTGAATGAGGACAGTGGGAATATTATAAGTTTGAACATATAATGAAAACTATTCTTTCATACAATTAATATAACACATTAATAGTAAATAAATAAGTTAAAATAAAACAGTATCTTCAGCTCACAGGCTGGCAAGAACAGCTAATGAACCAATTTGTCATACAGACAACCGTTTGCTGACCTTTGATGGTAGATATGGCTGGCCATTGCAGGATGCTATTTCTCAGACTCCGATAAATGGGTTGAGATTGCTAGGACAATAAAACATGACAGTCCTTATGCTTTCTGGAGGGAATCCTTCCACTTGGGAAATACATAGAGAAAAAGAGTGCAGAGGGCAGAGACTGAAGTGGGGAGACTTGTCAGGGGTCCAAGAGAGAATTCCAAGTCAGAGATGATGAAGACCAAAAACAAAGTGCAGGTGAGAAAAACGGATCAATCCAGGGCCTATTTTGAATTGTCAACCATTAGTTTTCCCCACCAACTGTATGAGTAAGCAATAAAATAGTGGGATTGTGAGTATCTGTCAGAAAAAAAAAAAAGAATAAAAGCCTTGGAATTACATTAACCTTGATTCAAACCATGTTTCACTATTAATGTGACATTAAGCAAATTACTTAACATTTACATGGCTTCATTTCCTCAGACTTAAGTGGCAATGGCAATGTTTAATTTACATACCAAGTCAAAGTTGTAGAGCAAACATCAGGCACTCGATAGTAGCACTGAATTATGTGACATGCATGTGCTTCTTATCACTTGTCAGCAGAAATTCTTCTGCTGCCTGAGAAAGCAGGTCTTCCTGATGTCTCATGAAGAACCTGAACCTTTACTGCAATACTGACCGGTTTCATACATGCTACACATTACCAGACACATTTGAAACTCTCTATCAAACTCAACAATCTATGCTTTTATCCACTATACTCTTTTGCCTCTGGGAAAAAAAAAACCCATTTCAATAAAACCAGAGGCCCAATCAATACTTTGTTTACCTATTATCATTTATTTCAATGTATGTAGTAAGTAGACCTAGTACTTAGAAACTCAAATCTTAGAATAAAAGAACAAAAATATAATTAGTGAACATAGCATTATATTGAAAAAGAAATCAAATATGGAATTAAAAGATATTCACAAATGTTCATTGCAAAGAATTTAAAGAAAATAATTTTTAACCAAAACTGCACATTGAATCCCTAATATTTGTAAATACAAATTCTCAAATGTAGGAATATATGAAACTATTAATTCATTTGATAGTTATTCCTTAAAGCCTAGAAGGATTAGCAAAACCAGAGATCAGAGCAACTAATCCAGAGATGTATGCCTACTTGCAGAAGACTTTGATTGTGATGCGATCAACTGGGTCTGTCCTCAGTGGAGCTGAGATACATGAAGCCCTGGAAAAACTCAACATCCCTGAGTCATAATCCCTTAGGAAAAGAATTGCATCTGAACTGTGATCAGAATTTTACATTTCCTAATTTTCTTAAAGGAGATACCAGAGAGAAGAAAACACCTCTAAACATTTTATGTTTTAAAATCTTATTTTTCACTTTACAGGCCATCATGAATATCTACTACAGTGCTGTTCTATCTCTTCTAGACTGAGAGAGCCACGCATGGCAGCACAGACTGAGGAACACAAGGAACAGAAGAGAAAGAAAGTCCAATTATGAAAAAGCTCAGAGAGCAGCGTGATAAAACAAAATCTGCTTAATGACAGAAAATGCAACATGAATATAAGAGGACATATGACAGAAAAGCTAACAACATGAAATGTACAAACACATATTTGTGTAAAGAACCTTACACATTTTTAATAAAAATATATTGAACTCTGCATCACTGACAAGAGTAAATGTCCTGAAAGGAGACTAACACACCAGGTCTTCTGTACAGACATTCATAGTTCCTGAAGAATCCTTTCTTTGCCCTTCTGGCTCTCATCCAGAGCTGGGATGGTGCACCTCCCAGCTGGCTTTCAGTGGTATTGTCCCTGTGCACCTAGCAATGCCTGCTTCCTTGTGATTGTCTCCTTGACAAGCAGGCTAGGCCAGTCCCAGGCAGCTTCCCTTTCAGTCTGACAGCTGCATATCCCAGGTGGTCTGACATTTGAGATGGAGGCTGTGGATAAGATTGAAGGTGTTTTAGGGGAGAAGTAGGCTGTGAATAACACCAAGGCTTCATCCAGATGGAATCACTCATGAGACAACCTGAGATACTCTATTACTGCCCATATGTCTTCTAGGTCTCTGAAGGCCAGACTCCATTGATTTATTGGAAGCACAGTATTTATGTTTTTGGCTCGTCTCACGACAGACTACAGTAAAGGATTTATCAGAAATGCTGTTCTTTCAGGCAGTTATTGGATTTTTATAAGTTCTTTAAATAAAACAGCCTCCATAAATATCCTAGTAAACATCAGACAATAAAGTAAATATTTGGGGGTGAGATTCAGTTTATTTCCTCTTACTATATATCACCTTTTTACAAGTTTCCTCCTTATTGTGTCCTCATAACAAAACATTTTAGAGAACGTACCTCTTTTATATCAACAAATGCATAAGAGACAAAAGAAATCCAAATTAAGAGGTATAACTGTGCTAAGAGTATTGCTTAAATGCAATTTTTCCCTGAGGGAGAAAAAACATAAAAGGATCATTTCATCGTTTTATCAGCACAAGCATTGTTACTACTGTATCTTATTTATAGATAGCTCTTTGAGGGACTGTAGTAATATTGCAAAATATCAGTTATTCCATCACACTGGTGAATTTAATGAACCTGAAGGTGTGTGTTATTTTAGCACTTACTGTAGCTCCTGTGAAAACCCAGTGGTGCTAAAATCTGTAAACCTGTCATTGCTTAAGTAATAACCTTGTTAAAAGCATCTTCATTTAACTTGCTCTGGCTTCTGCAGGATGCAGGTTTATTTTACCAGCGTGGAGGTATGTGTTTCCAAACCAAACCACTTACAGTAAATATAATTAATTGTAGTTCATTAATTTATTCTTGGAGTGACTGTTTTTTTTTTTATTTTAACACTTAGTTTAGATTAAATATTGTCTAGAATCTAGTACCTATTTTCAGTTTTTTTATACATTCTTAGTTTCTATTGAATTTCTATGGTTATAAGAGTAAATTTAGACTCTACCAATAAAAGTGTTTGTTTTTAATCTTTAATATTCCTTTATGTGAAGCCTAGTAGAATTCTCCCAACACCCAATATGCACAGTGTACAAGAAAAGAACTGAGCGTGCTGTTGTTAATCTACTTGCAATGGATTTGAGTTTTTCTTGCCTTTTAAAAATATGGAGAAAATTGGATATTGATGGTAGGTGTTCAGAATTATCAATTGATTTCTTCAAGAGCACATCTACAATTATTGAAATACTAGCAATAAAAAGACCCTCTCCCCCTCCCACTTGGAGCACTCTTGAAAAGAAAAGAAGAGGAGGGGAGGCAAGAGGAGTGTTGGTTGCATTTGTAAAATTACAGTTAAAGCCAAAACATTTTTCTTTAATTACCTACACAGGGCAACAGAAAGATGTGTGATAACCTCTGCCTGTTATCAAACATTTTGAAATCCTTGGTTAATTTCAATAATGCAATCCATCAATGCTGTTGCATGATGCTTAATCACACCTGTAAAAATTACTTAAATGTCAGTGGCCAATTACTTTTTCATTATTAGTGAATTTCTTTAAATAACTACTAGTCTATAAGTAGATTAAACCTACTTTCCCCTAAAATATACCAGTAAAAATATGATAGATGTAGTGCATTAAGTCATTTTTACAATGTTTTGTTTTTTTAAATCTATTGTTTTTATTAGAACCTTAGAAATAAAAACTGGCTGTCTTAAATATGCTAAAGTCTTAGAAAATGTGAGTCAATATAGTTCATCTCCATAAAAAAATTTTAATGCAAAATGAATTTATTTCATTTTATTTTATTAATTGTTCTTCAATTTTTTTAATCCTTGCATCATTTCAATAACCAAAAACATTATTAGTCTGGTCAAGATGTTTTTAAGGTATTTAAAATGTAACCTTGTTGTTGATGTTTCTACTGATTATAGTGAATATTTTAAATTTAGGAGTGGAGGGATGAAGATAAATCAAGATCTGTGGTGATCCTTGAAATTATCCTAATGTTAAAATAATGCTATCTTTCAACATTGTTTTGTTCATTGCTTTGCTTTCATTCATGATTAGAGTATGCATTATTGTATAGAAGCATATTTAAATACATAGTGGTACTTTTTAAAACATTAACCTATATCTGATTTCACTTTTTACAATTCAACTAATATTTAATATTGTCAAATAATGATTTTTTTAAATACTTTATTTTTTTCTTCAAGTTACATCTCAGTCACAAACCCCTCCCTATTCCCCCTTCCTATCCCGCCCTTCCACCCTCTTCCCCCCAGAATTTTCCCCTTTCAGTCCAACAGGTGGTTCCTTCTCTTTTTTTATTTTTATTTATTTATTTATTTATTTATTTGGTTTTTTCGAGACAGGGTTTCTCTGTGTAGCCCTGGCTGTCCTGGACTCACTTTGCAGACCAGGCTGGCCTCGAACTCACAAATATCCACCTGCCTCTGCCTCCCGAGTGCTGGGATTAAAGGCGTGCGCCACCACCGCCCGGCTTGGTTCCTTCTCTTATAACAGTAAATATTATACAAAACAACAGATATAAATATGCCACATTTATGAGAGTTAAATGGCCCAGTATACCTTCCCAGTGTGCAGTTTCTACATATTTGGCCCTTGACTTTAACATTCTACTATCTAACCATCTCCTTGAGTTTAAAGGTCTATATCTGACTCAACATTCATACTAACTTGCAACACACTTTTACGAGTATCTTCTTAGATCTATAACACCCTCTTGATTCCTAAACAACTCAAAATTTAACTATGAGACTCTAGCTGTCTATTCTTCAACCACCTCAGAGACCTGAGAGGGATAAATATATCTGCTTATATAGGAAGTGCAGGGCCTGCAGCTTCCAAAACTAAGAAATGACATACCAATGACTGCCTGGACAGTTCCCATTTTCTCTCCATACATTCCTGCATCAGTCTTCAGCCTTTGGGTCCTGTTTCTCTGACAGACATTATCCAACATGAGTGACTATATTAATTGTTATTTGGCCTGACAACTAGTAAAGTCTCTAAACAATAGCTGGACAGAAGATTATACAATTTTATCTTTCAATGAGATGTACTTTAAGCATGCATTAAAGTTAAAATAATTTAATAAAATTCACACTTACCTCATGGATTATTTTTAATTAAATCTACTGGTTGTTGGTATCTGTGAACTCTTAAAAATGAACACCTGCAGTGCTTTATTATGTAAAAAGGTGGTTTAATTGCATCGTATTTATCACAGACAAATCAAGCCCTATTCAGAAGGTAATAATGACAGAGTAATTGGATCAGTAATTGGTTCAGGATGATTCAATATTGTACTAATAATCATAAATACTGCTGTCTTCTGCTTTGATACAGGGGTGACATGCTAATAAAGATTGCATTTGGAGCTATAAATATTAGTGAACTGGATCTTGTATTAAAGTCCAGATCCTTAACTTAGCTCTGCTTGTCAGAAGCAGCTGTAAAACTGATGCTCCCTTGAAAACATATAGATTCTAGTTTATAATATAAAGTTAGTGAAGGTTGTCTATCGGCTTTCCTTAACCAGACATCTTTGAAACAAGCATCATTGATGGAGAGGGAGGTGGAAAAATAGTTTGTTTATTTTTTTCTTATAAAACCGATCATTCTGGGAAGCAACGTAGCTCTTACATTTGATTTAGCCAAGTTAACATGGCTAATATGACATGATGACCTGGTGAGCAAAATTATTCCCTTGCCAGTCATGTAGTGATGAATAAGAAAATCTTTCCTATTGCATACTGTGTTCAACAGACACTTGGCGGGTAAACAGGACTATTTCTTAGCTATTGTAGTAGCAGCTTTTCAGAGTCAGCCAAAGGAGGCGAGAGGCCCATTATGAAGGAAACAATGATACTTATTCATTCAACATGGAAACTTGCCTTCCAAGAGCATATTGGACAGCTCAGGACTGGAACAAAACTGGCATATCCCCTTTTATCAGTGGAACAGAGACCCAGGATCAACATGTCTGACTTGGAATGCTGCCTACTGTTGATGTAAATGGACATATTCAGATATTTGTCTATTTTTTGAAATTCATAGGTATGGAAGTTGTTTGCTGGGTAAACATCCGATATTCTGGAAAAGGTCTGTTTTGAGGAGGTAGAGAGTGGTTACTTGCAAGTACCAATAGAGTATTCACTTATTTAGTTATAATTCTTAATTTGTAAAACAGACAGACAATTTAAGATAAAGTGATTATCCAGTGAGAGAGAAATGTTTTGTTATTTTTAACAAAGAGTAATAGTATGTACAAAACCCATTTGTGAGACCCAAAGAATGTGACAGGATACAGAACTGATTCTTCTTGGGAAAAAAATAGTATAAAGGATACATTTTCTAAAAACATACAGAACATGATGGGAGCCTAGAATCTATTACTTTTGATTATTTCATTATCAATTTTTACATCTGAGTTCAGTTATTTAAAGCATTGGAGTTTATAGACCTTAGAAAAATATTAAGAAGAAAATGACTGCAAAACTTACCAGTAAATGCTCAAGGATGGATGCTGAGTTTACCTCACATCATTTGTCTCTATGTTAATTATTTAATGAATCTTCAAAGTCAGGTTTGTTGTCTTACCTGTGTCATGGTAAAAGAATGAGTAATTTATTAAATAACAAGGTTTATTTGTTTGATGGTTCTGGAGACTGGAAAATCTAAGGTCAGAAAGTGACATCTACTTGGGGCTTTGGGACTGTGTAATAAGGAGACATATGACAGAGCTCCTATGTGTGTGTTGAAGAGAACCAAAGGAGATGTGCTCACTTTTCTAACAGCTTTGCTGTGGTGCCATTACTCCACTTACAACAGCTCCATCTTCATAGTTTTGATTATCTGCCAACATTGCTCTTGAGTATCAAGCTTCCAACATGTGAAATAGGGACACATTCAAACTGTATCGCAGGCATAGGCAAGTGAGGATTTTCTCCTTGCTAAAAGTCAGTCAGGAAGCAGCAGTAGGTTGGCATATACTAGGAAGAAAATGAATCATACAATATTGTGTTTGCGAGATTTAAACAATCCAAAGATTCTCATTTAAGGGATAAACTTCAACGTTAACTAGTGTTCTCAGCATTCCCTCTCCATGCAAGGTATGGATGCTACTATTTTCTCAGCATAAGCCCAATTGAGTTTGTCTAATGGCATCCACACTGGCCCATTTTCTACCTAGGTGTAAAGGATCTCATCATCTGCAGGAGTCTGTGAGCACTGCCAAAGGCAATGATCCAACTCCACAGGCAAGACACACAGATCCTTTCAGTTCCTGAATCATATTGTGACTGCAACACCTGAGCAGTAAAATCCTGTCACACCTTCATTCAAGATCCCAGGAATTCCATATGTTTGCAGAACTGAGTTGCTTCCTGAGTTAAGTGACTGTGTATTGTTAAAAATCTCTGAAAGGAAATCTGCAGTCAGAGAGTAGACAGGCAGGCAGGCAGTCACACATTGGCCCAACTCTGAAGCAACTGTGCAGGAGTTAAATGGTAACTATCTCAGAGGGTCCTATGTTACCTTAAACCCCACATGTAGTTGTGGTTCACTGGTTTAGTGACATGAATGAGGAGAATTCGCTGAACTTTGTCATTCTCTCATTACACCTTAATTAGGACCTCAGCTAGAAATATCAATGTTCTTACAACTGTAGTTCACAGTGTTTCTCATCTTGGTTTAATCAAACATTGTAGAGCTTATTGGGATGGTTTACCAATGTTCCCTTCTTTTGTTTTCCTCCTGATTAAGAACCTCTAGTCATATAAACTAACAAAGCATATAAAGCTGTGGCCTTTCAGCTTAAACTTAGTGCAGTCACTCACATATCAGTCAGAAAAACAGGTAATAAGCCTCATCATAGTGTATATACTGTTAAGTACTAGCACATTTGTAATCAAATTTCTGTTATTTTCTGTCTATTGTCCTTAAAATACAAATAGCGGTTGTACCACTAAGACAAACCATAATTCACATTCAAAATGTGTGAATTATGTGTAAATTTCTAAGTATTTTTTCCAATGCTCGAATTCGTTTTGACACTTGAAACCTGTCATGGGGACACAAGCTAACACTTCCCTTAACTTGATCTTCATTGGAGCCTCATCTGTGAGGTGGATATTTACTGTAGTTAATTAATTTTAATACTTACTGCATGTAATAATATATATCCTTGCAAAACTGTTTTTACATATCACTGTAATGTCTTTATTTTGAAGTAGGGCATAGTCATTTTACTTTTACTTAAGCATTTGCCTTTATCAAAACATTAAAATAATATATCTCTAACAAAAAGACACAATCATTTGTTAACTTTTTAGAAAATCCAACCTTAAAGAAAGAAGACAAACAATACTAAAATTTAATCTGTCCTTTGGGGCATGAGACAGCTTATAGGTCTAGTCAGCCAGCTAAATGACAGACAGAAAAGATCATGTGACTAGAGTGTAAGAACTAATTAATCTCCATAAACTGTGAGGGAGGGAGGCAAGATGACTTGGAATCTGATTACGTTATCGAATGTAAAGAGGGAAAATGCAGCATGTATTTTTCATGTTGATTTTAACCACCTGAGCCTCTAATGACATTTTGTACCTTCTGAGAAAACTCATATTTCATCTATATGTTAAAATGAGTATCATAATGCTAATGCTAGGGTGTGACTTACACATCATTTTAAATACTAGTAAACAAGATCAGGAGTCTTTTGTTAAATTTTCCATGAAAAAATAACTCTTGTGAAATTGTTTTACTTCAGAGAGGAAATTGTAAACTTGCAGTTTAAAAGAGAAATTGTCATAGGTATTTGAAGAGACAATAACTTAGCAATTCCTAACACTACCTTCAAAAAGAATATGTATGCATACATTTTGGCTAGTGAACATTGATGAATGCATTTTTACCAGCTCTTAAGTTAAAATTTTATTTACATAATTAGTATATGGCAGTTATATCACTGGAATGGCTGTAAAATGTGTGTTTAATATGTAGAGATTTATAATTTTACTAACAAAAATTATTAATAAAAATAGTAAAAATAATCAGATATCTACAAAAATGTCATAGGGAATGCCACATTTCAACAGACACACAAGCCATAAAATTCATGTCACCATATAATACATTGCACACTGAATAGATGAGGGACTTAATCTCTTGTTTTTCATAGTATTATTAATGAATTTATAAAGCTAGTACATCATAAAATGAGACCTTTTACTGTTGTATTTTATAGAAGGAAGGTTTTCCTTAGGTAAGGAATATTTACTATTTTTGGATGAAAATATATTTATTTCTTGTTTTTCAATAAAATACTGAGTGATACTCAATTTATCTCAAACTACAAACTTTAGCTGAACCATACAGATGGATTCTCTTCCTTCATTGTTTTTCTCCAGTGTCCTTAAGATGAATGTGTGTGATGTAGACAGCTGTACATGTAAATATACACCACTGCACACAGTGTGGAAGATGAGCTGCCCAACTCCCCAGGCCAATGGACTAGGGAGAGCACTGGAAAACAACAGTATATCATGCCAGCTAAGAGAAACATTTATCCCATCTGTTCTGACCTCTGCCTCTACACCCATCTAATATTCTCATTATCCCTTCCTATTATGCTCTGACTTTCCACTTTGCCCCTTAAAGTACAGAAAACACTTCCTCTGCCCTGAATAAGCACTGAGAACTTTTATTTCCTGATTTTGAGGAATATTTTTCGAATACACACACATCTATAAATATGCATTATGTGTATATATATATCTATACATATGTGGTATCAGTTCAAATATTATCAGTAGATTTTAGAATTAAGTTACTACTCTCAAATATCTCAGGTCTACATTGATTAGGTCAGTCATTTAAAGTGAAGAGGACTCTCAGCAATAAATAATTTGAAATATATATGGCTAAGAGTAAACTGATGTGAAAAATGAAATTATGCTATTGTAAACCAGTCTGAAGCTTCACATCAAACATTTATAAAATCTTATATGTGAAAACTAATTTATTAGAAAAATTTTTAATTTATTTTGAAGAACGTTTGCTGGATAAAAGAACACACCTCAAGCATAAGTATAAAAAACAGCATTCACTGAAGCAAATGCTAATTTTAACTTGGATTCTGGTTTACCACATACTGATGCAGAAATGCCTGACCGTGCCTACACACTGTACCAGAGAAAAATCATTCCCTGTTCTTACATAATGAAACAGAGAAAGCTTGTCTCTGTACATGAAGAAAAATGAATTAAAGAATAGGAAAAGTAAAATACAACCAAATGAATAGAACATTTAAAGGAAAGACTGCTTTAATCTTCTACGCTACGTTTCTTTTAATTTTCTTCTTTATTTTTGATATTATGGGACTTTTTGGAAGTCTTCAAAATTCTGAGGTCCAAAATGGTTCAATAGTACAACTATGATTTTTTTCAACTGATATTGAATTGTACTTTCATAGGCTTATTTTTAATTAAGTAATTTATTTGGAATCAGTGGTTAAGCATCTATGATCATGATTGTGATGCAAATTTTATTTGGGGTCTTGAATTTAAGTTTCTTTTCTTTTTCATTGTTTATCTTTTTTCTATCTGTCAAGATATTTCCCAATACATGTGAATTTGGATGGAAATTGACATCTACTTTGATAATTGATGAATAGATTTATAAAATACTATGACTCCAAATGATGTGTTTATTTATTTGTTCTTTTATGTATTTCCTAATTTCTTTATTCACCTACATAGAGACAGTACATTAGATTTTAAAAAAGAACTCATTTGAATGCACCTTAATGAGAAAGATGATAGGCAAATTCTCATTAATATAAAACCAACTGCAACTATTTATCTGGATTACAGGAAGTCTCCCATTGTGACACAATGTCACTTAACTTCCAAACAGTAAAAGCAGGGACAGTATACACTGTGTTCTTCTCTGCCATGTAATAATGTTGTGAAAAGTAATATTGTGTGACCTAGTCCTTGGAAGAGCTTAAATTACCAATCAAATACATATAACCTATTTCATTTGTTAAGGTCTTGATTTAATATATTATTTTCTCTTTGTTTTTAACAAATATACTTGCCTATAATGAAAATAAACCTGCTGAAGTCTCGGAGGTCTGAGACAAGCTATAACACATTTCTGCACCACGGGGGTGGGCTCATGGGATACCTACTGAGAAAATGCATGCCCACTGAGCATGCCCAGACTATTAAAATGAATTGACATGTTAATGCTGACAGGAAAAGAGCACAGGAGAGCTTGCTAAATTACTGCTCAGTCAGGCACTAGGAATTCCTGAGTGGCTAACTCCTGAGCAAAACCCAATGCAAGAACAACAACAACAAAACTTTATTGTCAAATGTACCCAAACAAACACTAACAGGGTTGTCATGTTTGTAATCCACCTACCCATAAATCATATGGATTTTAATCATACCTGCCACCTTAGCTGCGTATCCCTGGGGAAATGGCTTTCTTTTTGCTTCCTCCTTCATTCATTTTCAATTATCTGGAAGCTGCTTCATGTGTTTATTTATTTATATAAAGTTCACATACAGAATGCATACACAAATTTTCTCTAGGGGTCTGGGATCAGGCAGACAAGGATGCAGTGGCAGGAAGCATCTAACAGCTCGTGCGAGTATACTCAGTCTCAAAAACCTGTTTTGGACCATGATGACAAGGGAAGGGGAGGACAGAAAGTAATTAATGTATGTACAATGATTGATTATGTCTTAATATGCAGACCACTTTAGACCACTCTAGGTAGACTTAAAACATAATGAAACAGGAAGTTCATAGCTTTCGATAAGCAAGAAAAAGAAAACTGCCTTTGTCCCTGTAAGTCATTAGTGTACAGGGAGGTGGAATAAAGTTTATTCTCTGTTAAACACATATGCTAGATTATTCAATTCACTGATTGGATAATTGTACAAAGTCCCATCTATTAGGATGTGCATAAGTAAATAACATCAGCTTTGGGCTGGTACAAAGGAGATAAAGAAAGGGAAGCTGTGCATTTCAGATGAAATCACCCAGTCTTGCCTAAAATAAGTAGCACCCAGTCTGTGACCTTTTTTCCCTCCAGGAGGTGAAAGGGGAGTGCATATACATTGTGATGGCCACATCCTTTTGACACAAAAATAACTGTCTTGAAGTAAAGTTGGGCAAAAGTTAGGTATGTTATACAAGACCTTTAATAGAAAACTATATTCGATGTGAGGCTAAATGGTTGTTGAGTATTGCGATGGTGATGATGGGGTATGTGTGCAAACTGTGATGCCTTTTAAGCACATTCTGATCCATACTTGCCATGCTGTGTATGAGCACGTCTCTAGATATGATCTGTTTAGAACACCCATAGAAATTAAAAGGATCACATGGAGCTTGACATTTTGCAAAATGAAAGAATAATGGATTTATTATATTGTGTGGGTTTTTTCTTTCCTTCTAATAAAAATGTCTGACCCTTGGGAAGCTTGGTTGGAAGTTTAGAAGTTTGAATCATTTTTCTTTTTTATATTCCAAAATATATAAGCATGCAATTTCCTCAGTTTCATATATCTTTTAACACTTCAAATTTTGAGTTATTTTCCTCATAAATCAGAAACTAAATATCTATTGTTCCTAAATAATTTGTTTTGTTTTTGTTTTTTTACCAATTTAGGGTCTTATATTTGCATGCTTA
>CAJQZJ010033849.1:1394386-1432671 GCA_907164525.1 Lophiomys imhausi
CTGTCCTGGACTCACTTTGTAGACCAGGCTGGCCTCGAACTCGCAAAGATCTGCCTGCCTCTGCCTCCCAAGTGCTGGGATTAAAGGCGTGTGCCACCACTGCCCGGCTTTCTCTTTATTTCTTTACCATTTTTTTCACACTACTATGACAAAAACATGCCAGAAAAGCCCACCATAGTTTTGACCTCTGACTCAAATCTGAACAGAAAAAGTAATCTATATCACATTGACATTAAATTTTTCATTGATAATGATTCAGACTATTTGCATATGCTATATATCTAAGAGGATAATTTCAGCAGAGGAAGGTCATTTAACCAAATTTAGTATGTATTCATTTTAGAATTTATCATTATTGTTTTATATTTTTTCTATTATTCCCTTAAAGTTCTATTCACTAATCTACCCAACAATTAGTTACTGAGCACCTAATATAGGCCAAATTAGTGCCATATCGCAGTGTTTGAAATGAAGTAATATTTAAGTAGGTCATTAACCTAATTTTAAAATACCAATTTCAAAATGCAAAATTGTTTTAAACCTGCATATTGGCTTATATGCATCAAAATAACCCAATATGCCCATAATTTTTTATGTCCCATTTAAGAAATGCTCAAGAATATTGTAACTATCCAGGTTTACAATGATCTATTCATCATGTTTCTGAGAAGACATATAACTCATGGGATGCCTTATAACAATATAGACATATACAATACCTCCCTAACAGGAAAGGGAGTCAGAGACAGGAAAAGAAGTTGTATGAGTATGGGGGGAAAACTCCACAACATGAAAGAGAACCCAGTGCTGTCAAATGAAGGACAAATGCTGACAAGACAAGGATTGACAGGCATCTTTGGTTTATTAGATGTCGGTGCAGATCCTGCCACCATAAAAGAGTATAATTCAGATTTCAGTGGCCTTAGAAATGGAAAAAGAAAAAGAGGAAATAAAAGAATTAAAAAAATCTATTAAAATTTTATTAAGAAAAATATTTTCTTAATAAGGAAGAGGGATTAGTAGGTTATTAAAAAATAACTGTAAAAGACATGAGTTTTGGAATGTGGCGAGAAATATATTGCACTGAAAGAAGAGATTGGGACCAACTTATTTTGTGTGCATGTATAAAATTTTCAGAAAATTACCCTTTTGATTTCTCAAAGGGCAACTTGGGGGTCACAAGAAAAAATAAGACAGAAAGTTATTAAATTAAAATAAATTCATTAGGATGGGCCTTGACCGGTGGTCATGTCAAAAGAAATGATAACCATGTAAAGACACAGAGGGAAGAGAGATAACCCAAGCCAGAACAAAGACTAAGAAGAATCCAATCTCACCTACATTTTGATCTCAGACTTCTAACCTACACAATTGTGAGAAAATATATTTCTTGAATTTAATCCATACATTTTGCAGTTCTTAATAGGGCTATCTGTGATTACTTTGATATCCACTCACCATCACTGGGGATAATGTTGGTGGTTTAATAGAGTACTAAGAAACCATTGATATTTTTAAAAGGTTACAAATGGACTTCCCCACAGATATGGTGAGGACTTAGCTTCAATCTGTCTATAAAATGGATTTTCTTACCTAGTAAGAAATTTTCAAATTCAGAATCTCTGTATCGTTGGGTTAGTCAGATATTTAGCCTTTTAAAAAATATCTGAGAAAATCAAATTAAAAGAAGAAAGATTTATTTTTAGCTCAGGCTTCAAAAGTTTTAGTCTTTGGTTCCTGGATCATTCAATGCGGGCCTTTGTCAGGGAAGAATATTACATTTGGAAGTACGTAATGGAACAAATCCAATGGGATGAAGAGCCTTGACTATCAACTTGATTGGACCAAGAGGTACCTACGGGGTTAATAAAGCTCACCACGCATCACTGGGTATGTCTCTGCAATGTTTCTCAGAAAGATTTAGGAGCACACACCTGCCATGAATGTGGAGTGTGGAAAGCACCACCACATAGGCTATGTGCTGAGATGGAACAGAAGGGGAAAGCCAAAATGGTAAGTACAAGGGTGCAAACCCTGTCTACCATTCCTGTTTACTTTAAGATGAGCAGCTTCCTATGTAGAAAAAAATAGCTAATTAAATTATTTAAGCAGTATTTATATTATCATTAATTGGTTCGGTGGCTGTTAATCCTTAACTCACCATTAAAAATGAGCACCAGATGGATTTAAACAACCCTTGGCCTAAACTGTGCAATTCTAGCCTATCTAAGCTAACTCATAATTCTATTACCTAAATATCACCCCATATATACATACGTCCCTTTGGACTGCTATTCTCCACATTATGTCAATATTCCAGGCCATGTGGAATGATCATCTTTAATCATTTTAACCATTTAATCTTTTTTTTTTTTTTTGGTGCTCATTGTCTTCTTCCAAGTCAAATGGGAGATGTCAGGAGCTGATTATCTTAAGTCAAATAATTCTTTAACACCATTGTGCGTGTCCTTCTTCCTGTTCATGGCTTCTTCTTGGAACTCTTCTTCCCAAGATGCTCTCTGTCTCTGAGGCCCACACCATAGTCCTGCCTACATCCATCTTTGCCCAATCTCAGGCCTCAGCATTTATTTAACCAATCAGAGACAATGTAAGTAACAGACAGCAAGCAAGACCAATTAATTAACATTTAGAATGCTTAACAAAACCCCATCATTCCTCCTTCACACCCTCTGGACATTATGATATTCAACCTCACCCAAGGCTGAAAGTCATTTGTCAAGCTGACCATGAGCAGAAAGAAACCTCTGAAAAGACGAACCAAATAAATAACGCTTCTATTTAAGTTGTTCTCTCAAGTATTTCATCGAAACTAAAGGACGCTAATTGTCGTGTGCCCCTCGACCAGCAAGGACGACGCAACTCACAAAAGCTCTTCTCCAGCAGTTTATTCAGGTCCCTTGAAAACAGTCTTCTGAATGCCGGGGCAGACCCAACCCACAGGCTAAATACTATATGAACAGCCAATCAAGTAAAGCCACGTGGTGCTATCTTAGAGGCCCATGTATGCGGAAGCAAGCCAGATCAGCGGTCTTAGCCAAATATGGACTTGTTTACCACAGAGAGCGCTCACCATCGGGCTGGTGGAAGGCGGAAACCGGCGCCATTTTTAGGGCGTGGCATGTCACAGCTCTCTACAGTTCCTCCTTTTTATTTTTTCTAAAGTTGGTAGAAGTCCCTGGAAAGGCTTTGTAATCCCCATATCTGGGGATCTCATGGTGGGCCTGAGCCTGTAGGAGGGCAGTGCTCAAACTCTTACCCGTCTCTGGGTCAGCCGCCCCACTCGGGACTGCCCTGTCTTAGGTGGCCGAGACTTACCCGTCAACTCCGTCATTGACTTGCCAGACCCTAATATCCGTGGAATGAATACCTCAGTGGGCAGGGACTATGCTCAGTGAAGATTTAAGCCTTCATGGCAGCCAGCCATGCCTGAGGGGACTGGCCCGCCTCAGTGGCGACAAGGGCCTGTATAATCATGGCTGCATTACGCTTCTGTGTGGCTCTCATTTTGTAGATGCACCATAGGCAAACCAGAGAGGCTAGTATCATCAGTATCGCCAAAGAGCCTACGCCCGCCCACTCCTTAAGATGATCCATAGCCGTCTGTATCCAGGAAGTCAAACCAGTAGCCAGGCTCAGATCCACCCAAGTGGAGTTGATGTGGACGATTGTTGCTCTCAGCTCTCTCATCTTATTTTCAAATTCAGCCGACCAATCCTGTAAGAGGAATTCTGACAATTGTCTAGACAGATTAGCAGCCTTTGTAAAATTTTGATACTGCACCGAAGTAACACACAAACTTTGCATTTTCCACTCACACCCCAATTGTGCTAGTTGCCAAAGAGAATCAATCTGTTCTTGTATTAAATCTATGCGTTGATTAACTATCATAAGGCCTCCTTTGAGATGAGAATTCATAGAGGTCTGAGTATCCAATGCCTGTGCTACAGTGGCTGAGATGTTATTCAGGGCATTGGCAGTCTGTATAGAACTAGACAAGGCAATAGCTGAGGCAGTAGCTCCCACAGCAGCAATAGTGATGGCAGTAACAATAGCTGCAGTGATGCCAAAATCTCTTTTAAACCTGAATAGCATCATGGTATTAGGGGCCTCTACAGGAACTGGTACATATCGAGGCATTCTAGTCACCACAGCCACAGGAAAGGCTGTGGCATTCCAGCACAGGGCATAAAAGCATATGCCCGGAGTGCATACCTAACTTTTCTTCACCCAAGGATGCACTCCCATTACTTACAATCCACAGAAAAGGAGGCCAGAGACATACTGGTGAGGCTGAAAAGGTCTTATTACAGTAAGAATGAAATGAAGAATTCCAAGTACCAGAGCCACTACCACTAGAAAGATTCAATTTGGTAGCGGACCCTAGGGAAAAATTACCTCTTTGATAAATTCCTCCCCCAAGCATAATAACAGGTCCCAAGTCCATGCAACTTCCATTTACCCCACACAAAAGCCACAAATCAAAAGGATTGGTGGCAGTCTGCTGAGGATCCCTAGTAGATATATCAAGCACTCCTGTACAAGACTTATTCACTATATTACTAATCATGGGGCTAAAGGAAAAATAATCTTGTTGAACCCAAACTGCTCTGCGCTCCTGACATCCAGTCCAGGGAAAAGGTCCTTCCTCTCCTGTGGATCCTCTACAAAAAGGTGCCCAGCGTGGCTGCCTGGGGGGGTTGTACACTTCCTGTACTTTCTGTACTCCTTCCCCTGGGGCATTGTCTTTTAAAGTGTCCCATCTTGCCACACTTAAAACAAACTCCTGGACTTCCTCCACCTTTTCTGGTCAACTGTACTACTACGGCAGCAAGACCAGCATTAGTTAACGGCCCTCCAAGTTCTCTACACACTTTCATCCAGGCTTCTAGCCCTTTGTTCTTGTAAAGGGTGATAGCGGCTCTACACTCTTTGGTGCATTGCTCATAGACCAACTGTTTTATTAGTGGCATAGCAGCATCCGGGTTCCCAAAAATCTTCCCTGCTGCTTCCACCAATCGTGCCACAAAGTCTGAAAAGGGCTCCATGGGGCCCTGTAGAATCTTAGTTAAGTTCCCACTCACCTCCCCTTTGTTAGGAAGGGATTTCCAAGCCTTGATAGCTGTCTGGTTTATTTGTTCATAAACCTGATTGGGATATCCTGTCTGCTGGTTGGCAAATCTCCCCTGCCCAAGCAGCATATCTCTATCCCAGGCTGGATTTCCATTTCTCTGATTAATGGCTGCTTGCTCAGTGGCATACTCAATCAAGAAAGCTTTCCAGTCTAAGTATTGCCCTGGACTTAAGCAGGCGCGGGCCAGGCCACTCCAATCACTCAGGATCATACAATGTCTGCTTAATGCTTCTACTTGAGCCAATGTAAAATAAGCAGTAATGCCATAGGTACGAACCAACTCTGCAAGGGATTTAACTACTTTAAAATCAAGCGGTTCCTCGTACCTGTTCCCTTGTGAGTCTTGATATACCGGATAGGCAAACTGTAATTCTGTTCTTACTTGTGTCCACACCCCCGGGCAGAAAGATCTCCCTATTTTCAGGGACTGAACAGGCTGATCTATCTGAATGGCTTCTGGGTATGGAGGGGGAGTTGAAGGCGCCACGGCAACGGCTTCACTTACACCGACTGCCGCCAACGTGTCTTTCTCTTTTACCTTTTTCTTTTCTCTTTTTCTAATAGCAGTCCTCTCTAACTGTTCTATTATAGCGTGTAGCTCCCCTTCAGAATCCGTGCCCTCTGAGTTCTCAAAATCTCTAAAATCTCTAAGATCGGGATAGAGAGGGACCTTCTTTTTGCTTCCCTTTTCACTGTCTGCCTGCTCAGATCTTTCGCCTTTTTTGCTTCCCTTTTCACTGTCTGCCTGCTCAGATCTTTCCCCTTGCAGCAGTTCCAAGGCTGATTCTCCCTCCTTGATTGCGTTACAGCATCTCTGATCTTCTAAACAACTCCTCACCATCTTCCAAATCGGTCTTACTCCATGCTTCAGAGTACCTTGCTCCCAAGCAAAATCCAAGTCTCTGCCTAATTTGTCCCAGCAGGATACCGTAAGATTCCCGGACACCGCAAACCACGGAGCCACGGAGTCGCATTCATTCAAAAATCTCTCTAGGGTAGACTTCTCAAGTTTCAAATTCCTAGCTAAAAGTAGCTCCTGAAGAGCCAGAAAAATTGGATGTGATTGAGACAATCCCATGATTAAAAATTTACTTTTGGTTCGCAGTTTTCTGCGAAACTTTACCCTTTTTGTTCGCAATCTCCGTGAAATTTTACCTTTTGTTCGCTATCTCCGCGAAACTTTATTGTCTCAATTTATCCCGGGAACTTACCAGTGCACTGCCCCTGACTGCAGGAGTTCTGAGTCTTTTCTGGTTCCCTGTACGGGCCACCACTTGTCGCGTCCCCCTCGACCAGCAAGGACGACGCAACTCACAAAAGCTCTTCTCCAGCAGTTTATTCAGGTCCCTTGAAAACAGTCTTCCGAATGCCCGGGCAGACCCAACCCACAGGCTAAAAACTATATGAACAGCCAATCAAGTAAAGCCATGTGGTGCTATCTTAGAGGCCCACGTATGCGGAAGCAAGCCAGATCAGCGGTCTTAGCCAAATATGGACTTGTTTACCACAGAGAGCTCTCACCATCGGGCTGGTGGAAGGCGGAAACCAGCGCCATTTTTAGGGCGCGGCATGTCGCAGCTCTCCACAGCTAATGGGAACAGATGCTCCCCTCATGCAGGTCAAAATGAAAAAGAAAAGGAAAAAGAGGTGTGTGTGTGTGTGTGTGTGTGTGTGTGTGTGTGTGTGTGTGTGCCCACCCGCACTTGTCAGGGAGAACCTCAGGGCCCACTACTTCAACTAGGTCCCATCTCTCTTGCTTCCACTATCTCGTAATAGTTTATCAGTGGATTAATCCATTCATGAGATCACATCTCTCATGATGGACTTTCCAAAGTTCATTTGTAATCAGCATTGAGTGTCAATTCAGATCCCTAGTACCTTGATCCTTTAGAGAGCATTCACATTACCCACCACAGCAGCAGTTTAAGCAAATGTCACCTATCCCACATATATACTGACCTTTAAATTTTTCTTAGTTGTTCAAATTGCACTGTACTAATGTTTATAGCTACATTTATCTGATGCCAGTGTACTTGGGAATGTAACAGTCTAACCTCTGTGGATATTTTCAGAAGTTGACTAACAACATTGAGTTGAAATATAATTATCTTAAATTCCTTTTTATTTTGTAGTAATATTAAATACATATATTATTTTTAAAGATACTTTTAGATTTATCTATTTTATTTTAAGTGCATGAGTGCCTACATGCCTGTATGTATACCATATACATGACTGATGTCCATGGTAGTAGTTTAATGAGAATGGTCCTCATAAGCTCCATGTATTTGCATGCTTAATTCCCAGTCAGTGTACAATTTAGGCAGGATTAGGGATGTGGCACTGTTTGAAAAATTGTGGCTCTGTTGGAGGAGGTATGAAGTTCATGTGAAGTTTCAAAAATCGACCTCAGCCCCAGTGTCTTTCTGCCTGCTAACTGGGGATCAGGATGTGAGCTCTTAGCTACTCTTCCACTACTTTCTCCCTTCTCCTTTCCACTATGAACATCATGGTCTAACCCTCTTGAACTGTAAGCAAGTCCCCAATTATTTTTTTCTTTTATAAGAGTTATATTTTTCATAGTATATCCTCACAGCAATAGAACAGTAACTAAGACACTGTGAAGGACAGAAAAGCTTGTCAATTCTCCTGGAGCTGAAATTAGGGATGGGTATGAATTACCTTATGAGTGCTGGAAATGGAACCTGAGTCCTCTGTAAAGGTGCCTTTATCCACAGAGACATCTCTCCAGGCCCCATGTATTCTCATTAATCAGTTTGTATCTAGTTTTATACTTTTAGTGGATACGATAACTCAACATTATGCACAGTGTTCCTGAGTTCATCAATAATGACAAATATTTATATTATGTGTGCATACAAAGTCCAGAGGAATCCCATGCTATCACCTGTACTTTATTCTTTGGATCCAGTGTCTTTCTCTGAACCCGGACACTAGGATAACAGGCATCAAGACAGAGAAATCCACTCATTCTTCCAACAGTACTGCATTATAGATGTGTATGGCCACACCTGCACCTGATTTTTTTATACAATTACTTGGGATTTGAACTCAGGACATCATGATTGTACAGCAAGTGCTCTTACACTTTTAATCACTTTGGGTCATCTCCCCCATGACATTCAGCACCATGACAAATATTTCTAATTAAAAGTAAATTGCATTTGTGGTGCAAAATAACCTGGCATTATTTCTCCAGCATTATAAAAAAAAAGTATTAGAGAAATGCTTTGTGATTGACTATAACTTGATTCTAAATTCAATATTTTTGAGAGAGAGAGGTCATGATGTGAGTGAGACTTAATACATAATTGACTTTCAGAAGTTCTATTAAGGCAGAAGAGTCTTCTCAATTTTAAGAAAAAGTACCTATTTTTTAATTTTAAAATACATTTGTGTTTCTGAAATGAATTTAGACATTTTACAATGCCAGTTTGGTGTTCATATAAAATAAATGGCAAACCTGAAGTTTAAAATCAGTCTCTTTTGTTCAAAACCAAAGATCACATGTTTTGTTGTTGTTTAGTTTTTTGTTTTGTTTTCTTTTAGTGCTTTCAGCCTCTTCATTCAGTTAGGGAGTTTGAACCAATGAACAGTTATTTACTCTCACTGCTGCCATTTGAAGTTGCTTTTGTACTTACAAGATATAATTGTGCCTTACATTGAAAATTACACTTAGAAATGAAGTTCATAATAATTAAAAAAAATGAAGTTCAAACCATCTGTAGCTACCATAACAAAGCATCCACTTCCTTCAGACCCCAAATCAAATTCTGAGGTCAATGAGAGTTTAAAATCTTTAAAATTATTTTTTTCCCAGTTCAGATCAGATTTAATAGGCCAATAAATGGTTGCTTAACTTGGTGACTGTTACATTAGACTTTTTTTTTTACATCATTCAATTTAATCCAGTTCTATCAATTTACCTGAAAATTTAATCATTTCATTTATTTTCACAGTTTTGCTACTATGTAGAAGGCCAATTTTTTTTATAAATATTTTATTTTTTTTTCTTCAAGTTACATCTCAGTAACAAACCCCTCCCTATTCCCCCTTCCTATCCCGCCCTTCCACCCTCTTCCCCCCAGAAGTTTCCCCTTTCAGTCCAACAGATGGTTCCTTCTCTTATAACAGTAAGTATTATACAAAACAATAGATATAAATATGCCACATTTATGAGAGTTAAATGGCCCAGTATACCTTCCCAATGTCCAGTTTATACATATTTGGCCCCTGACTTTAACATTCTACTATCTAACCAACTCCATGAGTTTAAAGGTCTATATGTGACTCAACATTCATACTATCTTGCAACACACTTTGGCGGCGACCTACACTGATGCATTTTGAACGTGGGGAAAAAGAGCCATAAAAAACACAGAGTTACTGGGCACTGTGCAAAAACCGGAGGGGCTAGAGCCCCCCCCGGGAACGCTCACAGCTCCCAAGGGACTGTTAAAAGTCCCAGGGCAAGGCTCTCCCCATCTCTCACAGACACGGAAGCCACTAAACCCGGGATTCGGGAACTCCCATTTGGAGAGGCGCCTGGTAAGATCGATCCCAACTTACAGCAGGCAGAATCAGGGTCCACTTGGCCATAGATCGCTGGCCTATTGGGCTCCCCACACATCAGGTTGAACTTATACCCACTTAAAAAACTTTGCGAGATAGTGGAAGGCTTAGCAAGGAACAAACAGGGGGCTCAGCGGGTGGTCCGCAGCCGCTCATGAAACGGAGGGCGGGAGGTTCTGAGAGAGCTCGGGAAGCTGGGAACACAAAGGCGGGCAGGAGGGGCCGAATCCCGCACACTGACGGTAGCGCAGCTAGGGAGGGAGCACGGCTGGCAGGGCCAAATCCCCGCGAACCCACGGCAGGTCTTTAAAATTATTTTTTTTTAAATATTTATGCTGAAAGACCTACCTGCTGCTGCGGTGTGGTGCACGCAGGTAGAAGACACCCAGAGGTCCACTGCCACTAGATAAGTAAGTGGTGGAGAGATGGGAGAAAAAGAGAAGAAACAGAGCAGTTTGTGCACTATGAAGAGAGAAAGAACGAGACCTCTGCAGTGAGGAACTCCCTGATGTGAGAGGCCTGCACTGCCCCTGAGCCATGGTGATGACTGGCCTGTTCTGTCACTGAGGACTATGCCTGGGTCTTTGGCTCTATCAAAGCAGGGCTTTATGTCTATGTCTGTGGTCCTTCTTACTATCAAAGGCATGAGGACTACTGGGCTGCCTCCTGAGGCCTGACTGATGTTTGCTCTAAGCTGGCCTGTTCCTTGCTTGCTGCAGCACTCTAGGGAACTGGCCCTACCCCCTCACCTGGGCAGCACTAGAGGGATGACCTTGATGGGAGAGCTGACCCCACCCCTCACTAGCTGTGGCCACTCTTCTGCCCTAGTCAGTGCTGGAGGGCTGGCCTTAGTGGAATGGACTGGGTACCAGAGAGCAGGTAGGCTGACAAAGTCAGGTACCACCCAGGCCCAGATCTAGGGCTTTGAATTGGCTCAGCACAACATCTACCCCATTTATGAGCTGCTGGAGTGTATGATGGGGCCAGTCTTAAAGAACCAAAGCTGTAGGATCTCTGTGACTCGTGGAAACAGCAGGATTGAGAGAAATACCAATGAGGATCCAGTATGGATGGTGTATCAGAAGCCAGAGGCCTTGAACTATACCAATGACTCATTGCAATGAACATTTACGAGTAAAGCTGTTTGGGCAAAAAGGTATTCTGTGTGAGCCACTATGACACATTCCACAGCAAGATGTTTGCTTTTATTTTTCCCCCTGTGGTGGAGCAGAGGTTACAAGGATGGAGGGTGGATATGGAAGGACTGGGAAATGAGAGGGAATAGGGTGCGTGATGGAAAACTCACAATGAATTAAGAAAAATGAAGAAACCAACAAAGATTTATGTTATCCTTAAGTGTGTGTGTGTGTGTGTGTGTGTGTGTGTGTGTATGGAGGGGAAATATGTACTGGTGTAGGGTCCCCTGGAGTCCTTTTTAAAAACTGTTTGTGAGCTACCAGGTGTGGGTCCTGGAAATTGAACTGTAGTTATCACAAGTGTGGTACATGCGGTATGTGCTCTTAACTAATCAGCCAGTTCTTCAGACCCCCTAGTTTCATGTCTTGACTTCTTCCTGTCTTGATTCCTCTTCCTTTAGCTCCCACTACAGAGGTCTCAGAATGCAGTTCATCCACGTTCTAAAAAGGACATATTTCTAGAGATGTAGAAGGTTAGCAAGGGCTGCCACATTCCCATGAATTCTGTCACTCGGGTGAACCTAGGGCACTTACTGAGATGCGCAAGCCTGTAGGGGGCATGATTCCACCTAGCTCGGATCTTCTACTGGATGAAAAACAGGGACCTGCCTTTATGAAATGAAATGGGTTGTAAGGGAACAAAGTGACGCAGATTTTTGTGTTCAGTGACCGTATGGTTTTCATTATCTTGTTCTCAAGGAAAAATTCATCCAAAGAACAACCAAATGAAAGCAATGTGTACTCTGTGTCGACCCGTCTTTGGATGAGTGTGTCACATTTACTCCATTATCTAGTGGTGATTGTCTAAAGTTGGAGAAGTGAGGTGTTAAAGACAAAGGTAAAACACAGGGAAGCAATGGTGGTAGGAGCAAGAAGAAAGAAACTCCGCTGTCTTGTTATGCAGCTTCCCACACTCAACAAAGCTATAATTCATCCTGCAGGTGCAAACACTGCTGGCTTGCTCACAGGTTCTTGACGGATGGGCCGGATGCATGTTTCTTACCCCAGATGCTCTTAGGAACACCAGCTAGGAGATAGGAGTCTATGTGCACCTGAATCAGCACACTGAGTGGTTTTATCTCATTCTTGTTTTCACAAACAATTCTGTACACAGGGCAACAAACATTAGGCAAAAGGCTATTATTATCCTTTGTTTAATACAGAAAATGACCAATCTACACACCTCTGGAGTCATTTCTTTATGGTTGTCTCTGATACAGCTACGTTATTGCTAATGCCCTGATAATCCGGAGACAAATTAGTGAACCATTATCAGATCACAGGGAAACATTATATTTAATTGTAAGATTAATTCTTGTGATTTCTACCTGATTTTCAAAAATTTTGATTGTTTTCTACTACAAACTGAATGCGTTCAAGTCATTTGAGTTGATAGGCCATTCAAAATAGTAAGCTTCATGTGGTTTGAAGCAGATTTGAACCTTGCCCTTGACCATTAACTCCCACAAGCTTTAAGAATTCTAAGATTCAAAAGAAAACCAACTCTTTCAGGTTGATGTTTCACTGACTCTTGGCAAAATATAACTTCCTGGTTGAAAGAAAAAATCAGTTTATGAAAAAGCTCACAAGGGTTCTTAGACATCAAATGGGTCTTACGAAACCACATTTTGATGAGCTAAGTGTAAATGAATCAGAAACACATGGATTAAATTTCCCTTGAAATACACATGGGCTTGGAAATTAAGGAAAAAGTGTTTAGCCAAATGTGTTTTGGGTTTTCTTGAACTGAAAACATTTGAAAAAAGTTGAACTATTTGCTAAACCCTAATATGCTGTTGTGTTTGCTCAACCTTTCTCCAAATCAATTAAGTTTCCATGAGGCTCCCCCTCCATCCCCTTGTGGTTTGTCTTGTCACCTCTGTACTGACACTTTATAGGCCAAACTAAATTTCCATTAAAAAAAAATAGTGTGTTGCTCATCTACTTAAAAATGAGGTAGCTATTAAAACACACAGAGAATCAGAGACATTAAGGGATGGAAAGCACCCATTAGGACACGCACTGTGTCCTAAGGGTTGCGGCACAAGGGCTCACAACTCTCTAGTGCTTTCTCCAGCACCATTTTAAATATCTCAAATGACAGGACTTCTCTGTGTCCCTTGAGAAATATTGTGCATTCTAATAGATTTGCCATTAGCGACTGTGCTGAAGTGTGTGCAGGGGGTGTGGGGGTAGTGGGAACGCAGGACGAATAATTAACCCTTCCACCACTCTAACAATAACCTGTAGCATGCTCTGAGATTTCCAGGAGTGTTTTAGTACTAATGAATGAATTTAGTACCAAATAGGGTTAGTTTTCATTCAAAAAATTGTCCTTGGTAAACAGAAAAAAAATGCTACCTATTGCATTGCAACACAACTTTCTACAGTGAACAGCCCCCTCACAGGAGAGCTAGAAGACATTAAATATCCTAGCTGGGGATGTTATATGCACTATTACTTGAAACACATGACATTGAATGACTTTCTTAGGATGTTTTACTGAACAGGAAGTGCTGTCTAACTGACACTAGCCAATCCCTGAAAACACAGGGTACCAGAGTGCAAATTCTATCCCTGAAACACCTTTGTTCAAGCTCCAATATCTTTTCCTCAAAGAGGAAGTAAAAGCTTTCCCTTTTTTTGCACCTCAGGAAGGTACACTGTAAAGCAGCATCTATCTGTCTTTCTCGACAGACAGAACAGCCTAGCTTTCAATATAACTAACATATTTCCAAAGGTCTTCTGGCAGAGTTTACATGAATCTGCTCTCATTCTCCTACTTACAAATGAAGTATAAGGCACATAGTGACTTGCATGGCCTGTCATGCTACTACTACAATGACCTTTTCAAGATTCTGCATTGTGAGCAGCTGACAGGCATACTTCTTCCATGCCAGTTATTTCAACCCATAAAACTTGCCAATGAAGTGGTAGGAGAAACGAGTAGTGGGAAATAGAAAACAGCATGCCAGCCCTTATTTTCTTTCTGCTGTCTCTTTGCTGTGGAGAGATTTGTATGATTCTCCAAGCCCCTCCCCCATTTTTAATTGCTTTGAATTTCCCTGTTTCAGGCCATCTCTAATATATATAATTCATTCCTCTTTCCTACCCATTTCAATGTCTATTATAAAAATTGCATCTCTTTTTGAATTCGGAAGTTTGGAAGTTGGCACAGAATCTCTCTCTCTCTCTCTCTCTCTCTCTCTCTCTTCCTCAATAAATTGGATTTAATACATAAATGTAATATTCTACCTCCTCATTTACTCACTCTAAACAACTCTCCTGAAAGATGTGTTAATAATATTTAAAGGTGAAAACTTAAATTTTAACTCTACATCCCTGGCCTGATGTCGCTTGTTCCTGACAGATACAGCTAGTCATTTTTCTGCTCAATTACATCAAAATGTGAAATTGTTCTCTCTCAAAGTTTATATTATTGAAGAAGTCTTGTTTTACTATGGTTTTGAAGCAACATATCTAGCATTCTTTTTTTTTTCCTTTGATCACTATATATAAGTGATTCCTGTGGCACTCTAACAAGCACATTACTCTTCTTGAATTTCTTCTAACAATTCTCCTCCCTCCCTTGTTTAAAAGTATTGCAGGTCACTATTTAATGTTTTATTTTTTTTAATTCTTTATTTAAAGATAGGTGTTCTACATTTTAATATTTGGACTGGATTAAATTCACATCAAATTTTAAACAAGAGAGTCTAAAAAGACAAAAGCCATATCTTTGTCATTTGTTACCAACCAGATTCAAAACAAAAAGGAAAAATAGCTGGGGTTTTTTTTCATAAAAATTATTCTGTATTCACATGATTCCAACCAGAGAGTGAGGACAATATTCTGAATCAAGTCATTGAGCACTGAATTCTGGCTTTTTAAGTTGTGTGTAAAGGGATATTTATTTTATCATCTATAAAATGCTTTGATTTAGTTCTCATTTTCAAAAAGAAATATTAGTCTCATTCTTCTTGTAGAGTTACATTTGAGGTTATGGTAAGCATTTGGCCATATTTGGCTTGTTTTCTTCATTACTAGCAAAAGTGAAACCAGACTCTGTAATGTACACAAGGCGGTGCCTTTGGCGGGCACAAACTTAGTGAAGTCTGAAGATCTATCAGATGTAGCCCATGTCAAGGTGCCCTCAACTAAGTTCAAGTATGCACATTCAGCTGCTTTTCTACTTCTTTTTTTTTAATAATTTATTTTTTATTTCTTCAAGTTACATCTCAATCACAATCCCCTCCCTACTCCCCCCTCCAGTCCCACCCTTCCACCCTCCTCCCCCTCAACCCCCCCCATCCTCTTCCCTTCTTTTTTTTTTTTTTTTAGTTTAAGGTAAGCTTTTCTACTTCTTATGTAATGGACCCTTTAAATAAGAGTCACCCTGCAGTTCATCTTATTAACCACATTAGATAAGCTGTTGTCTGCTAGAGAATTCAAATTCAAGATTTGTTTTTTAAAGTACTTTTATTCTATCTTAGAAAGTTCTGTCATTTCAAAAAGAGATATTAATAAATCTTTGAAAGCCAACATTTTCTATGCTATGCTCATTCCATAGACATTGGGAAAACAGAAAAATATTTATAAAGCATTGACTGATGAGTAATTCACAAGGAAATAATTACAGATACAAGTCAAGCAAATTGGCAATTGTTCACATTTCAAAGTAGAAATCACAAGGAAAGAAGCAGAGCTCTGACTGGATTTATGAGCATTTTATGGAAAGTTGTTCCCAGCCCATGACACTCACACGGAGGTCTTGCTGATAAAATGTTAGTCGACAGTCTGGATTTCATAAAGTCTCCCTGGCTCTATCAGACCTTGCTGTGTGGCCTGATGGAATTCACTCTGAATTTTGTGATTTTCAGTTTTCTCATCAGTGCAACTGGGAATAAAACAAAAGAAAAAATTAAACATATTGATACTCAAGTATGCTAAAATTTGTTAGGACCAAACATGTTCTCTTTTTAATATAAGAAACAAGTTTTCTTTAAAGCTCCTCTTATCCTAGTGTGTTTGGTTGTTTTCAGACCTTCTCAAATTTCTGTGGACTTTCAGACAATTGTGTGAGCCATTTAAGACAAGTACCTAAGAGAAATGAGAACTCAGTTGAGGGTGCAACGTGAATGGCCCAGGGCCACCATGGATATCAGAACAAGACAATTCCTTCTTTACATCAAGGCTCAACAAGTATTACTTAATATGACCCTGTGATGTCCAACCCAGAGTAGCCACACAGAGACAGCCCAGGCTCATTAACCCCTTAATTGACAGTGTTGGCACCATCAGCTTTCTCCATCCCAGGTGTACCATCTAAGAGTAAAAAGATAAAAGTTTCATGTTTCATCTCAGAAGTCATGTTCTACAAAACCATGAAATGCAGTCTTTGTCCTTAACTGTACTATCAGCTAATAAAACTAGATTCAGTGAGAAACTAGAGAAAAAAAAGTTAACTATACAGAGAAACTGATGAAAACCCTAAATGGAGTTGAAATCTTGCATTGCACAAACATAGGGAAACCGTTGTCAAGGTAGCTTCCATGAAAACATTTGTATAAATATTCTAATTTGTGATCCTCCTAACATTTATCCATAATTCCTGTTAGCATTATCCTACATTTTGCATTTTCAAACAATGAATTATTAACAGCTGTGTAAGTGAGGGTGGTTTGGTCAGATGACCTTCTTAACCATTTTCCCACTGAGATTATAGAGTAGTCTGAAATGTCTACATAGAGTTGAGAAAGGTTGAAGACAGAAAATTAAAATTAGGATATCATTGACTTCAGGGAATTATGTATTTAAGGAATTTAAAAATTGACATTCTGTCAATCTAAAAATATTTTATCATTCTTTTTGTCATGTTGCAATAAATATTTTTAACAGTTTATAAAGATTATTGAAACCCTGATTATAAAGAGAGATGAAATTCACACAAAATAGCATCCAACATTTACTTCCCTAAACAGAGACTATATTAATGCTATTAAAAACATTAAAATAATATACAACTCTTGAATATCAGCAACTACTTCAAATGTAGTTGTTGCTTATAAATAATTCTATCAAAGATGATCATTTAAAATATTGAACTTAAAAGATTAGCTTTGTACATCACACTGAAATTTTTTTCATTCAGGTAAAGATAATGAAGAATGTTCAAGTCCAAATATTTTTGTGCTTACACAAAGAGGAAATCAATAACTGATAAACATTTGTTCCATGAATAGATGCCATATAAATCATTAAATTATATTAATTTTATTTTTCTTACCAGATGCTTCAGATAGATCAAGTTCAATCTAATTATAATTTTCTTCAACATTAATAAAATCAAAGTAAATTTTAAGGTAAAAATTGTGAAAATGGGGGAAAGTTCAAAGTTGAACATTAAAAATAATGATAAAATTATTTCTTTACTAATGACACACATACAGGAGAGGATGATGTTATGCATTTTAAATGCTAATTAACCTGCTCCCGGAAGCTTGCTTGCTGTACATCAAGTAATGCTGTGTTATCTTGCTTGTCTCTGATTGGTTAAATAAATGCTGAGGCCTGAGACTAGGCAAAGACAGAGGTAGGCGGGACTAATGTGCTTGGACTTCTGAAGCAGAGAGATTCATGGGTAGAAACCTCCAGAAGACGAAGAAGCCAAGAGCAGGAAGGAGAACACACACCATGGGTTAGAGTAAAGAACTTCATTCCATGTGGCCTGGAACAACTGGATAGCATGGAGAATAACAGCCCAGGGGACATATGTATATATGGGGTCATACTTGGAGAATAGAATTAAGGGCTAGCTTAGATGGACTAGGATTGCACAATCCAGGCTAATGATTGCAGAAATTCATCAGCTGTCTGTGTGCTAATTTATAATGGCATGTTAAGGATTAACAACACTGTTCAATTGCGATAACCTAAATACTGTTAAAGAGTTTAATTAGCCTTTTTCTACAAATGGCACCCAACATAATTTAATTAATTATTTCTTCAGTACATATACTGAAAAAAAATCATTATGAAAGTACCATTACTAAGATTAACAACCTGTAGAATAGAAATAAAACTAGAAGTTGTGGTGTACATATAGATTATATATTTCTTTCAAACTCTGAAAAACATAGAAATCACATTTTTTAATCCAGAAAGTGGTATTCTAAAATTATGTGTTTTGTATTGCAAAGGTAGTGTCAACAAAACCAAAGTCAATGCCATTAAAGTCACTTACACAGAGCTATGTACATACCTTTTAAATTTGCATAATTTTTTGTTTCTAATGTGGCCACTAGGCTTTTTAATTAAATATACACTGAAACACGTATAACTGTAGAAATATTACCCCAAAGACTTTTTGCTCTTAACTTCATAAATACCTGCAAATATATTTCCCTTTGTTCTTCTTTACGATTAGTTGGTGGCTTCTGTGAGCTAGAGACTGTGTGTGAATGGACAACTTCTACATCAATGTGGCAACAGTATCTGATCTGAGAGAACTCCAAGGAGGAAAGACTTATTTTGGTTCCTGCTTCAATTCCTCATTGCATGAGAGAAAGGAAACATCGGCCATGTGATTATGGATCAAGAAACAGAATAAAAGAATCAAGGACAGGTTATTGAGTCCAACAGGTTCACAAGTCCTCTTTTATTCATTTACTTTTGGTAACTGGGTCCCACCTCCTAATGGATCAACAGACTCCCAATCAACAACATTCAAAATAAACCTTATTTAAGATTTAAGATTTACACCATAATAGTGACATGGTAAAACATAAGATAAAAGATAACATTCAGAATTGTTAAATTGATGATGTATGTAGAATTACTTTCTGCTCATCCTTGGTATTTCTAATTTACCTTGCTCTTCTTTCTGTACATGTCTATTTATATATTAAAGAAAATTAAAATTAAAATAATCTTGTTTTAATGCAGTTTGCCTTCTTTGAACCAGGCACTTCAGCATCTGCTGACTGCTAACTCATTTACAATGCTATGACAGCCAGAAAATGGTAAAGATTAGTGGCATAATGCTTGTAGCCTTAGGTTTCATCTCTAGTACCAAAAGTGAAACACAAATTATTGTCTAAATAGAGGAGATCATGGAAGGCATCTATCAGCACTAAAAATGGACTTTATCAAGAATTTATGGAAAGTTAAAATCAGAGACTCTTTGGGCTAATAGTCACAAAACTTCAAATCTGTTGAAAACATTTTACATTTGAAATATGTAACTTTTGTGGTATCTAGATTTTTCTTTATATTTTCATTTTTAAGTTATCTCTTTTGTACTAACTTGCAACACAATTTTAAGAGTATCTTCTTAATCTATAACACCCTCTTGATTCCTAAACAACTCAAAATTTAACCATGAGACTCTAGCTGTCTATTCTTCAACCACCTCAGAGACCTGAGAGGGATAAATATATCTGTTTATATAGGAAGTGCAGGGCCTACAGCCTCCAAAACTAAGAAATGACATACCAGTGACTGCCTGGACAGTTCCCATTTTCTCTCCATACATTCCTGCATCAGTCTTCAGCCTTTGGGTCCTGTTTCTCTGACAGACATTTGTTGTAGAGCAGGGATTATGAAGGACTTACCTACCCTGTCTTGGCAGAGCTAGGCTGTCGACTTCCCTGCTACCAAGTTTTGTCCTTTTTGGACAGCAGTCTGTCTGCATTTGGAGCAAGGTTGAGTCAGATATAGACCTTTAAACTCATGGAGATGGTTAGATAGTAGAATGTTAAAGTCAGGGGCCAAATATGTATAAACTGGACATTGGGAAGGTATACTGGGCCATTTAACTCTCATAAATGTGGCATATTTATATCTGTTGTTTTGTATAGTATTTACTGTTATAAGAGAAGGAACCATCTGTTGGACTGAAAGGGGAAACTGCTGGGGGGAAGAGGGTGGAAGGGCGGGATAGGAAGGGGGAATAGGGAAGGGTTTGTGACTGAGATGTAACTTGAAGAAAAAAAAAGTATTTAAAAAAAATAAAATAAAATAAATAAAATAAAAAGAGGGTACTATGATGGAGGTGTAACTCTAAGTAATAAATAAACATTAAAAATATTTAAAATTTCATTTAAAAAAAGTTATCTCTTTTGGTCTTTTTAGAAATATTATAATTAGATTATTTCCCTCTTACCTTCCTCTCTCCAAACCCTGTCATATGCCCCTTCTTTTTCTCTTTCAAATTCTTGATCTCTTTGTTCCTTAAGTTTTGTTGCATCCCTATATGTATTTGTAACTATATGAATGGATATATAAATGCAACCTGCTTTGTCTTTCAAAATTAGCAGATATAATCTTAAAATTCATTTTGTCATTTTCAAACAAAATGTCTACATGTTGCTTCTCCCCTATCTTTTCTGCCATCTTCCTGACACTGTTTGCTCCTCCCCATAGCTTCCCTTTGGGGTTTGCATCACATTTGTCATGCTACCCACTCCCTTCTTCAATGTATTTTTCTCTTTTCCTAGTCTCTTCAATAATTCCATTTTTCTTTATAACTGAATAAGGTTGCATTGAATAAATACCATGTTTTCATTATCTGTTCATATATTTGTGGACAAATATGTGAGCTACATGTCCTTGCTATTATGAATTACACAACAATAAACACTGCTGTGAAAGTATCTCTGCTGTATTCTGAATTATATATATTCAGAATACATCATCAGATTATACATACATATATATGTATATGTATATGTATATATAGTAGTATATATATATATATATTCCTTAGGATATATGCCAGGATTTATGTGGCTGCATTCTATGAAAATTGTATTTTAAATTTTTTGAAAAGCCTCTATACTTATTTTCATGATGTCTGTGCTAGCTTATATTCCCAAAAGCAGAAAATAAGGCTGAAAAAAAGTAAAGAATATATTATATGTTGGAAAGATTGCCCATGTTTTTGGACTGGGAGAATTTATGGTCTGAAAATGACAAGATCACCAAAAGCAATCTAAAGATTTAATGCAATTCCCATCAGGTTTTCAATAAAATACTTCTCACAACTGAAAAAAGTATATGTATATAATATATATATATATATGATCACAAAAGAAAAGAAATATTTAAAGCAATCCTTAAGAGAAAAAACACTGTTGGATGTACCACAATGCCGGGTCTCAAATTGTATTACAGAGCTAGAGTAATGAAGACTGCATAGGTCTGGCACAAAAATTAGTATGTAAACCAGTCAAGCAAAATAGAGGACCCAGAAATAAACTCACATACCTAGGCCAACTAATTTCTGAAAAGGATGTTAAAAGTATGCACTGGAATGCAGACAATCTAAGAATTAAATTTATTCATATAAACTAGAAATATAAAACCACTTGAGAAAAACATAGAAACTGATCTACAAGATACAACTTCTGGTAAGAACATTCTGAACAAAAAAACTCTACAAACAAAGAAAATAGTCCTGAGAATTAACAAATGGGACTTGATGAGAGAAATATACGTTATTCTCAGTGACAGTCTGAAAATAAAGATAACTTGTATTTATGTGCAACTTGGAGAAAAAATAGGATACAGCATATTAAAGTATATTAAACACCATTTGTATTCAGCAATTTCCCTATGATAATGAAATAAAAAATTTTATAATCAAATACCAGAATAAAGTATATGAAGAAAAAGCAATTAAAAATTAATTAATTAAGAAAAGTTTTTAACCCAGATATCCCTCAACAGAAGAATGGATTAAAAAACTGTGGTACATCTACACAATGGAATACTACTCAGCTCTCAGAAACAATGAAATTATGCAATTTGCAGTCAAGTGGATGGAACTACAGAAGCTCATCCTGAGTGAGCTAACTCAGACACAGAAGGATGCACATGGCATCTATTCACTTATAGTCAGATTTTAGCCATATATTACATGATATCTATACTACAACCAATGCACCAAAGGGAACATGGCCATAGACTTTTTATTTTTCTCCCTGGCAATGAGACACTTTGCCCTAGTGGTGCTGCCTTTTATGCCCCCAGTGTATGAGGAGGCTCTTAGACCTCATATGACTGCTGAACTGGGGCGGGGGACTGTTATGTAGGAACATTCCATTCCAGAGGAGTGGGATGGAAGGGTTAGGGGGTAGAGGGTGGGAGGGCAGGACTGGGAGGTGTGGAAAAGGACACTATGATGGAGATTTAACCTAAAGCAATAAATAAATAAATTTAAAAACAAAAGAAGATTATACTTTTAAACTTTTTGCTACTATTACTAGTAGTAAAATCCACGCCCATAGAAAATTTCAGCAAAAAGCTTTATTAAAAGAATGTACTCTGGCTTCAATAAAATCTCTACATTGTGTTTTAAAAATAAACAAAAAAGTTGAAATAAATGAATATATAAGTAAAAAAAAAAGAAAAGTTTTAAAAATCCAGTTTTTACTAAGAATCTAATTTTTAGATGTCATACTTGTGTATCATGTGAACGTGGGTTTGACCTTATTTACTAATATGTAGATGTAAAAAATTGTTTAAAGATCCAAAATTTTATTTTTTTAGGAATCATATTAGTATCTATTTACTGAAAATACCATAAAATACATTTATTGAAAATAATATAAAACACACAAGTATAGGTATATATACATACATACACACACATAGTTTAAATTAAACGTTTCCATCTGGGCTGACAATACTCCCCAAAGAGAAGTAGATATCTAACAAAATCCTCAATTCTATTCATGTGAATCCCTCATTCAAGTTGTTAGGAAATTTCAAGAGATTCCTAAAACATTATAGTCTATTACTCTTGAACTTATTTGAATCCCAGAAGTTGTCAGTGAGTCCTATTGCTGTTGACACCAAGCATTTTGAACAGATGACCCAGAGGATACCAGCTTGATCTGAACTGAAGTCCTCCTTCTTGATGACTAACTTTCATGGTACCAGAGGGAGACATGCAAGCTTCCAAAGGAAAGAAGCATTCAATAGTTTGTTGCCTATAAACTACAATGACATTGAAACCTAGGGTTGCAATAGTGGTACATATTGGTGTACCACTCATATCTTGGTGGCAACTAACAGATCTCTAATTGGACTTGAGAAACAGCTCAACAAGAGAAAAATCATGCTTGGAACTAGAAACCTAGCCAACTATGCAGGGGTAGTGAGGTTATATATCTTAGAGGAAAACCTACAATTGTCACCTTACCAAACCAACATAGTCCCTAATTACATTCTAAATATTGAATACTGTACCCACAGATAAATGTAGTCCTCATTACTCATCAAACAATCTCTTCTTTTTTTTAAATATTTATTTATTACTTCAGGTTACATCTCCATCACAGTGTCCTCTTCCACCCCTCTTCCAGTCCTGCCTTCCCATATCCCTTCCATCCCACTCCTCTGGAGTGTCCCTACATAAGAGTCCCCCACCCCAATTCAACAGTCATATGAGGGCCAAGAACCTCCTCATACACTGGGGGCCTACAAGGCAGCACCGCTAGGGCAACGTGTCTCATTGACAGGAAGAAAAAGTCTATGTTCATGTTCCCTTTGGTGCATTGGTTGTAGTATAGACATCCTGTACTATTTGGCTAAAATCTGATTATAAGTGAATAGATGCCATATGCATCCTTCTGTGTCTGAGTTAGCTCACTCAGGATGAGCTTCTCTAGTTCCATCCATTTGGCTGCAAATTACATGATTTCGTTGTTTCTGATAGCTGAGTAGTATTCCATTGTATAGATGTACAACAGAAATAACAAAATTTCATTTTTAAGCAGAGAGATCCTGATCAAGAATGACTTCTCAGAGAAGTTCTTATAAATTTTTAGGGTTAGTTAAACCAGAAACTACATGAGAATTTATAATTTAATAAGTCATCAGGAGATGCTGGTATTTTTATTTAAATGTTCAATTGAAAAACATTGTTGTAGAGTTGTAATAGGCTCAGTTTCCTATAAACTTTAGACAAAAATATATTTGTATGAATCTAACTGAGGAATCAAAATAGGAAATAACAAGGAACTCCTAAACTATTATAATGTAGCTTATTTTAATTATGGTAATTAAACATCTGATTCTAGGTGTGAACTCAGGTTGTTAAAGATGACTTTCTATGTATGTTCTATAAATAATATTCAGTCACACAACAAGTATTTATTGAATAGTTATCATATGGAAAGTGTTTTTTGCATTTGGAATGGACCAGTGAAGAAATTTCTTATAAAATGAACAGAGCAGCCATACCCTCATGAAGAATCATTTGGAAGCAGCCTGTGTGTACTGATCAATTTCTTGCACTATGAGAGACACCTGAGAAAATAATGTTAAAGGCAGAAAAGATTCATTTTGGGGTCTGAGATGAATCAGAGGATATGGTAGAGCAAATATTCGCACTTCATGACAACCAGGAAGCAGAAAGTAACAGAATGAAAAAATATTAAGACACAGCCCTCATAAACTATTTTTTTAACTAGGATCCTAAACTAAATTTTCACCTCCTCAAATTTGGCCTTCATCTGGATACCAAGTCGTCCATACATCTGCCTGTGAAGGCCTTATCCTCTTTAAATTGTAACAGTACATCTACCTAATCAGATCCTTCAAACTGAAATATAAATAAGTATAACTTTTGCATTAACAAGTAGTTAAAACTCTTAAAAACATTCAATATCAAATAAAAACTATCAATTTTATAGTCTCTAAGTAGGAAATTTACATGTTGTAATTAACCTACATGATAGGAAAAATAGCTTTCTCGAAAATTCTTATGTGTAAATTTTTTTTTTTTTTTTGGTTTTTCGAGACAGGGTTTCTCTGTGTATCCTTGGCTGTCCTGGACTCACTTTGTAGACCAGGCTGGCCTCGAACTCACAAAGATCTGCCTGCCTCTGCCTCCCAAATGCTGGGATTAAAGGCGTGCGCCACCACCGCCCGGCCCTTATGTGTAAATTTAAAGGCTATATTTTATAAACACCAAGTCTTTGTGTCTCTTATCTATAGATAGAAATAATCTATTAGTTTGAGAAGCATAGAGGTTTGAGGAATATAAATAATACTATTTACTATGTCTATTTTCAAACCTACCTTAACATGAAAGTTACCTGCAGATCTTGAAAAACACCTAAACAGAGCCCTACCCTTAGATTTTCTGTTTTCATTACTGAAAGGCAAGGAGGTATTTGGCCAAGAGCAACCTCAAAGAATTACCAAGAGATGCTAATGGGTAACTATATTCATCTATCATACAGAGAATTTGCATTGGGTTTTTTTTATTAAAAACCCTGAATATGGGCAAAGAGACACCTTGTAAGTGGTGTTCTTACATCAGGTGGTGGCAGAGCAGATGGCAGTTCTTTGTTCATTCTAGCTTGATGCCTGATGGAGGCCAATGCTGTCTTATGCCTAGGACTCATAAAAATCACCTCAACTCAAATCCAGGTAGTGCAGTGGGGAGGAGAAAGAGAGACAGAGACCTGAGACAGCCAGGCCACCCACAGATCTGCCATGTATCACAAGGCACAGGGGGGCCATAGACACCTGCTTGCCAGCACATCAGGCAGCAGGGATGGAGGACGTCACCCAGGAGCCTTCCAGCCTCATGGCCAGCCTGCAGGGTGAGCCACCACAATGGGCTAGTATGTGGCTGTCAGATGAGAGAGAAAGAGAAGTGAAGCAGCTTGAGTTATGAAAAGAGATGGAATTAGAGATTCCAGGGTGGAGAGGAGGAGCCTGTTGTGAGTGACCAACCCTGCCACTTGGGGCCTTGGTGAGATTCCATCCCAAGCTGACACTGAGGGCCATGTCTGAGTCCCTATGCAGCAGCAGGGGCTGGTGTTGATGTCTGTGGTTCATATTAACACTAGAGAACATGGGGCAGTCCCTGGTCAGAACAGCTGCAGGAGACGGCAAGGGTGCCCAAGGGCCATGGATAACAGGATAGGGTACTCTGGAGAGCTGGCCAAATCTCTCACTGATGGCAGCTCTCGGGGAAAGCAGGCCCTGTGACTCACTCAGGCGGCACAATGGAGCTGGCTCTGGTGGCAGGGGTGTGGGTAAGCTGGCCCCAAGAGTATCATGTGGAAGAGCTCACCATGTCACTCATGTGCTGTTAGGCGGCACAGGGGCAGAGATGATTGCCCCCTTACCTCCACCCCCTAACTCCAGTGGAGAGCTGGCCCTCGCCTTCACCAGTTGTAGCACTCTGGAGAGGGGGCTTGGGTAGCTTAGCAAAGCTGACCCTGGTAGTGGGGGCACAGGTGACCCACCCCTATGATAGAGACAGAGCTAAACCCAGGGAGAGCTATGTCCACTACTCTGTCATGAGGTGACATGGGGGCAGGAGTGATGCCTTCACACCTTGCCCCTAACTACCTGTTGACCTGTTGAAGTCTGAAGAGAAGTCCCTCTAGGGTCTTAAAGCAGGAGTTATGGCCCTGCACCTTGCTGGCTGTAGCACTTGGGAGACCACCAGGTTCTGTATCTTGCTTGAGTAGCAAAATAGAGCTAGCCTTGGTGGCAGCAGCACACTGACTAGGCCCTGAGGGTGTAGGCTAGGAAGATCTGATCTTTTGCCCTTGAGGTGGTCTGGGGAGGGGAGATGTCCTTTACCCCCTCACCTTTCACCATCTGAGGCATTAGGAGAGCTTTCCTCAGGTCATGAGAGCTAGAGAGCTGTCCCTGCCCCTCGGTGGCTGCAGCACTTTGGGAGAGTGGTTCCTGTACTTTGTCTGGGCAGTACAGTAGAGCTGGCCTTGGTAGAGGGGGTACAAATGAGCCAGTCCCAAGGATAAGAGCATGGGAAAGCTGGTCCCACAGCTTGTATGCTGTGAGTTGGTGTTGTTGCTGAGGTGATGCCCTCCCCATCATATGCAATACCTGTGAGAGCTGACGCTGGGGTCATGAGAGTTGGAGAGCTAGCCTTATGCCCTCACTGTCTCTAGTACTCCGGAGATTAGGCCTTGCATCTTACCTGGGCATCACACTGAAGCTGCCCCTGACGGTAAGCCAATCCTGAGGGTATGAGAGAAGGAGAGCTGGCCCAGCCCTGCACAGGCTGCAGCACTTAGGAGAGAGGCCCCCCACCTTGACTGGGCAGTATAGTAGAGGCATGGGTGTAGGTGAGCTTGCCCTAAAGCCATGAGAACAGGAGAGCTGACCTTGCCTCCTCCCAATGATGGCATTGGGCAGCCTAGCTAGAGCAGTGCTGGAGATCTTGCTCTGGTTGTATGGATAAGGGAGAGCCAGTGGGCTGATCAGCTCAGCTACCACCCAGGCCCAGATCCAGGGCTCAGCATTGGCCCACCCCAAAATCTATATCATCTCTGAACAGTTGGGACATGTGACAGGGCCAGTCATGCTGATCAAAAGCTGAAGGATCTCCACAACGCAGAGCCACAGCAGCATAACTGGGAGGAGGTCCAATAAAGTCAAATATTGAAGATGTCATAGAAGCCAGAGATCTTGAACCAATGACTGACTCATTGTAATGAACATTTGCAAGTGAGGATGTGTGGACAGAAGGATACACCGTGGGACATACCATGACATACTACAGCTTCCACGATGAGATGTTTTCTATGCTTTGTTTTGTTGTTGCTGTTTGTTTGTGTCCATATATGTATTTTATTTTGGGGGGAGGTAGCAAGGGTGAAGAGCAGATATGAGAGGACAGGGAGATTAGAGGGACTGGGGTGCATGATGTAAAACTAACAGAGAATCAATAAGAAGTTAAAAAAATACAGGTACTAGGATGTTCTTAAAACAAAAGAGATTTGTGATGTGCCTTTACTAGTCTATATTTCTTT
This sequence comes from Lophiomys imhausi, assembly GCA_907164525.1. NCBI lineage: Eukaryota > Metazoa > Chordata > Mammalia > Rodentia > Muridae > Lophiomys > Lophiomys imhausi. The sequence continues at coordinate 1,422,136 of CAJQZJ010033849.1, forward strand.
GACATCCAAAGCAATGGCAAAAATAGCCCAGTATTAGGGCTTGGTTTAAATTTGTCAACCCATTCAACACCAAGAAAGATTACTTGAAGACTAGTTTGTATGCCTTAGCAGCTTTGAAATTTGTTCTGATGTAATATCAAATTATTATAACACACTGAAATTATAACACATTGAAAAAGTGTAATACCACAAATATTTTGGGAATAATTTAAAGTCTAGTTGTGGTGATCTGCTTTGATGCTTTTCTAGATTTAGAAACACCTAGGAGACACACTTCTAGTTATACCTGTTAAAGAGTTTCCAGAAAGGTTTCATTTAGCTGGGAGGACACTCTTAAAATGGGCAGCACTTAACATGCAGTTTACTGAAGTCCTGGGTTAAATATATAAATAAATTAAAGAAGAAAAATAAAAGGGTGTTCATGTCTCTCCTTCCTGACAGTATGTACAATGTGACCAGTATCCTCATTATCATCCTTCTTCAGTACTTCCAGAGTACATTCCTTCCAGACACAAAGCTCATACAGGATATATCCTCAAACTGTAAGCCAAAATAACCATAACCCTCTTGAAGTTGCTGTTGTTAGATATTTTGTCACAGCAAAGAGAAAAGTTACTAGTATACTATGCTTGAAACAGACTATCACAGATACTCTTTCAGGTTATAGAGAAAGGAAACATATATTCATGGCATAATTTAATTATCAAAAGGATGTGTGGACAGACATATTCAAGGATCTCAGTCTACAAAATCTATCTTCAAAGAAGACAAGAATTTTAAGTAGTGACAGGAGTTAAATTTGAACTGTAGAATAAATTGTCTGTTTGAAGAATAGAGGGAAATAAAAACCTCTTTTAGCATACAGGATATTTTAACCACCTCTCTACTCAATAGTGTTGTTTTTTTTTTTTTTTTTTTTTTTTTTATTCTCCAGTGTAGCTCTTTAAGCTTCTGGGTTTAAGGGTAAGCTCACAGATTGTTTGTTTCACTAAAGATCAACTGTTCTTTGTCTTTCTTCCATGTTTAATATTTCATTTCTATAATTGTAAAACCATAATATATTTATCTGAATTCCCTTCTAGAATCAATGTTTAATTTTTTAATTAAAAATTGTTTAATCAATTGCCTGGTCACTTCTAGAACTCCTATTTCCTTTGGTGCATCCAACTTTTGGTCTCACCAGACTTTTTAAAGATGAGAGCTTCATCCATCTCTTCCAAAAGTTCCCAATTTCCCCCTAAACCCCTCTGTTGTTAATCTTCATTGATGTGAATTCTAAGCATATGTGAAGAGAACTCTGCTAGGTATTTTGAAGGGATAATTTATAATCCTCGTGTCTAACCTTAAGACACAGGCACAGAAATTTCTTCCTATGTATTTCTAAAGGTAAATCTTCTTGGTTTTTACAACTAGACATGGTTCACACTGTTGATCTTTTGCAAACAGGTCCAAGTGGGACCCACAAAGCTGACTATATCCTTGAAGTATTCTCTGTGAGTGTAACTCCACAAAGAGTGGCACCACTATTTCTCTTGTTCTGCCACTACACTTCTATTAATTCAGCCTCAGGGCCCATCAGCTTTTTTTGGCAGCCACATTACTGTTGACTCCTACTGAGATATTGTCAACTAAATGCCTAAGTCTTTTTCACACATGCTGTTGTTAAGTCATTTTACCACCATTACCACCCCCATCCCTATCTTTGTTCATTTTGTTTCTGGCTCCAGGTGTGGAACTACACAACCATTCTGATCACATGTCATTATATCATTGTCAGCCTGTTACTTCCGTTCTTTTTGCATTTTTCAACATACTTCTGTGTCTGCTTCTGGGGTAAGTGGGGAGAACGGGAATCCTGTCACTTGATATTTTCTTTATCCCTCACACCTTGAAGCTGGTGTTTCCAAACCTAGCCACATCACTGTCAGTTCATATTTAGTTTGTTGACAATTCTCTTAACTGAGCACCATTTGCAGCAGCCCACAGAACGGTGAAGAAGGAACCCATTACAAGGAAGCCGGAGCTGTTGGGCTGTGGTGCAGAGTGTGCTGCTCAGAATCTGGTATGAGGAAATCCTCTCAGCTATATGAGTCTTGTTGTGCTCCAGCTGAGGATTAGAATAATTACAGAGACTTTAAGAGTTGATGCTCAGGTAAGCAAAAAGTTATGAGTAGCTTAAAGCAATGAAACTATTTCTAGGCTGTTCACTCAAACTAAATTGTCCACACACATTAAATCCCAATGAAAATAAAGAGCTTTGAGACCATGGGAGAACAGAACCAGATAAACACTGTATAATGATTTTGTCACCAAAAATATCACTACCTGCTTAAAATTATGTAAATATTATGACTGGATGTACTGCAAAGTTTTCATATGAGGTCAGAGATGAAAAACATATTTGAAGAGAAACCAAACTTTCTGCTTTTCCTTACCCATTGGCTGTATTTTCTCCTTTTACTCAAGCTTTAAACAAATACTGAGTGACCTAAAAAAATTTAAAGCAAGGCAAGAATGTTCCATGCCAGATAGTTTTTATCTTCTGCCTCTAACAGTATCCAAGAAACTAAAAAGGGAAAAGTAGAGAGAGGAGGGAGATAATCAGAGTTGATTGTGAATCTGGGAAAAGTCTCAACTGTGTATTGAGATTCACAAAATGAAAGACGAAAGATCACAAGAGAGGAAATGAATAGCCATTTTGCCCATTGCCAATGCTAGGCTCCCCATTCTTCCAGCTGTGGCGGAGGATTCAATTTTATCCTTCAGATCTGAGTTAGATGCAAACATCTCAGCTGTTGTTCATTCTGGTGTTTGCCTTTCTTCAGAGTGTCCTAAAGATAGCATTCTAAGTAAACACATGGGCTGGCTGAGGAAATTGCACCAGGGAGGGATGGAACTATCCTTTCTCTGGTAGTGAAGACTTTTCCACCTGCAAAGTATAAACTACTGAACATAGAAGAGAGTTTTAAAGGTAGCATCAGTAGCCAAAATACAGGTCTGGCTCTACTAAGGAGATAGTCTCTTTCCCTCTGCAAATGTCTTGCTTTCTTTAAAGTTTTTTTGTTTTTGTTTTTGTGCCTAGTGTGGTGCTGGGCTGAATTTGTTCAGTATTTATAGGTGAGCCCTCTTCTGAACCAAGCACCATGAACAATGGCTCACATAGATGTAAGCTGCTCTCAGTGTACAAGTGTTGCCTGGTTAGGACTTATTTGCTCTCCCTCAAATGCCTGTTCGAACTGCTGCTCTGCTAGCTGTTCTCAGGCATTTCAGGAGTAGGATGACCTGCTTGGCCTTTGCCATTGTGGAAGAACAGGCGTATCTGAGTGTTTAGATATGCAACATTTTCCTGTACCCCAAGGTTTCTCAGTGAGCTAATATGGCAGCTGACCCCAGAGTTCACATTTGGACAAGTTCTCCAATGTTGTTGATTCTATTGCTCCACAGAGCACAGTTGAGATACCAGGGCAGTTGTCTGATCACTGTAAGCATTGGGAAACAAAAACATTTTATAAACTAGACAGAAACATATAGGAGGTAGGCACTTGGCATACTTGTAACACCCACCGTCTCCGAAAACAGGCATTTTTCTATTCTTTTTATTAGTTTGTTTGTTTATTTATTCAATTTAGATCCCAATTGCAGCTCCTATCCCTCTCCACTCACTCCCACCTTTCCACTCTTTTCGTCCTTTCCTCCCTCCCCTTCTCCTCAGAAAAGGTGTCCTCCACCACCAATCCACCCTCGCTCTTCAAGTCCTGTCAGGACTAAGAGCATCCTGTTACAATGAGGCCAGACAAGGAAGCCCAGTTAGGGTACAGTGATCCACAAACTGGCAACAGGGTCCATGCCAGAGATAGTGACAATTCCACTTCCTGGGGGATCTACATGAAGACCAAGTTGTCTATCAGCTACATATGTGTAGGGGGACTAGGTCCAGTCCATATATGCTTTTTGGTTGGTGCTTCAGACTCTGGAAGTCCCCAGGGGCCTAAGTCAGTTGACTCTGTTGGTCTTCTTGTGGAGCTCTGTCACCTCCAGATCCCTCTACTCTTACTCCCGCTCTTCTACAAGACTCTCTCAGCTCCACCTAATGTTTGGCTCTGGGTCTCAGCATCTGTTTCAATCAGTTTCTGGGTGGGACCTCTCAGAGGATAGTTATGTTAGTTCCTGTCTGCAAACATAGCAGAGTATCATTAATAGTGCCAGGACATGGCTCTCCCCTATGAGGTAGATCTCAAGTTGTGCCAGTCATCAGTAGGCCATTCCCTTAATCACTGCTTCATTTTTATCCCTGTATATTGCATATGTGGGGTAAATTTTGGGTTGAAGGTTCTGAAGGTGGATTGGTGTCCCCCTCCCTCCAATGAAAGTCCTGCCAGTCTGGGAGGTAGCCACTTCTGTCTCCATGTCCTGTACTGCTAGGAGTCTCAGCTAGGGTCATTTCCATATCCTCCCAGGAGCATACCCTTTTGCAGGTCTCCTTCTTTATTCAGTGGTGCCCTCCCATCAGTTTCCCTTCTCTTTCCCATCCTTCTCACTTAATCAGCACCCCCAAGCAAAGATAGAATAAGATAGGACCAAGGAGAGCTTGTACAGACTGCACAGGGAATAGAATTTAAATAAGAAGTTTTACTTTCTTTTCCATTCTCCAGAGGAAAGCCAGAGGTTCTATAATCTCTCCTACTAACTCCTTCCATATCGAAAAACATTATTCAGAACATTCCTGTTAGGAACTTAAGCCCATTTTCCATTGCTAATGAGGCATCCAATATTATACTGCTAAAAACTGATGTTGGAAAATAAATGTGTCCATGAAGTAACCACATTAAAAAAAATTGAAATAAAAATAATTAAATGTAACCAACTGCTTTAAGCAACCATTCCACCACATGAATAGAAAAGTATTGAAAAGCTGTCCAAAATCTGTTCCCCTCTATTGGTCTACCACAATAAGCCTTATCAGTTGTTTAACCCATGGTCTGCATGCACAATCCTGTGGCCAATCCTGATCTTTTTCTTTCTTTTCTTTTTTATTTTCATTCATTTTTTAAATTTAAGGTATATCCTTTTTCCCCAACATCTTCCCCTTTTAGTACAATAAAAGACTTTTTTTTCCTCTAACAATACAATACAAAACAATAAGAACAATTAGGGCACAATTATGAAAATTATGAGGTAAAACATATATTCTCAATGTCCAGTCCATATGTATTTAGTAACTAATAAGAATATTCTATTATCTATGTCGATGAGTTTAAAGTTCTATACCTAACTAAATTTCCATCCTAACTTTAAAACATCTTCTTAGATCTATAACATCCTTTTAATACCTAAACAACTTAATACTTAGCTATGAGAGTATAACCATCAAGTCTTCAACCACATCAGAGATCTGAGAAGGATAAATAGATCTGATTATACAGGAGTACAGAAAAAGCAGCTTCCAAAATTAAGAAATGATAGACAACTGGCTGCCTGGACAGTCCCCAGTTTCTCTCTATAACACTGGAGCACTGATCTTCAGCCTTTTGGCCCAGTACCTATAACAGTCATTAATTCTGAAGCAGTAATTATGAAGGACTTTCCCACCCTGTCTTGGCAGAACTAGATTGTTGACTTACCTGCTGCCAGGTTTTGTCCATTTTGGACAGCATTCTGTCTACAGTTGAAGCAAGGGCTTTTTCTTGCTCAGTGGCTAGCTTACCACTAATTCAGTCATCTCCAAATGGAGACTCTTTGATGAATCCTGAGCTTTTCCAATGACTAAATTATTTTTGTTTATACTTTTGTGCTTATCTAGCTTTTGTTGCTCATAAAAGTTTGTAAACATAGAACAAAGCCTGCCCTTGGCTCCAAAGAGAGGTAAACTTCTCAATTGTCTTACTGAAGCCTTGGTATCAGATAGCAGAATAACTGCACTGCATAAAGATACTGATTAAATTAGGTGAAAGTGTTATACTGTTGCAGAAGAGTTCAGAGATTAATATTTCCTTCAACCTTTGAAATGATTCATCCAGACCCTCTATTAACACACTCATTCTTAAGAAGAAGAGGGAGAAATGGAGCAAATGAAACAAAGCACCCACATCTTTCTGTTTATGAGAAGTCAGTGTGGTTATTCCAGGTGATCAACATACTAAAGAACTCATGGAATTATGAGTTATAAAAATCCATGCTTCATTTCATGCTGTTTTTACTTCTCTTTTCAATATATTTTGATCAAACAGGTCATGATTAAACTTTATATGTAAACCTGGCAAATAACAAAGCATTGTTCTACACCCACTCCTCCCCCAAAAAATTCTGCTAACATTATAAAGCACAAAATGTGTCCTGAAATATTTACTACATAGGAAATCTCATTCTATGATAAATAATAAAGAAAATCCAGCTGGAGATGTGGATGAGCCAAAGAACGTTTAGTTTGCATACATGAAGTCCTGGGTTGGATTCTCAGTACTACAAAATAAAATAAAATTGAGGAAGAAAATATGGTTGGATTTCATATTTCATTGTAATATCTATGAAATTCTAAAGCATAATGAAAACTTATTTTTAAAATATTAAACAAAAATGAAAAAATTTAGTGAAAATGCATAGATACATATTTATTGTTAAAAAGTAGCTAATACAAATCTTTCTCTTCTCATCACCACATTCTAGACATCTTCTAATAGTTCTCAGGTTGGGGAGATGGCTCAGTGGACAAAATACTTGCTCTGTAAGTGTGCTGAACTGAGTTCAGACTCACAGAACCCACATAAAGCTTCACATAGTGAGATGTGTCTAGAATCCTGAATGAAGAAGCGAGGCAGACACACAGTAGAATTGATGGAATATCATGGACCAACTCTCCTTGTATAGTAAGTAGCAAATAGAAATGACACTGTCTCTAACAAGGTGGAAAACAAGGACCACAAGCAAGGTTGTCCTCTTACCTCCACATCAATTCTGTAGTGTGTGTGTACTCACACTCACATTTAAATGGACAAACACATACAACGTGTATACTCATAGACATAATAGATTAGAAGTCAAATAAAACTCCCATGTATCACTGTTATTCTGTATATACATTATTATATGTGATAGATATATTTCTAGGAAAAAAATTACAATAGTAGGAATTTTGGAAATAGAAATGGAAATCAGATATCTGAAGCTCTTTCTCAAACCATTCTTAAATAGTAGAAGATGAATTTCTGAGGCATTATTTAGCATACCAAACACACATACGCACAGATGGACCAACATAGATATGAAACAAAACTCCACACAACCTAATTGCACTGTATGTGATTATAATCCCTTAAGATCTTTCCTATTCTTTTCTGTTTTGATACTGAAAATGTAATAATAATAAGTTCGGTATTCCTGAAATTTTATAAAAAATTATCATCCTTTGTGAAACTGAAAGAAAGGATCTTGATTTTTTTTAACATTTATTTTTATTTAAGTTACATCTCAATCACAATCACTCGCCCCCTCTCCTACCAGTCCAACTGTCCCATGCTCTAACCCCTCCTCCTCCTCTCCTCCTCAGTTGAAGGGGGTTCCACACCTTTCAAGCCCCCTCAGTTCATCAGTCACATGATGGCTAAGAGCTTCCTTTTACACTGGTGTTCAACATGGCAACCCAGCTAGGGTAGGGTAGGTAGTAACAGGCACCATAGCCCATGACAAACATTATTTCCACCACCTAAGGGGTCTATATGAAGGCCAAGTTACCTATCATCTATATATGTATAAGAGGGCCCAAGTCTGTTCTATATGCTTTTCTTTTTTTGGTTAGTGTTTTAATCTTTGTAAGTCTCTAGGGACCTAGAATGTTAGAATCTGTTGAAACAGGTGGATGGATGGAATCGAATCAAAGACCCAGAAATAAATTCACAAACCTACAGATACTTAATTTATGACAAAGAAGCCAAAACCATACAATAGAAAAAGGAAAACATCTTTATTAAATGGTGCTGGTCTAACTGGATGTCAACATGTAGAAGAATGCAAATAGACACATATTTTTCACCCTGCACAAAAGTTAAATCCAAGTGGATCAAAGGCCTCAGCATAAAACTGAATACACTAAATCTAACAGAAGAGAAATTGGGGAAAAGTCTCAAACTCATTGGCACAGGTGACAACTTCCTGAACAGAACAGGAATAGTTTAGGCTCTAAGACCAACAATTAATAAATGGGACCTCAAGAAACTAAAAGCTTCTGTAAGGCAAAGGACACTATCATTACAACAAAACAGCAGCCTACAGATTGGGAAAAGATCTTCACCAACTGTAGAATTAAAAAATTAAATTAATTACCAGTATTTATATATCATTAATGGGTTGGCAGTCTTAATCCTTAATCAGCCATTATAAATAAACACACAAACAACTGATAGATTTTAACAAGCCTAAGCCTGTATTGTACAATCTTAGCCTATCTCAGCTTACAATTCTGTTGATCTCTTGGACAAAGAATTGGCATTGGTAAGAGTCATGCCCCTGCTGGCCAGTGACCCTCGATTCCATGCTATATGACTCACCCCCTACCAAGTACTCAATTTTGCTGAATCATGACAACAGTTGTCTCATATAGGGCACTTGTTCGCACAAGTTCCTCAATTACTCTGTTCTACTCAGGGAAAGTATTTCTAAACTCAATGAGACCAGGGTCTCAGTGTTTTCCCTCGATATGGGGATCATAGAAGAGGTATGGAATAACATCAAAAAATTCTTTGACCCCTCCTGAATAGTCACCTATGCCATTATGGGAGGGGTTATGGTTATATTAATCATTCTTCTTAAGTGTCTTGTACAGCATATTGCCTAACTATGCTCCCTCAACAAGAGTACCCTGCAGGTGCTCATAACTCTGGAACATCCAGACCACAGCCCACCCAAACAGGTGATATAGGCCTGGTTCACAGAGATCTGTGAAGTCTCTGTTTAATACCCTACACACCCTATGCACTCTCCAGGGATGCCATCCTTTGAGGACTGGTAGTCATCGATAGGTAAGAACGTATCCAGCAAGTCAACCTAAGATAGGCAGAATCCATTCCTGGGGGTCCCTGACGTGCGGTCAACAATATCAGAGCATAAGAACTCTGGTTCCCACTGAGTTGCCAAAAAATTCAAAATAAAAACAAAAGGGTGAATACGTAGGAAGAACAAGGCCTGCCATTGAGCAGTAACAAGGCCTGCTGCTGAACAGAGCATGCATGGCTGGGCTTCTGCATATAGCTGGCCTGAGACCTGTCCAGACCTGCCTGGAGACTGATGATGCCACATTGGGTAATGAGACATGAGCCATGGAGGAAGAGCAGTAGCAGCCCGCAGTTTGGGAGTCAATGAGGTTCTGGGAAGTGGATATGAAGTGGGCATCCTCTTCCTGAAATAAATGGGTCTGCTTTTGCCACTTATCAGACCCTCAGAGTCTGGGTTGTTGACTCTGTGTCAGCTCATTCCTGTTCCCAAAGGTCCTGGGCATGGGCTCCAGCAACAACCAACCCCACATCCAACAGAAAGTTAATATCCAAAATTTAAACAGAAATCAAGAAATTAAACACCAAGAAACCAAATAATCCAATTAAAATGGGGTACAGAACTAAACTGAGAATTCACAAAAGAAGAATCTCTAAGGAACAAGAGACACTTGAAGAAATGCTCAACATACTTAGTCATCAGAGAAATGCAACTCAAAACGACCCTGAGATTCCATCTCACGCCTGTCACAATGGCTAAGATCAAAAACTCAAGTGACACCACATGCTGGCGAAGATGCTACTGGGAATGTAAACTTTTACAACCACTTTGCAAATCAATGTGGCATTATCTCAGAAAACTGGAATAGTTAGTTGTACCTCAAGACCCAGCCATACCACTTCTCAGCATATATCCAAAAGATTTTTCACCAAACCACAAGGACATCAGCTCAACTTTGCAACTTTGTTTGGAATAGCTAGAAAATGGAAACAAACCAAATGTTTTTCAACTGAATAACAGGTTTAAAAAAAAAAAAACTGTGGTACATCTACACAATGGAATGATATTCAGCATTCAGAAACAAGGAAATCATGCAATTTGCAACCAAATGGATGGAACTAGAAAAGCTCATCCTGAGTGAGCTAACCCAGACCCAGAAAGATACACATGGCATGTACTCACTTATAACTGGATTTTAGCCATTTAGTACAAGATAACTATCCTACAATCCACAGACCCAAAGGAACAGGAACGTAACATGACTATCTTTCAAGAAACTCCACCCAGCAGAGGATCAAAACAGATGCTGAGACACACAGCCAAACATTAGGTGGAGATCTGGCAGCCATGAATAAAAGGGAGAAGGAATAGAGAGATCCAGAGTAGACAAGAACACTACATTGTGATCTTGATGATTTAACAAAATTCTGTAGTAGTGATCAAATAGTTCCCCCATGTCCATTTGAGGGAACATAATAAATTTAAATGAACCCCCAAGTACGGATAGTACTGATCATTATTAACTTCTGTAAGCACCTGATGAGAAGTCATCAT
>CAJQZJ010033849.1:1436548-1451760 GCA_907164525.1 Lophiomys imhausi
AGAGAGAGAGAGAGAGAGAGAGAGAGAGAGAGAGAGAGAGAGAGAGAGAGAAGGACAGCCTCAGAATCTCAGAATGCTGGGTATAAACATACCTGGCTAACCTGACTACGGTTTCCATATATTCTGCATCTAGGTTTTATACAATAACTCTATCCAGGATCCAGTGACTACCAGGCAGTGATGTGCCAATATTCTAGCACTCTCACTGCTTGAATAAATCATTTTCATGGATATGCTCTGTACATATTCAGGAGGTCCCTGCAAAAGTATGCTTCAGCCACTCACTGGCATAGCTAGTTTAATAAAATGTTCCTTAAAGGATGATTTCACTTCCTGGGATCTGTCTTTACCATCCTAGAGTAATCCTTCCTGCACTTCCCTAATGAAATGTTTACTTTCGTGCTTTTATGTCTAGTTTGACTTCTAGAAGAATTCAGATAATGTCACCAAATTCTAGTTACTTAGATTCCTTCAGGACATTTAGAGTAGCAACAGAACACATTTGTCCTCCTTAATACTCATCTCTTCAGCCACAATGTATCATATTTAACTGCTATTATATCTGTGTGATCACAGTCCTATATTTAGGGATACGAAGACAGTAAATGGGTATTTCATAAGTTGGCTCTGTTCTGCTACTTAGTTCACTTATATGCCAGAGCAGATTCTTAGTCTTAGAAGTAGAAATCTGCACAACCCTGTGGTACGCAGATTGACATGTTGGAGGCATTTCATACTCTAGAAATGGCAATGATATTCAAAGCTACTAGAATATGAATTAACTTTCATCATTTTGTACACTATGGACTATTGGCCATTCATCCAATAATGCCATTTAGAAGGTTGACTGGCACATGTACTGATGTGAAAGAATAACAATTTACTTTCTGCTAAAGCATCCAAAAGCTTTTCCTTACTGTGACCTAATTTCTAGATAATCAATTTATTCAGGACTCTTGATATCTATAAAATTTATACAAAAAAATCTTATCTCAAAAAATGATTCACAAAAGACTTTTCAGTTTTAATTATATATGGCTATTTTGCTTTGCTTATAAGTCAATGCAAAACCCTTAAGGACAACAATAGTTGGAAGACATATTATTCCTCAAGTCAAGTCACTAAGATAATCTTAAGAAACCTAGTACTCAGCCGGGCGTGGTGGCGCACGCCTTTAATCCCAGCACTTGGGAGGCAGAGCCAGGCCGATCATTGTGAGTTTGAGGCCAGCCTGGTCTACAAAGCGAGTCCAAGACAGCCAGAGCTGTTACACAGAGAAACCCTGTCTCAAAAAACCAAAAAAAAAAAAAAAAAACCAAAAAAAAAAAAAAAACCAAAAAAAAAAAAAAAAAAGAATCCTGGTACTTCTTCTGCAGTAGAAAGTTTTTAAGTTTTTTCGGCTAGTCTTCCAGTAGAGAATGGTCCTTCACTGGTATATTCCAAGAACTCTATAATTTTACATACATTTTCAAAGAAAATCAGCTGCTCTAAAAGTCATAACTAACTTAATAATAAAATTTATTTCTGCAAGATGCAATGTACTTTCAAAATTAATTTTTGAGCCTTAGAAACTCCTCAGTATTAATTGGTGGACTGAGCCTGATGTGTGTTTTTAGATACGAGGTAAACAATTTACTTAGTATCAAGGAAACATTAGTTAAGATTTTATTAGAATTCTAAAAATGAATAATAAGCCCAGCCCATGTCTGCTGTAATTGCTAAAATAAACGCAGTGCTCACACTGCTGTGGCTTAGCTAAGCCTTTCTCTCATTCCATCAGCTGTATGGGGCAGCAGCTGGCCTGTTTTTCAACACCCGGGGTATGTTTACTACAGGCACGTAACTTTGTCTCCAAGGGCTGAGCTGTTGCTAGGGCCTGTACCACACCTTCCCCTTGCTTACCTAAAGTCATTCAGTCATGCTTTCATAATTGGGCACTTTGAACAGTGTCAACACAGGGACACAGACAAAAATACACTTTCTGTTTCTCCAGGTGTTGCAGCCGCTGCTCCTGTGGTGACAACTAATCATTCCATTGGACTAAAATGATATACTTTAAAAAACAATGTCCTGGCATTGCAGAAACTGTTCATATAAGGCCATGAAGGTCTACACAGCAAGTATTGCACAATAAACCATTAAAATAAACATTTGCAACCACAGATAGCTGGACTGAAATCCTGTTCTGATACAAATAACATCTGGACAACTTTTGTTTGCATCTTCCAGCATAAAACACCCTTGAGAAAAAAAAAAAAAAAGAAGGCAAGAGAGAAGACAAAAGACCTTGAAAGGTTTTATTATGCTATGGGTGTGGTGTCATAAACGCGAGGGGGTTCGGGATTGAGTTGCCAAACCTGAATTTAAACAACATGTTGTTTTTTAAAAATTGTAACACTGGTGAGGAACAATTCCGTTTTCTTACATAATTAATCCAGTGTGAAATAGAGTGACTGGAAAACATCCAGTGGTTTAAAAATAACTCAATTATTTATAAGTTCCACAGAGCTATAGGATTCCACAGAAGGGAAGAGAGTGGAGCATCTTGGTATGAAGCACATTGTGCAGATTTGGTCCAGGCTTGCAGGCATCAATATCACTAAGCTAACAGTACAAGTCTACACAGAGGCCAAGGATACTGGCACTCACTTGGGTTGTATGGAGGGAAAGTGTTGAAAAGTACATATAGCTGCTACATATTAGTATAATGTTACTAGTCCTGATAGGAAGAACTGAATAATGTGAAGGAAGCAAGAATAGAAGAAGCAGAGAATGATGGGAGGGGGCCTGGGAAAGAAAGAAAGACTGAGCAGATTTCATACGATGCTTAGCATAGGCCATGAATCATGCACCACAGTGAATGGACTCTAATTTCTAATGCTGTTCTTTGATATGAAGCAAAATAATTACAAGTTGAAAACTACTAGCAAGCATTATATTCAATGTAAAGATAAAGGGATTGTCCATAAATAAACCCTTATATAAAATCTTATGTTTGTGGCAGACTCACAGCTAACAACTATGTATTTGTGTCAGCTCCAGCTGGCCATAAATAAAGCAATGAAAGTTTGTGTTTAGTAATATTAAAATCTTGCAAAATGTTTCACAATTATCTCAAGGGTATTTTGTCCTTTCCTCTACTCAGAGGGAACTTGTACAAAGTGGCAATAGTCTCTCTGACCAAGCCAGGAGTTGAGAGATCTAAGGTCTTTCTCTAACATCCTAAGTAGGCTTTACCAATCATTTCATTCTTCAAAGCATTCTTTGTTTTATGTAAAATAAAGAGAAAATGGAAAAACGAAAAGTAGACCGTATTTATTTACCTAATCCAAATTATTTATTGTGGGGATAGGGTGTTTAAACTGTATTTATTTCTTTTAGCCTTGGAAACAAAAGAAAATATGAAACACAATTATCTCATTTGTTTACAAGGCTGAACAAGTACAGTTTTGATGTTCTAATACCCATGAAAACAACAATAGATGTCAGTTATCTAAACAAATCATTGGGTTCAGGGAAGAAATGCATATTTTTGAAAAAGTTCCTGTATTTATTGGTATTAGTTGATGATGAGCTTCAGTAATCTGCACTAAAAGAACTTGGTTTCTTGGTAAGTTGTGACAGTAAAACTCTTAATGGGATGGCAGGAGGGTGTTCCAAATGCAGGACATTTTGTGGTTATGTCTAAGTTGAGTAACGCTTAGTTGTAGTCAGAGAATTCCTAACTAGGAGATTGCTGATGAGAAATTTATTCATACCTTTTGGTCCAGTAGATAAGAGGGTCTATACTTCCTAGCAAAAGGTTGCATTTCTTTTCCATACTTTCTTGTGTTTGCTATCTTAAAAGAGTGGCCCTTACTGAATAACTGTGGTCTCTGCTTCTATTTGTTCTATCTTCTCTCCCCCCAATTGCTCTTCAAAGAAACAAGTAGGCCAGGGCTACTTCAGTAGCACAGACTGCCCTGTGCAGCACAATCCTTCTGGAAATAAGGTAGAACAATTCCTGCTGACTAGGTCAGTATGCTGCCCATGCATGTGACACAGGAAAGAACCACGACTTGTGCCAGCACTGAAGGTGTCTGTGCGAACAGACCATTCACTTGCTCCATTCATTGAACACAATCCCGTCTCATACCCATTTTCTTAGGAACTCAATATGCCCAGTGGTATCAGATAGCAGGGTTCCCATACAATGTATGTTTGGTTTTTTTGTTTTGTTTTGTTTTGTTTTCTTTCGGAAGAGATAGTTAAGATATGTAGGCATCCCTAAGATATCTAAGAGAAGTAAAATGGCTTTTATGAGGAAGATTCATGTGACATTTATCTGAAAAGGAATAGGAGTCTTCTTGGTTAGGAAAAGGAGAAAATGTTCCATGCAGAGGGAAGACACACAAAACTTCATGATATTGGTGGGGAGGAATGTTAATTTTGCTCTGACTTGAGAATAAAATACAAGACAGAATTTGTGTGAGAGGCAAAGGGAGAAAGGCAGGAAACAGATTATAAATGAAGTCAAGCCACGGGGCTTGTTCTTAAGGCAAAGGGAGAAAAAGGAAATTTATAAACAATGTGAAGTAATTGGCTACAAAGGCCTGGGCAAAGGTTTCCCACAGCATTTGAAGAAGGAATGAGGACTGATTTTTGTGCTGTTTTCAGTCCTCTTCTGCTTCTCTTCTGTTCACAGTTTGCCAGCATAAATCTGTACCCCTCCCAAAGAGGACACCAATCCCTCCTCTCACCCCAGCAAAAATATTGGAAAATTACTGAATTATATGAAAAGTGTAGCCTGTGACTATAAACATGACACACAATGAGGAGAGTGGGGTGGTAATTTCCATGCTGATCTTGATAAATCAAGTGTTCTTCACTCATCATGACCCCAAAACCCACTATGCACTTCTTCATCTCTATACTTTGCACAGAAAAAAAAATGCTTGCCAGAACTTTGTTAAGTATTTGTAGTAACACACTTAGGCTTCCTATGTGAACAGACTTCCTGACACTTCGCAGGAGCAGCAATGGTTCTCTTTAAAAGTAAATAGAAAGAATAAAGATGATTCCCAGATGAAATGGAACCATTACGGCCCTTGCAAACCACCTGGAATTCTCTAAGCTATTTTACTCAATAACAGCTTTTTGCATTCTAGGTAGCCCATACTTCCTAAATCCCTCAAGAGACAGCAGTTAGGACATTACCTCTTTATTTCAATGATTTTCCAGGCCTTACAGATTAATCCCCACCTGTAGTCTGAAGCTTCTGTTCATTAAATTACAAGTGTTGTTCAAGTCTTTGGGTTAAGAATGGAAAACATTATGTAATTTGGGGATATGGGAGAGGAAAAGGATGGATGAGTCAGACAATGCTCTTATTCAGTTCTATCTTTAAAGACAAACTGATAAAGAAAATTGTTTCTGAAACTAGAAGAATGAACTGTGGAATTTCTTTTTAAAGCAAATGATAAAAGGATAGTTAGAGACATTCATTGGCCTTTATAATGATTTTCTATACATGGTTCCCTACAACCAACCAAATAGAAGGTTAAGAGGACCAAGCTAATTACTGGGCAGCACTTTGCTAAGTTCCTAGAGATAAATGGAAGCGCACAAACTCTGTTGCACAAAGAAAAGAGGGATACACATTCAAATTGGAATTTCTGTCATCAAGCTAAATTGCCCTTAACTCTAAGTCATTTTTATAACACATGATGTCTTTGATCCACAGCTAGTCAACCACAAAGTTGCCATTTTCCCCATTCCTTCATATTTTCAAAACTCACTTGACTCAATGTGGGTAAAAACTGTGCTCTGTGTGAGAGACAGCTAAAAAGGCTAGGGCACCAAGGGTAATGATGATGCGACAAACTTGAGACTCCACTTCCAACCAAGAGGTAACAGTAACTATCCTTATTCTTCTGATTAAGACAAGCAAAAATGAGCAAAATAAACACCTAATCACAATGGACAGTAGTATCTTTTAGAGAGCCAGGCAGACAAGGATAGGATTAGTGCCAAGGAAGCGTTTCCAGGGCAGTAATTAGGTAAGGGAACTCAGATCAATATAGTAAATGTAATGGGTAGAGAGGATAAGGATGGACAAGTCCGGTGACTTGGATCTGAAAAGACCATCAACAGGGAATGATCTACACAGGGAGAAGTGCAGAAAATCTTCAGATGGGTCAGTCCTCTATGCCAGTGATCCTCTCTAGCCCTCAGTGAAAGGGACTGTCCTCTCTAGCAGGGAGGCCAGGTAAGAAAGACCACAAGAAACTTAGGGACAGCTCTGAGTTCACTCACAGCAGACAAAAGTGCATGTCCCTGATCACTGGACTGGAAAATATCCTGAATTTTCTTATTCATGGAGCAGTGTGCAGAGAATGTCACCTGAGTTGTGGAAATAACCAGTAGCAGACTAAGCATTGTGCCAGGACCAGCTAACAAATCCAAGAAGGAAGATACAATGGAATCATATTTTGCTCATGTGATTTGTAGTTTTCAGAATAAAGTTCTTGAATATGTGTAGAAATGCAAAAGTATTTGGCACCCAGTGAAAAGAACTTCATAATGGCTGGCATTTCAATAGTCATACCAAGAACACAAGGAAATATGATCTCCAATGAAGACAAAACTTTAGTGTAGCAATCCAGAACTCCATAATGATTGACTATGTGACAGAGTGAGCAAATAAGGACACTAATATAAATTTGTAATTGTAGAAGTTATGTAAGATGCAGGAAAAATGGTTTAAAATAACAAAACCAAATCATAAAAAATATAATCTTGAATGTCTGGGGAAAATTCCTATTGGATGGCATAAATGTAGGTAATATGCAGAATAAAAAATAGTGATTGTGAAAGACATGATTAAAAACACAATAAAATTCAAGGTTTACTTCCGATGGAAACCTTGGTAATCTGTCATTAGGTTGCCAAAACCAAAAGCGGTGTCAAGAGAAATGATAGAGTTACAGTGAAAAGTGAATGTTATCTTCTTTGATTAGGAATATTTTCTCTTGCCACTTCTATAGTGCATAGTCACAAGCAGTTGAACAAACCAAGCAGTAATAAAGTCATTCAACTTAGAAGCAAAGAACTAAAACTGTCTTACTCTCTGATATAGAGAATCTATGGAATGTCTAAAAAGAGCTCCTAAATGTGTTAGTTGACAAATTTAAATATTACTACTCCAATGAATATAATGTGTTAATTACCAAGAAATAACCTGAAATGTAAAGACATAATAATTAATAACAACCACAGCAATAATAATAATTTACAGGGCTGAGGTCATAGTTCAGAGACAGAACATATGCCAAGCACATGCTGTACCTTGGGCTACATCTTCAGGACAGTAAAAGGTGAAGGAAAAAGTCAACCATCCTCATCTTAGGCTATAGATTAAAATTTTCCTAATATAGGAATTTAAAGTTCTCAGAAAAAAATCTGGCAAAGATGTGACAGCTGTACATCAGAGACTATGGAAAGATACTGAATGAAGGGTTTCTAGGGTATAAATATAAAATGGTTTTTGGTTAGAAAAGTCAACAATTACAGTATCAATTTTCCATATTAATCTGTAGAGCTAATGCAATCTAAAACAAAATTCAAGTAGTTGATTACAATATCATATAGAAATTTAGAGAGTCTGGGATAGCCAAAACAATATGATAAAAGGACAACACATTTGAGAGCCACAAAGTCTTGTATCAAATCAGGATGACTTGGCATCAAGCATAAAAGAAGTACAGTTGCAAAAATAGACAAACTGACAAATGCAACAAAATATAAAGAAAATTATTGGAGATAGTATAACAGATTATGCTAAAACAGTGTAATATTAGCAAGAAAAACATCAACAATCTTTATCTTAGGTTATAGATTAAAAACCAACTCCATTGGATCATAAACCATAATATATAATAGAAAACTAAAAACATCTAGAAGAAAGTCTAAGTGACATTAGATTTGGCAAATAATTTTGAACTATAATACTACAGTATGGTTCTGTGCAGAAAAATTAAAATAAAAAAGACAATTAGCATCAGCAAAGTGCCATTTTCTGCTCATGTATTCACAGAATTAACATACTGAGAAGAAATTTGCACAATGAGAGAGTACAACATGTATCTGGTCTTGTTCAGAATATGTGAATGAATCTTGAGTACTCAGCAATTAAACCAAGAATCCGTTGAAATGGTCTAAAAATATAAATAAATGGCAATCAAGATAATTAACAGATTTTTCTAAGAAATCATAAAGAAATTCAAAACAAAGCAAGAATGTTTACTACCACCAAATTCGGTGGATAAAATTGAAATCACTGACCACATCAAGTGTTGATGTGGTGTTGGAGGGACTAGAACTCTCACATCTGCTGATGGGATTGTAAGATGTACTTCACTTACATTCAGTTATATTAAAAAGTAAACATGTACATGTGACTTAATATAGCCTCTCTTTCCACTTTTACTTATTTACTGAAGGTAAATATCTGTGCATAAGTCTTCATAGAAGTTTTACTTGTAGTAACTAAAAACGAGAAATCACCTAAATGCAACAACCAGAAAGACTCAGATATTATAATAAAGACATAGAACAAAGTCCTATCAAACAACAAAATAAATTATTGATGTACAACTCAATTGAATCTCAAGATGTTTTTGGTGATGGATAGAAACCAACTATTAAGTTTCTGAAAATACAAAATGAGCTATAGCAAAAGGAAGATGACCCATGGCTGCCTAGAAACAGTAATATCAAAGTACAGAAGGAGGAACAATAGGAATACATTAGGAATTTTGAGGTGAGAGTTTATGCATAATAGTGAGTTTCATTGATGACCATATGTCAAAAATCATCAAATTTTATACTTTAAATATGTGGGGTACTGTATTTATACCATAGTAGTGCTGCTAAAATACAAGCATATGAATATGATCATTTCAGAATGCTTAATACTTGTATATGAACTATCATTTATTATAGGGTTGCTTTCTACAGATTTGCCAATAATCTCAAATATTATGAATCTTTATGATTAATGTAAAAGTTTATACCCATATATATGCCTAATCATATTATATGTAAAAGCATTTCAAACATTATAATTACATTTCTTGAAAAAAGCCACAATTATATGTACAATTTTTATGATGAGATGTTAAGAAACCCTTTTTAAAGTCACATCCTTGAAGACAAAGGAGATCCATCCACCCAGAATAGATAACCCAAATATTATCATGAGTCAAATGATATTGTGTGACCTCATTTAGTGGTGGCTATTTCATGGGCTTAATATTTTGAATTATATTAGACAACCATACCAGGCTACCTCACAGAGAAGCATTTGATTCAAGGGTGAGTTCTACCCTACATTTGCTAGTGTCTCTCACACAGACTGACCCATAGGAAGCATTTAGGACCAAAAACTCAGGCTAAGAAGTAGAAGACATGTCTGCAGGAAAAAAAAATCTTCTTTTTGTTGGATTTTTAAATGTATTTTGCCTTGACTAACTTCAAATATTGATTGTTAGAAAACGGACTGGCACTGTAATGATTGACTGATTACAATGTATTACATACAATGAATTTTGAATACCACAAAACTAATTGAATAAGTGAAGGGAAATATTAATATTGAATTAATGGGGATGATCGGAGTGAATTAAACACAGCGGGCCAAATTCTGCCCCTGGATATGCATGCACAATTTCCATTGACTTCAATGGGGGTTTTGTTGTGTGTATCCAAGGGCAGAATCCAGCTTAATGAATTTTTTAATTGTTTTTAAATGGTGAATGAATTGGTTAAAGTGCAAAGCATCAGAGATGACTTCGTAGAAATTGCATATATCCCTAGGATTTTTAAATATGCCAGACATACATGCATATAATCTTACATCTGTAAGTCACTACAAATATCATTTTTAGTTTGCAGAAAGTAATATAAAAATATAAAACCATTGCTACTACATTTTTCTTTACAAAAGCACACACATCCCCTGTAGACTTCTTTTTTTATACCAAAAATAACAAAAATGTTGATTTAACAGTGGAAACCTAAAATAAATCTGACATCTGTAAACAGGAGTTTATCTGCATACTATCTCACAAAAGTCCTCTCAGTGAATTCTAACCACTCAAGTGACCCCATCCACTCTACAGCTCTCTTTGTGTTCTAGTTTTCCATTAGAAAACATTTTGTCAAGAATTAAAAATGACAATGCTTATTATTTAATCAGATGTGATTGATGTATCAGCTTGGTTTCTAATATAGAAAAGGAAATCTTTCTAATAAAAGTCATTGGTTACCAGTCCATAATATATGTTTGTTCTTCAATTGGTTTAGTCCTTTAAAAAGACCAGTCCTGCTTGCTATCAACCTATTTCAGAGTCTGAGCACATGAATCAATGCCTAAAGTTTGCAACAATTGTGCAATAACATTGTTCTTTAATGCATGTTATCTTAAATTCAAAGTAAAAAATAATATTTTGTTAGGACAAACATGGAATATTAATGGGAAATATGTGCCTCTGTGTGTGAATGTGTATTTGTGTGTGTTGCAGATTAGAAAAGTCCTCTTGTATAATAATAAAACAAAATAAAAACAAATCCCTAAATACTGACATACACAAAGTATATGAAATATCAAATTGACAACTTTCTTTGTCTTTTTAATTAATGTTTTAAACGAATAAGCATTGTTTTTTAGGGCAATTTTTGTTTCACAACACTGAAGACAAAGTTCCCATATGCCCTTGCCACACCCCACCATTCCACACACAAGTTTTCCCATCATGTGTAGCTTTTGTCAACCATGACATATTATTGTCAATAACAGCCCTCAATTTATATGAGAACAACACTTTTTATTTTATATTTCATGAAAGATATATTGAAAGATATATATAAACACTCATCTATAATTATACTATATTACAGAAGTTTTGTTGCCATAAAAGTTATTTGTTATTTACCTTTTTTCCCCTTCACACCCAAAAATCATTGACAACCACAGAGCCTTTTCTGTCTCTCCAACTAAATCTTTTCTAGAATGTGTAGCTGAATATTTACAGTGTTGCAATGTTTCAGATTGGGTGTATTTAAATTTCTTTTGGTCTACACAGTATTTCTTTTTAGCAATAAATAATAGTTTTCTTTCTACATGTAACAGTTTACCCATTCACCTCTGATTGTCATCTCAAATGCTCTCATATTTTTGTTGGCAAACTGACAGCTGTCTTGCAAAATGATTGTATTGTTTTATATTCTTACCTACAGTGAATGAAAGTTCCCATTGCTCCACATCCTGCTCAGCATTTGATGCTGTCAAGTGTTAGATTCTGCCTATTTACATAGCTTTGGGAGTGTGACCTCATTTTTATGTTAATTTGCAATTCCCTGATGACTGTGATAATAAATACCTTTCATATGCTTATTTGCCATCTGCATAGGACACTGGTAAGAATTCTTTTTTTTTTTTCTTTTTCTTTTTTAAAATTCTCTTTGGGACTCTTAATTTTCTCATGGTTGAAATTACAGGTGCTTCTGTGTTTTGAATAACAAATGTTTAGCAGATACACATTTCACACACACACACACACAAGTTTTATAACTTGAGATTTTTCTTATTTATCCAGAATTTTTCACAAAATGTTTTGAGTGTTTTGAATTTTGATGAAAAAGTTTATATCTTTTTCCCATAGATTGTTCCTGTGATTCTTAATATAAAATATAGCAGTAAACTCTGTCAGGAGTATTTACTCATAATTTGTCTACAGATATTTTATTGTTGCATATAAGTGTATGAGGTTATTGTCAAGATTATATTTCCATAGACTGTTTAGTGCTTATCTATTTTCCATTGAATTGTATTTGCTACATTGTCAAACACCAGTTGGCTGCATTTTTGTAACTCTACTCCTGAGATCTCTGTCATGTTCTATTGAACTCTTTGTATTACACTGTCTTGATTATTTTATTTTTATAGTAAGTCTTGAAATCATGTAATGTGAACTCTAATTGGATGTGTAAACCTTCTGCCTCTCCAGTTAACTTCATTTTCTCAGATTATTTTGTGAGACTAGAAGATTTTGGTTTTTTTGTTTGTTTGTTTGTTATTATTTTTGTTTTGATTTGATTTGTGACTTCCTTTATCTTGGTTAAAAGTTAACAAGTTTAGGGGCTGGGGAAATGGATCAGTGGATAATGTATTTGCTGAGCAACATGAGGACATAAATTCAAACCCCAGCACTATAGGGGACAGAGAGAGAAGGATTTCTGATGCTTGCTGGTCACTAGCTCTCTTGGTTTCTCTTCTAGTTGTCATGATAAAATAGTATAGCCAAAGTAACAAAAGAGAGAAAGGATTTATTTTAGCTCACAGTTTAAATTACAGTTCATTGCGACAGAGAAGTCAAATGTAAGGAACTTGAAGGAACTGATTACACACCATCTATAATCAGAAAATGAAGAGGGATAAATGAGGACTAGTCCTTAGCTCAGTTTCTGTATTTTGTACAACCTAGGATTCCAGTGAAAAAATGGTGCCACTCACAATGGACAGATCTCTATTTCAACTGACTTAATATGCTCAATGTAGTCCCTCAAAGGCATGCCTAGAGTCCCATCTTCCAGGTGATTGTGGATTATTTCAAGTTGACAATTAAGCTCAGCCATTGATATCACCTGGCACAAGTTTGAGTAACAGGCCTTGCTTCAAAATATAAAGAGAAAAGAATAGAACAGGAGACTTAAAGTGTTCATCTCTCCTTTAAACATGTGGTGACATACACATGCAGGTGATCATACTATAACACACACACCAAAAAAAAAAAAAAAAAAAATCAAGTTTTAGGGAATTAGATGATGGCTCAATGGATCCTGTATATGATGGTTAAACTTGGTGTCAGTTTGGTTGGATCTGGAATCAAATAAGAGGCAAACCACTAGCCAGTCTTATTGTTAATCCCAGCCTGCCTTCAGCAGCTCAGCACCAGCAGCAAAGGTCATCACAGCTCCTGCCAAATGCATCCCTCTGAAAGGTTCTGCCATGATAGCCCCCTCCCTCTCCCCATCCCTTTCCCCATGTCCCACTCCCTCCCTCCCTCCCTCCCTCCCTCTGTCCCTGTCTCTCTCCCTGTCCCTATCTGTCTCTCTGTCTCTGTCCTTGCCTCTTTGTCTTTATGTCTCTCTCATGTCCCCACTCCTAGATGGCTTCTGAGAGCCCTCTCCCAATAATTCTCTTATGTGAGATCTTATACATGGTATAATTTCTGGAGCATGTCATGACCCTGACCTGCCAAGGCACTCTGCCACAAAATCCTGACAGCTATGAAGTCACAGGTTTTTCTTGGTCAGATTATTGGAAGTGGGATGATCCATCCCGAATGTGTGTGTTACCTTCCTTCCAGTGACAATTAAGATGAAAAGAAGGCAGAAGATGGAAAAGGAAATTTTGTGGTTTGCCTATTTGCCTTCATCCTTGTTGGCAATCTATTCCATTGTCGGCACTGCTACATTCCTTTGCTGACTTTAGAAACCAGCTTCTCTGGATTTTCAATGAAGATGGAAGATCAGCTGCTCTCCCCAGGAATCCTCCAGGCCTTCATCATCAGATTGGGAATGCTGAGACATAGACTGTCTTGTAAACCTATCTAATAAATCCTCTCATAATATGTATTCATTCTATCTGTTCTGTTCCTCTAGAATACAGTGACTAATTCAGTGTTCTTGCTGTAAAAAATGTGAAGACTTTCGTTCCAGTCCTAGGACCTAGAGAAAAGATGGGCTGTCATAGCAGCCGCCTGTAATTCCAGCACTCAGGAAACCGAAACAAGGGATCTCCAGGGCAAATTGGCTAGTTAGACTAATCCGAATTGATGAGCTAAGGGTGCAACAGTTCTCAACCTGGGGATCAAAGGACCTTATCACAGGAATGGACATCAGATATCCCGCATATCAGATTCATAACAGTAGCAAAATTGCTATGAAATAGTAACAAAATAATTTTGTACTTGGGGGTCACCACAAAATGAGGAACTGTGTTAAAGTGTCACAGCATCAAGATGGTTAAAATTACTGAGCTAGAGACTGTACCTCAATAAATAAAGCAGAGAACAATTTTAAAAAATATCTGACATCAACTTTGGGCCTTGATACTCACTCTCACATATCTGCATTTATTAACATATGTCTTGCCTGCCCCCAAAAATGCATATACACAACAATGAATAACACACATACAGAAACACACACACAAAGTAATAAAGTAGTAAGTTCTAGAATTCTTCAATATGGAAAAATTTTGTAAGTAAATTAATAACTACTTGAGGTCATGGTTAGATTTTTGCAATAATGAGATATTTCCTGTTAGCAAATACAAATTAATTATAACAGTGGTTATGGTTATCATTTATGTAATAAAAATATTTGGGGGAATAATATGCTTTAATTCCATTCTATGAAAGACTATCTAGTCTAAAGAAGAAATGCAAAACCATTAAAATATTAAAGGCATTAAGAAGTTTAAATTACTATTATTTCAAAGAAGCTAGTCTAAGATAGTTATTTTCTAGTCGCTGAAAGAGACATTCATTCTACTCTCAAGACTTGTGTCCAGTGTCTGTCATAGATGGTGAAGAATTGCACCACTTTCTGAAGTGTTCTGAGAATCTCATATTAGAAAAATTAAAGCAAATGATTTCATAAAATGCTTTGAACTACACAGATGAGAAAATCCTTTCAACTAGGCTTTTATACCATTGGAATTCTCACTAAAACAATATTGATGATAATAGTTTGAATTATTGAACTTTAATTTTGGTATATTCAACTTATTTTATTGTTTTATTTTTTATGAAGCTTATATCTTGCATTTATTTCATATACTATGTGAAACAGTTTTATTTTAAGTTTACACAGGCATGTTACAGTATTTACATGTGTCATGTGGTGCAATAAACATACAGGATTTGACAAAATAGCTAATTGGAAACCCACTAATCAGATTCCATTCCACATTTTTTTGGAGTTAGATGTACCCAGGCATTAATAATTATTCTAAATTTGGATGATATTCAATGAATCTCTGTTTTTTGTTGCTATTTGTCACAATGGAATATTAGTAGGTACATATTTTCCAAACTTGTTATAAGAAAAGAATGAGTGATATATATATATATATATATATATATATATATATATATATATATATA
>CAJQZJ010033849.1:1451770-1466050 GCA_907164525.1 Lophiomys imhausi
TATATATATATATATATATATATATATATATATATATATATATATATCCTTCTATTCAAGAACTAGCCAGAGCAGAGGTTGAAGTCTGTCTTCCATCTGTGCAAACAAATGTAATATAGTATCTGGTATTCATTGGCAAGAAAATTTGTATTTTTCTTATTGTTTTAAAAAAAAAAAAGGTTTGTAGGGGCACTCCACTCCAGAGGAGTGGGATGGGAGGGATAGGTGTTAGAGGGTGGGAGGGCAGGACTGGGAGGGGTGGAAAGAGGACACTGTGATGGAGATGTAACCTGATAATAAATAAATATTTAAAAATAGGTTTGATTTGGATTATGACTATATTTCTGACATTAAAAGTCAATATCTTTTTAAAAATTTAATATACAAAGAGGTTAATATACTGTAGTGTGTAGAGGGTAGGGAGATCACAGTACACACATGGAGGGAAGAGAACAACGTGTAGGAGTCAATTTTCTCTTTCCACCATGTGGCTCTCAGAGATAGAATTCAGGTTATCAGGCTTGAGATAAACATCATTACACACTGAGCCCCTGAAAGTGTATTCTTATTAGGAATGTAGGGGTGTTCATCGCACGTTATTTGAGTCATGTTTCTATCAGAAAATAGCAATACTATCACTCAACTATCTTGAGCTTATTTACATGCAACTTGTCTTTAAAATAACTTAACATAGTGGTAAAATAGAGACACATTTAAGCATGTGAGTAGGAACTACCAATAAGTGGCTAGAGATAACAAGAACAAAACAGAACACTTGAAAAAATGTGTGGTAACTAAGCACTGGTTACCTCTCTTAACAAGAGAATAATATAGGCTAAAATTGATATAAAGTTATGATCATGGTGGAAGAGACCAGTATCCAGGCAGAACTGTATTGCAGATCTGGATTCAATCCAAACAGCAGTCTTGGGATATGTAAAATGTCTAGAGAACATAAATATGAGTCTTTGGTATAAAAAAGGAGTCAGGATGTGATTTCAAGGGAATGGGGACTTGGGAGGTTGGACAAGAGGGGAAGTTTGGCAATGATATATGCTGTTAAGAGCATTGGATGAGAGACAGGTGATAGGATGCTTATCAAACAGACTAGTTTGTCCTCCATATGCACCAACAAATGCATCATAGTACCAATTGTCAATTTATTTTACATACAATGTCAATTAGCAAAGAAATCTCTATCTTTCATGTTTTTAAGTAATAGGTTTTATTTGAATTATGACATTTCCAATATAAAATGCTAAACATAAAAACTTAAACATGCACATAGATACTTCTCTGTGACAATGATGGCTAGAACCGAACTTTAAAGAAATATAACCCAAGCAAATGATGTTTAATTGGTGATATATTTCATCTTTTCTTTTGAAAATAAATGTAATGTGATAAAAATAATGAAATTAGCTACATTTTAAGGGAACATCACATATCATGTTGTAAAGATGCTTCTGAAAGGATTCTTTATGGGACTGAGTTTTAAAAGGAACTAGAGCTAAATGCATACTTGAATAGGGTGGCTGAGTCAGCAATACCTTCCTCAGATGCCCTGCAGTTTGGGAAGGGATGCAAAGACCCTAAGGACAGTATTAAAGTTCCAAGTTTTGCAAGGAGAAAAGAGAAAACCCATTTTATCTATTTACAAGTGCAAGTTCTAGAGATTTAGGCATCAAGGGTACAAAAAGTAAATACAATTGTTTGTGAATTTGGCCCTTGGGTTTGTCATTCAAACATAAGCATTGCAATTAGATCAGAAATTCCAACAGTGTGGCATCTCCATGACTTTCTCTGTGAAACCTAATGCTCGTCTCCTAGACATAATATAAAACATGCTGTGGGTCTGCATTATGCAACCTCTAACCATATAATTCCACATTTGGCTCAAAATCTAAAATATTCCTTTGGAAAAAAATAGATATAATAATATTGAATTTGAAGTCACTCATATTAAAGTATATAAGAATTTTACCTTAAAAGCCTGATGCTTTTGACTACCTGCTTCAAATAATAACTAATGTGGACCAGCTTAATACAGTTTTGATGCTATTTCACTTCTTATTTAATCTTGGACATTTCTGGGTTTACATATTCTTTGAATTTTGTTCTTTTGATACTAAATAAACTTTGAAAAATGAATTTACCCAACTTAGCAAGGCAATATTGATTTTGTTATAAAGTCAATGCCATTTGTCAGGCTCCCTCACTTTAAACATGTTACAGTATGCATGATTTTATTAAGCCTCTGTTAACATCATACTTCATATAATCAAACCCTTTTCTGACTTCTGGAATCTCTCAAGGATTCAGGGGAAAACATGATTATTATAAAGAATTAATCAAGGCATCTATAATATTGAGAGTTAACCTCCCTTTGGAATAGAGCACCAGCCATGCAGACTTTCTATACATGTAGTATAATTTATTAGCTCTCTAAAGACAAAGATTTCTTGGGAAGCAAACGGTGGTTACTGTTCCCATTGCAATCAAAGAAGAAAGGTCTCTTTCTGAAAGTTCATGAACTCTAAAATATTTGACTCTCTTTTGATTCTGAAAGGAAATAAATTTAAGTAAGTTATGGTATTAATGAGAATTATTTTATTAAAACTAGTTGGCTCTGAAGAGTTTATCCTCAGTCAGATGTTGTCATTAGAGACAATTATTGAGTTATTTTCTGTGAGTCAGTAATGTTAGTTTCAGGTTAGCAGAAATAACACATGAGATCAGAGGTCTTAAGAGACCTCCAAACCACATTAGCCTGTTCTGTCTTCTTTAGTAGAACAGCCTACATTCCTCACCAAACATTAACTACTTTTGGAGATGTGAAAACTGAGTCTCTTCTATTAAACCAACAACAATGCTGCAATTAAACCTGCTTCTCCCTCTCTGGTAACTTGTATTAAGATGTTCTTGACTATCCAGAGGCTCTGACTCTAACCTTTCTCTCCTGTTCTTGGTTGACTTTCAGAGGTCAATAAATTTTACATTATGAAGTTCATAGTATCAACATTTACATTTTGAAGCTAATGTTTTGCCAAAGAGAAAATTAAATTTTTTATTCTTAAAAAACATTATGGGAATTATATGTTTTGTCAGAAAGTACATTAACAAGTTAGTCACAAAAAACACAAAGACTGCATATCTTCATTTTTATGTAGAAGCTGAAAAAGTCAATCTTAGAAACATGGAGTAGAATAGTGAGCTGTGTCTGGAAAAGACTGGGTTGAAGATGGGTTGGTTAATGGGTGCAGGGCTATCCTATATAAAAAGAATAACTCTCATATAGTCTATCAACCATAGTTCACAGTGAATACTTTTCAAAATAGCTAGTTGAGATGTTATGTTCCCACCATAAACCAATGAGAAATGTTTGAGGTGCTAAATGTATTGGTGACCCTTACTACAAATACATAAATTGTAATGTGTCAATTCAACTTAAAATATGCTTTTTTTAAAATGTCCTTCAACAATTTCAAATATGTTTAATGTATTAATTTATTCATATCTTAAAAATTATTATAATTTATTAATAATACCAAAAACTCATGGAGAATAATTTGAAATCAAGGTGTCATATCAAAAATATTTAGGTGTTGGCATGTTAATTCCCTTGTTTAAATACCTTGAGTTTGGAGCTAGAAGAGAGTTTCATTAGAATCTTAGCTTTTTCATGTTCCTTTGAGATGTAGATAAGAGTTATCAATTTCATCGAGGAAGCCAGGAAGTGATGTCAAGAACAAAAGGACCTGAGAGACTTTGTAGGAAATTTTAGCAAAAGTAATGATAGGTGTTATCATGAGTTACTAAAGAAAGGCACTGTTTCGTTTACAAGATGTGGGTTCCTGGGTGAGAGTTTCTTACTCTCTGAGTCTTACCCACTTATAATTTAAATATGAATACTACTAACATACCTAGAAAGAATGTGAATTTTCAAATCTGGAACTTAGAACATGCACTCCCAATAAAAATCCAGTTATCACACCATTAACATTGTCTTATATTTGTTTGTACGTGCATATGTTTGTATATATAATATATAATTTTTCTTTTGAGATAACAAGTTGCTTCTGAGTGGCTGTATCGAACTCAAAATTTTTCATGCTTTTACAACCTTGAATAGTTTTATGTGGAGAAAGTATTCCCATATTTTAAAATACATGTCATAATTCACAATATTACTAACTTTGAATAACTTTTCCTTAAAGTAAGTCTTTCTATATTTTCTTCTGCTCTGTTAAGTGTTCCAGATGATTTTTGGTTTAAATGACCATGACAATTTGAGGAACAATAACCAAGAATTTTCTAAGATGTTTGCTTAACTTTTGTTTCATTTTGTTTTTTGTTTCTGTGGGGCTCAACTCAGATTGTGGGAGGGGTGTCTTCTACTTAGCTCCATGTTTTGATTTTTTGTTTTGTAATCTACTGGGAATTCATAAAACCTCTACATGAGGTAACACTTGTGATCATCCCACAATCCATTGCTCTCTTTGTTCAATTCTAGTCAGTGCTTGAGATGAAAGCTAACCACAAAACAAACCAAGGAGATGAGTTTAGAAAATAATCACATGGAAAATGGAGAAAATACTTTAGTCTGTTCCTCAAAATAGGTAAAAACCAATCCTCACATATATTTTCTTCAGTCTGCTTTCACAATAAGGACAATTGCTCACCACATATTGTTTTCAACATGTTTCTTTCAATTTGTATACAAAAAGGTCAATCCGAAAATATACATCAAACCTGAGTGAAAACATCCCCTTTCCCTGTGAACACACCACTGCTTCAAGTTTGCTCTTCCAGCATTATTTGTTTAATAGAAATATTTTCCATACCACCTGGTTCTGGCAGAAAGTCAAAATTTGCATTTATATGAGGTAGTTTATCAAATATAACATACAGGAGTCTGTTAAGTACACATTGCATTTTGTTTGTGAGAAAATCTGTTTGTATTTAATGTAGTTTTTAAATTAACCTTAATGAAAGCTTCTGAAAATTGTTGTTCTAAGCATTTGAAATATGCAACAAGAACTGGAAAAGGACATAAACATGTTTTCCATTATATGTTATCAGATAGCCCAAAATTACTACAAAGAAGAATGTGGGACTATGTTAAATTAGAAAGATAAGCAAGCATTTAGTTAAAAGCAAACGTCTTTAGGAGAGGAAAGGATCTAACACAGCTAACCTCAGACATCATAAGCAATCTTCAGTCAGAGATATTTTAACATTTTTAAGTTAGAATACTGTCAGCATACTGGGGAACTAAGGCTATTTATTCCAGGCCTTAACCCTAGGCTTGCCAGTACAGAAAGCTAAGGCTTCTGAAGCCCAGAGAAGTACATTTGACTGATATCCTGTGTGCCTTGTGTGTGCTAGATAATATTCTACTCTCTCTTTAGGTTCCACTTTGCTTTTATTTTTCTCAATGTTCTCCTTGACATATTTTTAATGTAAACACATCACAGTAATGTAACGTAGGACCATCTTGCACTCATTCATAGCATATGAACAGGTACTTCTAATACACTACTTTTAGTATCAATTGTGTGCAAGCCAAGTGCCTTTAGTGCTTAAGCAAACACTAACATCAGTCAACACAGCTCAGCAAGTGCTAAGGTCAACCCACAAGCACAAGAAATATCTCCAAAGCAAGACACCCTGTCATGAGTCCAGCTCCTTCTTGCTATGCATGAGGAAAGCTCGGTGTTTTTAGAAAATAGACTTTTGAAAAATTAAGGCTAGAGATACAGATACTTCTAAAGCATCACATGGTTGGAAATATAAGAAACTAACTCTGAAGTTAAATTTTTATTAAACCAAATCATGGTCAGACTTCTAATCTACAGTATATCTTATGAAGTACAATAAACATAGAATATTAATGTTTGCTCAATCCAAGCTAAAACTGGGAAGATGGGTATTTTGTTTTGCAAATATTATCTTCCTCTGAAGAGGACATCATGCCTATTTAGAAATAAAAGAGATATTATTCTCAGCTACTGCTCTCCAGTGTTTATAGCATTTGACAAAGTCTGTGTTATGCTCCGCAATCATAGAATCCGTTGCTACCTTTGATCACAAACCTCTTTGAAGCCATTGAATTCCTGTTCTGATAGTTTTAGAAAGAAGTTTTAAAGTTTTCACATAATAAACTAAATCTTTGATTAGATAATGTAATTCTCTTAGCCTCCTATGTTCATCAGCTCCCAACTTTAAATTTATTTATTCATAGCATGGAAGACTGATCTGAAATTTACTTTGTTGTTATAACTGAGAATGAAACACAGGCCTATACACATGTTCATGCTCAGAAACTTTCTATCAGGGACTTTATACCCTCAGCACTCTAAAATCATCTGTTTGCCAAGAGTATCCACAGTTCAAAATCCACATATTTTGCCTTTTGTTTGTCATGCGTATAAAACCTATTGTGCTATAAACTATCATATTTACCTGTGGCCATTTGGACAAGTGCCTCACAGTTTTGAATGGGAAGGCAGGTGAATTAGTGATGTGTATGCTAAGAACTGTCACGAAGAGCTATCCATACCTTACTCTTTCCTGACAGTAACAAAGATAGATAAAGAAAAGGCTCCCATCCATCTGCTTTCACAAGGGTTACTTCTCTGTGTTGACACTATGGCTCTGGAATAACAGAAACTGATGCACATGAATGTGGATCTCACTATTTTCCCTCTCAGCCCAGCTTAATATCTTCTAAGGAATAATGCTGAGTCATCCTCTTTACTGTTTCACTCAATCCTTCCATGTAACCCAAAGTTAGCATCTTCAATAAAAGAATAATTACTACAGCAATGGCTCCTCTTTGTCAAGTCTCATGGAAACAGTAACTAGAAGCTTAAAGGTGGGGGGTCTTTCCATTCATGGAATTGGGTTTTTGTTTTTTGATGTTGTTGTTGTTTTTGTTTTGATAGTATATTGCATATATGCATGTATAAACTCATATATGTGTGTGGGCATATTTTTAAGTAAATATAAAATAATGTTTTCCTATGAGTTTGTCAGACATTATAAGTTTTGTTTATATCTCCTTCCTTTTCCATCTGCATTATCCTCCATTCCCCTCCTCAGATAAAGGTCCCTCCATTTTTTTACAATTCCCCACATTGTAGAACCTATCTGCAACTCTGCTTCTATCTACTGCTCCCTTCCCTCCCTCCTGCCATGACACTTTTCTACCTTCCTTGATTCTGTACTTGCTTCATTTCATATGGCTCATATCTAAAGATTCAGAGCTAGGATCTACAAATAAGACAGACTATGTGGCATTTGTCCTTCTGGATGTGGGTTACTTCATGTAATATATTATTTTCTAATTTGGTCCATTTACCTGAAAATTTAATGATTTCACTTTTTTATAACTAAATAGTATTCCATTTCATATATGTACCATATTTTCATTATGCTTTCATAAGTTAGAACACATTGGTTGTTTCTATTTTCTAGCTATTGTGAATAAACAGCAATAAACATGGCTGTGCACTTTTCAATGACTATAGACAACCCCTGAGTGACCATGAGGGGCATAGCCCTGGTTGATACATCTATATCTTTATGGCTTGGGGAAAAATCACATAAGGGCTGGAAGATTAAAAGAATCACCGAACTAGGATTTCTGCTATTTGTAAGCATGACCAGGAACCTACACCCATGAAATTTCAACTATATGGCTGCCTAAATAAGACCTGTATAATAACAATACCAGTTGCCATGACAACATGGATGTTGAAAATTTCACAAAGTCTCTCCCCTAGAAAAAGAGATACAATCAGTTTTCTTCAGGAAAGAGGATTTTGATAGTCTTAAACGCATCTGTATAAAAACAACACTAATGTGTGTGGGGTGTGTGTGTGTGTGTTTATGTGTGTGTGTGTGTGTGTGTGTGTGTAAAACAATAATAGTTTAAGAGAAAAGGTCAGGTATTTGACAGGGACTTGAGGTACATTGGATGAGTTAGTTAGAGGAGTAGAGGGAGGAGTGGAAATTATGTAAATAATGTACTTGTGCACAAAAATCTCAAAAATATTTTAAATAAAAAATAATTATATAGATATTATCAAATTTAAGTAATTATTTGAAGTGTGATTTTATTAGCTCAAGAAAGATATTAAGAATAAACTGTGTGGTGGAGATTTAAAAAATTATCTTATTATATATAATTTTTTAAATTATGTTTAGTAGAATGTAGTCTAAAATGTGCAGTATGGACATCATTCTAGCTATAACCATAATTTGACAGTTGAAAGGGTGTTGTTATATCTTTATACCCATGTGAATCTTGAATTTTTTCTAATATAATTTGAAGATGATATAACAATATGTTTATATATACTCATTGAAATTCATATAATGTAAAAACTTCTCATAAGTCTTATGAGGCAATTTCCTCTAAAATGAAACATTCCATCCTAGCGGAAACCTTTTCTAAGACTCATGAAATAAACAATTTCCAAGTATCAGGAAATCCCTGAAACTTATGAGATTCATGAGATCTTTCCTTTTCCTAATTATGCAAAGCAATAATGACTGCTGAAGAGTAGAGACTGTTCACACTGCTAAGCTTCCTGCACATCGTGCAAGGAGGTCCATGATTGCAGCCTTCATGAGTTGGCACCCAGATTGAGTGATATAAAACACAATTAAGCTAAACAGAAAATTCACAAAGGAGGAATTCCTAAAGGCTGAGAGACACTTGAAGAAATGCTCAGCATCCTTAACCATCAGAGAAATGCAACTCAAGACGACTCTAAGATTCCATCTCACACCTGTCGGAATGGCTAAGATCAAAAGCTCAAATGACAATACATGCTGGCGAGGGTGTGGAGAAAGGGGAACCCTCCTCCATTGCTAGTGGGAGTGCAGGCTTGTGCAACCACTATGGAGGTCAGTATGGCGATATCTTAGAAAACTTGAAATAGCTCTGCCTTAAGACCCAGCCATACCACTTCTGGGTATACATCAAAATGATTCCTCACCAAATCACAAGGAAGTTTCCTCATCTATGTTCATAGCAGCCTTATTTGTAATAGCTAGAAACTGGAAACAACCCAGATGTCCCTCAAACAAAGAATGCATTAAAAAAACTATGGTACATCTACACAATGGAATGCTAATCAGCTATCAGAAACAAGGAAATTATGCAATTTGCAGCCAAATGAATGGAACTAGAGAAGTTCATCCTGAGTAAACTAACCCAGACTCAGAAGGATGCACATGGCATCTATTCACTTATAGTCGGGTTTTAGCTATATAGTACATGATATCTATACTACAACCAACACACCAAAGGGAATATGGACTTTTTCTTTTTCTCCCTGTCAATGAGACATTTTTCCCTAGTGGTGTTGCCTTGTAGGCCCCCAGCATATGAAGAGGCTCTTGGCCCTCATATGACTGCTGAACTGGGGCGGAGGACTGTTATGTAGGGACACTCCACTCCAGAGGAGTGGGATGGAAGGGTTAGGGGTGTAGAGGTTGGAGGGCGGGACTGGGAGGGGTGGAAAGAGGACCCTATGATGGAGATGTAACCTGAAGCAATAAATAAATAAATTAAAAAAAATAAAACTCATGAATAGGGACCTACAGAATCAAAGGTGAGTTTGACAGGAATAACTCCATAGTAACTATTATGCATATCAAGTCATATAACTAAGATAAATGGTTTGAGGGAGAAGCATTTATGGGGTAATTCTGATATAGCTATCATTCCCCAACCTGTGTTTGGAAGTATACTTTCTTGCTTCCTGATATGGGCACAAGATGTGTTGCTGAGACATTGATAGTTTGAGAATCTGTATGAGGAATCACAGAATGGTGGTTTTCTTCTATGTGGTCTACAGTGACATATTTCCTTGATTGGGTCTGCCTCCCAAGTACAGTCATTCCCTGTCAATGTTTGAAGATTTATAAAATGATTCGCAGTCCCTGAGAGTAATTTTAATGATATAGTGTTGTGGAGGTTACATAGGACTGCTCTGTGGGATAAGATGTGCAATGAGGCCAAGATATCTTCTCAAGGAGAATTGCTTGTGTAGGGAAGGCATTACAATGGAAAGGGAGACATGGCTAGTGTTCTTCACATTTCCTTTCACGTGGCGAATAAAATGAATAAAGGAGAGGTTGGGATGAAGGTGTTGGCTGCCATTTCTTATTACTAGGTAGCTAAAACAGTGTACAAGGTAAATCTTCATAAAGAGCCTTTTTGAGATTCAAAAACTTATGGTACTCCTCAGTTCCAAACTTCAGCATAAAGGAGGGAAAAATCCATAATTAGTCAAAGGCTTAAGAAAGGCCATATAAGAGATTGAAATGGGTAAGGAACACTCAACACTTGAATTGCTTGAATTGATAAAGAATCTTTAAAAAAGCAATGAAGGAGCTCTCCCTATCTGATTTGTGAGACTATAGTACATAGGAGCTTAAGAGAAAAGCCTAGGTGTTGTTGAAGCAGGGAAACTGAGTAATATAACTATCTATCCTTTCTTGAATCAAAGGCTACATACATAACCTGAGATTATCTGAGAAGAATCAGTACCTGATGGGCTGACTCACATAAGCCATTAGAGACGCTTTATTATCCCCACTATGAGTCCTCATAAACATTAGAGACTAGTGGAGTGACAGACATTGCTAAGACTTCTGGGTATACAAGGGGCAGTATTGGATACCCAGTTCATAGATAAGATAAAAGTATTCTTCATGGGAGAAATGAGAAAGAAGTAAATTTAACAAGGACAAGAGTGCCAAGGAATTCTTGATGTTGTCCAATAGTGGAGCATAATCTCTCCAAGGTACAAGAGAGTTTGGTAAACCTGAATAATTTTGACCAGCATATAAACTGTATTTTCAAGATGAGAAAACAAGTAAGAATGGAAAAGAGAAGGCAAAGCTCAACAAAGGGGCATTTGTGCTTCACTTTGGAAACAAATAGATCTAGATTTGGATCAAGGTAGATTCCATGGGGTGAGAAGTAGTGATGGGAGACCAAAGGCATTGTTGATGAGTCTTCTTGAGGCCTTAAAGCCTGACTAGCAGTTCTTCACATGGGTAAAGGAAACAGAAAGCAGAGATTCCTACTATGCACCGTGCTACAGAAGATATCTTACTGTGGGATTCTTCCTAACTGCTTCCATAATGCAGTAATCAAAGGTTCTTGCAGGTAAGAACTGTCATAGTGACGTTTGCTCATGTCTCCCCGGGAACGGTCTTAAACAATAATTCATAAAAGTAAAAATGCCATCACATTTTAAAATATATTATCATTGCTAAGAAATTATTGTTCTATGTCCAGTCATAGTGAAAAAAGTAAATGTGCCTAGTGAATAAAACTGTTTCAACTTAAAATGGATGTATACTACAAGACAGTAAAAAGAATACTTTTTAGTTTTTACACATTACAAATGTTCATCATGTTTCACTGTTAGAAATCAATTAAAATTAAGCTAGAAAACAATTAAAAGTGGTATATAAGTCATAAAAGGTATATAAAACTGTTTTGAAGCAGAGAGTACTGTGCTATTTTAATAATGTTTCTGAACACTGAAATTCAATTAATCTTATTGTTTTTAGGCATTTTAATAAAACAGATCAAAATTTAAAGTTTAAAGTCCAGTAAACATTTGCGTTAAAAAATCTTAGCAATAATTGTTAAAATACACTCTTAAAATATAACTATAAATACATAATAATTAACAAAAGCATTGTATTTACAGAAGGATTATTATGTAGCTGTTAAGAAAAGTGAAATGATGAAATCTGCATGTCTATGACAGGAACTGAAAACATGTTGTCTTGGGCACAATGGCAAAATTCTTTTTTTTTTTACCAGCACCAAATTATTATCTTGTACACAAAGAATTGAGAACTAAAATGTACTTACTAAGAAATCATTATGATGAATTCATCTGTTCTCCAATTCTTCCAGAAAAGTGCAACTTCAATATTAACCTTCCAGTTGTACCAAGATGTTCTGAAGCACTAATGAACATGCTGGAGATACCAGATCTCTGAAAATATTTGGTACATTGTTATTTCCTTAAAAGCCCTTACTTACAGAAGTTAGTGCATTTATATTTATTTGTACTACTTTGTTTAGTGGTGATATCTCTCCTATACCCAGTAACTTTCTAAAAGGAAGTTCAGGTATCTTGATAGGCTATGGTCACAGTTACTGCCTTTGTAGTTGCTCCTAGTCTTTGGGCACTTAAGGGAAACATCATTGCATGTGTTTGTCTTTCTCACCCTTGACCATTTGTTTTAACTATTTATCTTATTCTTGATATTATAATATAATCATTACATTTCCCCTTTTTCTTTCCTACCTCTAAACCCTCTTATATACTCCTCTTTGCTCTGTTTCAAATTCATGACCTCTTATTTAAAGTATTGTTATATGTACATATATACATATTCATAAATATAACTTGTTCCATCTGTGTAATGTTACTTATATGCATGTTTTCAGGGATGACCATTTGGCATTAGATAAACAATTAGTGTTCTCATTGACAGGAAAAAAAGTCTATGTTCATGTTCCTTTTGGTGCATTTCCCTAGTGGTGCTGCCTTGTAGGCCCCCAGTGTATGAGGAGGCTCTTGGCCCTCATATCACTGCTGAACTGGGGCGGGGGACTGTTATGTAGGGACACTCCACTCCAGAGGAGTGGGATGGAAGGGATGGGGGTAGAGGGTGGGAAGGTGAGACTGGGAGGGGTGCAAAGAGGACACTGTGATGGAGATGTAACCTGAAGTAATAAATAAATTAATTTAAAAGAACAATTAGTATTCTCTTCTCTGGAGACTAATTCTCCTTTTCTCAGCATTACTTAATTATCTTTAGTTATTTGTACAGGGTTGAGGCTTTATGGGCATTCCTCCATCCACACTGGGGAGGGTGTATTGAAAAAGAATTATTATTCTTTTTCAGATCATGTTGAGGCAGTTCTGCTGTGGAGACTTTATGGTTGTAGCTTCTGGGTTTGTTAAGAGACACAGTATCACAGCATACTCCATGATCATAAGGCTCTTACTATCTTTCTGCCCCTTCTTCCTTAATGTCCCCTAAGCCTTAGGTGTGGAAGTATTTGGTACATGTATCTGTTGAGATGAGTTCCACAATTCTGCATTGTGATTGGTTGTGGTTTTCTGTAATAGTCTGTCTGTTGCAAAAAGTTTCCACCTATGAAATGAAGCTTTTTATTTGATGGTAGATTAAGAAACTATCTCTAGCCTATACATCACTTTGTGTGTAACAAAAGTACAACCAATAATTATTCACTAAATATGTTCTTAAAGCACATTTGTTCTTCATACAAAAGAAAAAAACAAAAAAGAGTTAATATTTCCACACTTAACCTTTTCTGTCACAAAGAGAAATGCAAACAATTTAATATCACTATTTGCTTATACTTCTTAAGGCTCAAATAACTAGCTGTCAAACAGGGATAAGTAGGTTATATCTGCTGGAAAAAAAAAACTTGTGCTTTTGTCATATAATAGCTAATATCAGGCCACTAATAGATGTAACCTTGCAAGTTCATAGATGTTTAAAGTCTTATGGTTTGAAGGTCAACTTCCCCGTCTTACTGTAAAAGAAAGACAGAGCAGTGACTAAAATTTAAAAAAGAATTAATTCTTCAAAAAGTTTCTTACAAATCAAAACCCTGCAGTTTCATAGTGAGAACAAAAGATGCATATTAAACACCAAAGTTTATCAAGACAAATTAGATCCCAGTTTCAAATTTTCTTTAATCTTTTGCATCTGAACTTTTTTTTGCCTCATGCTGTTTTCCCTAGTTAAATGTTAAAATGAATTCTAGCCAATACCATTGACTTCTTCCCTTAAAAATATTGAGACACATAATAAAAAATTAATTACTTCCCCTAATTTCCGTGTGATTCTTTAAAAAGATGTAAAATTCATTTAAAGTAAGTGGTGACTTTGTCTTTGAAGATCGCGACAATTAACATGGATCAAAGCTTAGGTTCTGTGATGATCATAGCTTATTAGCATAATGAAATTAACTTAGAGACAAGAATCTTTAATAGGTACAACAAAAACGCTTTAATAATACTTGAAGAAAATTATGTATTTGCTAGAAGTACAACAGTTTCAGATTTTCTATCCAATTAATAAGTTGTTAATTAACTTCTTTTTCCAAACAATGCATACTCTGAGTTAATGTCAGCCTCAGAACAGCCTGTCTATTGTGCTGTAATTTGTGCAAGAATACAGTGGCTTTCCTAATGA
>CAJQZJ010033849.1:1491050-1521185 GCA_907164525.1 Lophiomys imhausi
TTTTTTATGGCTCTTTTTTCCCCGCGTTCAGAATGCGTCAGTGTAGGTTGCCGCCATCTTCGCTCCAACACAGGGTTTTTAAAGGCAGAAACCACAAGCTGGAATCTTGTTCAGAAGTCACAGGAGTCCTCGCAAAAACAAACAGTTTGAGGCAAGCTGTTTTAACAGAAGCTAAGATAAGCAGTTAGCTGGAAGGGGTTCCGTACAAATAGGTGGTTTAATAAAAGCTAAGATAAGTTATCTAGGACATCCTGACATCTGGGTCTGAGAATACAGTTGTGTAATTTTCCATGGAATTCTCCATCAAGAAGATCAAATTCTGGTTAAATCTGAAAGAGCCTCAGCAAAAATACCAGATACCTTTGCAAGATACTGTCTTGCTCTATCACAAGATATATACTTTGGCCCATCCCCAATTTAAACTACTTGGAGTCACCTGAGAGTCCTCCTTGGAATGCTCATACCCCTCTTACCCACCTCTCCCATAACTATTACAACATGCTTCTGATCAGGCTAGAATAACTCTTACTGTCCTTCAAAGCTTATTGTTTATGTTCCTGGTTTGACTTCAGCAGTGTATTATGCCTCTTAGGCTCTAAATATACTGCTATTATTATACTGTGTTGTATTAGAATAATATATCTACTGAAAACTGAGTTCTAGGTTCTTAGCGGCTCTTGTTAGTCATTAATGAAGGGCACATAGAAGGTGAACAAGGAAAAAACTAACATTGAATGACAGTATATATGTGTAATATATTCAATATGTACAAAATTAATAAAACTGAATCACAATTAAATTTTATTACTAATATAAGTAGTTGTTCCTTTACCTATTTTAAGCAGTAACTAAAATACCAATCTTCTCCAAACAAAAATATATTTATTACTTCTCTTTTTCCACATTAGATCTCTCTGAGCATGATATTTTCTCCTTGTTAAATCTGTTTACTACTTTTCCCTTTTGAAGAGATATGTCCTGGATTTCACATTCCCCTCATCATATGGTTCATTTCCTGTTGTTCTTTCTTTCACAACAATTCATGGTTCACACTTACTTTGTCTGGTTTTATTTTGTTTTGTTTTGTTTTTTGTTTGTTTGTTTGTTTTTCGAGACAGGGTTTCTCTGTATAACAGCTCTAGCTGTCCTGAACTCACTTTGTAGACCAGACTGGCCTCAAACTCACAGAGATCTGCCTGCCTCTGCCTCCCAAGTGCTGGGATTAAAGGCGTGGGCCACCACCGTCTGGCTGTTTTTTTGTTTGTTTGTTTTGTTTTGTTTTGTTTTGTTTTCCTTTCTAAATTCTTAAGTTTGGACAAAATATAAATCCTCTGGTCTTGTGTGACAACAACTCAACAAAGGAGTGAATGCAACCTCAAACTTTCATCAAGTACAAAAGATAATTACCATGGTTGACTATCATTGTTTTTAAATGTATATGACTCAATGAGTACAAAGGCAATCCTTAACTTCTGGGTATACACCCAAATGACTCCTCAAGGAATCATAAGGAAGTTTCCTCATCTATGTTCATAGCAGCCTTATTTGTAATAGCTGGAAACTGGAAACAACCCACATGTCCCTCAACCGAAGAATGGGTTAAAAACTGTGGTACATCCACACAATGGAATATTATTCAGCTATAAGGAACAATGAAATTATACAATTTGCAGCCAAATGAATGGAACTAGAAAAGCTCATCCTGAGTGAGCTAACCCAGACTCAGAAGGATACATATGGCATCTATTCACTTACA
This sequence comes from Lophiomys imhausi, assembly GCA_907164525.1. Lineage (NCBI taxonomy): Eukaryota > Metazoa > Chordata > Mammalia > Rodentia > Muridae > Lophiomys > Lophiomys imhausi. Next base: position 1,492,807 of record CAJQZJ010033849.1, read on the forward strand.
GTAGGATTTTAGCTATATAGTAGAGGATATCAATACTACAACCAACACACCAAAGGGAACATGGACATAGACTTTTTATTTTTTATTGTTATTTTTTATTCTTTTTTATCTGTTTGTCTGCTTATTTGTTTGCTTGTTTTTTAGTTCTCTCTCCCTGGCAATGAGACACTTTTCACTGGTGGTACTGCCTCGAAGACCCTCATTGTATGAGGAGGCTCTTGGCCCTCATATGACCTATGAACTAAGATGAGGGACTGTTATATAGGGACACTCCACTCCAGAGAAGTGGGATGGAAGGGTCAGGGGGTAAAGAAAAAAAAAATGAAATGTGAAGTTTTGGCCTTTTGCTACTAATTGTCATAAACTGCTTAGGATAATTAAGAAATGCAAACTAATAGTAATGCAAGCCTGTCATTTTGTTAGGTACTATGACAGTCTACTATAGTTATTTTCTAAGCTAATCAGAAATCAAGTTGCTAAGAGACAAGCAACATTTGCCTATCCTAATATAAGAGATAGATAGGACCTCTTCAAAAACCTCAAGAGATCTGCAGAATATGGCATTCAAAGATGTTCTCTTAACTTTAGATTTTTTTGATATTGAGACATGTCAACTCCTGACAGTACCCCCTATTGTACTCCAAGTAGAAGATGAGCATCGAAGAATCTCTAGTGGGAGATGATTGAATTAGTGGCAAGCCTATCTCTTGGCATGAAAAACCCCTTGCTCCAACTGTAGACAGACTGCTGTCCAAAAAGGACAAAACCTGGAAGCAGGTAAGGCTACAACCTAGCTCTTCCAAGACAGGGTAGGCAAGTCCTTCATAATTCCTGCTCTACAACCAATGTCTGTCAGAGAAATGGGGCCAAATGACTAAAGATCGATGCTGTAATGTATGGAGAGAAAATGGGAACTGTCCAGGCAGCCACTGGTTTTGGAAGCTGCAGGCCCTGCACTTCCTATATAATCAGATATATTTATCCCTCTCAGGTCTCTGAGGTGGTTGAAGAATTGATAGCTAGAGTCTCATAGTTAAATTTTGAGTTGTTTAGGAATCAAGAGAGTGTTCTGGATCTAAAAAGATGTTTTTAAAATTGTGATGCAAGTTAGTATGAAAATTGAGTTAAATATAGAACTTTAAACTCATGGAGATGGTTAGATAGTAGAATATTAAAGTCAAGTGCCAAATATATATGGACTGGACATTGGGAATGTATGCTAAGCCATATAACTCTCATAATTGTGGCCTAATTACCTCTGTTGTTTTGTATTATGTTTATTATTATAAGAGAAAGAGCCATTTGTTGGACTGAAAGTGGGAGCTGTTGGGGGAAAAAGATATACCTTAAACTTAAAACAAAAAAGGAAAGGGATGGGTGGGTTGAGTTGGAAGAGGGTGGGAGGATGGGACTGGAGGGGGGAGTAGGGAGGGGATTGAGATTGAGATGTAATTTGAAGAAATAAAAAATAAAGAGGAAAAAAGAACAAATCCTTTTTAATATCTGTATATATGATTTAGAATAGTATCTATGTAATATTATTCATATATATAGGTGCATATATGTGTGAAAATATATGTATTATACAAGAAAACGAGGAAGGAAGGATGGGATGGAGCAGGTATGGAATGGAGGACACAGAAACAGGAAAGGAAGGGGAAGAAGGAAGACAAAACACAAACCACATTCCTCTCTATTTGTTTTTCTCCTTGCTGTGACAAGACAGGAAAAGCAAACAAAAAAGGAAGGACTGCTTTTGTATCACAGCTTGAGGATAAATTCCATCTGAGCAGAGAAGTCATGATGTGAAGAATAGAAAACAACTGGTCACTCTGCATCCATAGTGCAGAAGCAGACTAAAGTCAATGTTGGTCCTAAGCTCATCTCCTTCTATTCAGTCTAGGACCCTCCCCATGGAATGGCATGATGTAAATTTAGTACAGGCAAGAGAGACCTTTGCCCTAGTTTGTTCTGCTTCCTGTTCACAAGCAGTTAGCCATCACACCTGCTTTGCATTTACTTATCATGAACTTATCTTTGGGCATGAGAATCTTTTAGGAGAAACTTTAATCATGTTACCTCTAAAACAGAAACTTAAGTCTCGAGTGTCCAAGGGATGATAAAGTGAGAAAGCCAGGGGTGTGTTAAAACTCTAGTTACTAGATCTCTCTTTTCTATTTCCCCATGTCTCTCCCCCTCTGTCCCCCACACTTTTTTCCTCTCCTGCCCCCTCCATGTTCCAGCTTCTCCCATGACTCTGCCTCCATTCCCTGCCCTTCCCCCTTCCTAGCTTAATAAACCTTTATGGTGGAAAAAAAAAAAAACCTGTAGCCACTAGACTAGATGAGCAATGCTGTTATATTTTAAAGGCTATTCAAGTAAATGCAAAGGCATTGAATTCATCAAAAATTGAATAAAAATCTAAATGATACAATAATTCAGGAATAAAATTTCTAGTTTCCTTTCTGTGGCTACAATAAAAACACTCTGACCAAAAGAAATCTAGGGGAAGAGAGGAACTTGTAATACCAAATCAAAGTACATCACCAAGGGAAGTCAGAGAAGGAACTCAATGAGGCTGGCTTGCTCACACATTATTGTTCAAGTTAGCTTTCTTATTAGCCCAGAATCATCTGTGTTGGGACTATATCACTCATGGTGGGCAGGGTATTCATTCCTCTATCAAAAATCAATCAGGACAATTCCCAATACTCATGACAAGAAACCAATCTGACCTAGACTATGCCTCAGTTAAGACTCCCATCTCAGATGATTGTAGTCTGCCAAATAGACGGTGACAACTAACTGGGACAAATAATTTAGGTGTTTTACAATACTCTAGAAAACATTAAACAATAACTTTCTGTTCTTTCTACTTGTTTTAGCATAATAATATGAATATACCAATTAATAATGTGAATTATTTAATAGGTTTTAAATGTTTAATCAATCCTGTATCATGTAGTAAACTCTACATGATAATGGTAAGTAACTTTTTTTGCATTGTTGAATTTAATTGGATGATATTATATTAAAGGTTTTGTGTTTGTAATGATTTTGGCCTGAGGGAGTTTTTTTATTATCTTTTGACAGTTTTGATGCAAATGTAATAGTAGTTTTATATAATGAATTGGAAGAACTCTTCTATTTCTTTTTATTCAGGTTATTGCATTTGATTTATATTAGTTCCTTTGTAAAAGTTCCCTGATGAAATTATTTGACCTTGGCAAAACCTCTTTCAAGACGTTAAAAATTATGAATTCAATTTTCTTAATAGTCATAAGACAATTTAAATAGTCTGTTTCATATTTGGTAAATCATAGGTTTTTGCATTTTGTAAGATGTTTTGTGTCATCTCAGTTATGTCTGCTATTGAAGTCTGTGAGGTCTAGAGAGATTATCTCCTCTTCAGTCTTATTTTAGACATTTGAGCCTCTTCTTTTTGTCAGGTGGTAAAATTATATTGATCTGTTCAAAGCAGCAGAAATTATTTCAGTTTTACTTGCTTCCGTTACAATTATTTTTGCTCTCATCAGTAGTGTTTCTTCCTATTAAGTTGCTTTATGTCTCTTTACTCTTGTTTTTCTCAATTTTTAATGTAGGACTATGACAAACTTGGTTTGAACCTTTTCCTTTTTACTAGTGGAAGTATTTAGTGCTATAAATTTCCCTCAGAGTACTGCTTGAACAATATTAAATTATCATGTGTTTATGCACTCCTCCATTATGCTATTGAGTACATATTTATATATTATTTTTCATTCTAAATGGAATAAACCAGGTCACAGACACATCCCAATCAAAGTAAAACTAGAATCTCAAAGTGTAAATAGCTCAATATCTTATGTGCAGGACTCATTCATAATCTTCTGGGCTCCAATAGGATTAGGCAGCTTTGCATTTCTGATTATACCTTCGGCAGCACATACAGCTTGCCTCATAGGATAAGATTAGCTCTATTCCACATGTGTTGTTGTAGTAGTTAGTCTCATGATCCTGCTGTCTTGAATATGGTGGTGTCTCCACAGCAACCAAGCTTCACCTTTGCCAGTGTCCTCTTGGCTTCTATACAACAACTTCAACCTTGCCATATGGTGCCAAGATCCAGCTTCTCTCCATAACCCTCTCATACCTTCAAATTAATACCATGTGGGAGTGAGTATCTAACACATTACTAAGTCTGGCTGCCAGTTCAATATGTACCCTTGAATGCCCTCTGACCCACAGCTTCTGTGTGGCTACCCCGAGGGAACAAGTACCAGAAGATTTCACCTCACAAGTGCTTGTCTGTCCCTGATTAGTCACAGATGATATTTCTTTCAGCTATCCAGTATTGATTGCCCCCAATAAAGCAAAGGGGTCACTTCAGTGGTCTCTTATTAATCACAGCTAATTTTTCAGCCCCATCTGATCAGGAACCAAAGAGTACTAATTCAACATATCTTGCAAATGTCTCTGATAAGCCTCTACCTCTTCCTGAACCTGCATAATCCAGGCCTCCATTGTTTGTTTTTCTCCTAAAATTCTTATCTTCCAAGCTCCCAAAGAACATCCCATTAGAGGTTCCTTCTTCCCGGATGACTCTAGCTTGTGTCATTTTGACAAAATCAAAGCAGTACAGAGGCCAAACCTCATATCATGCTGACATCAGAACTTAGCAGCATCTACAGGATGCTGATTTTTCATTCATTTAAAAATCCGAAAGTAAAGATGTGAAGAAGACTTGTAACAAAGTTCAAAAAAAAAAAAAAAAAAACCCTAACACCAGGCAATGCATTACAGCAGTGAATTCTTGGAAAGGAGAACGTAGGTAACCATTCTGTAAAGCTGTGAAGGTAAGTTGCAATAGAAAACTAAAATGTCAATGATGCTGCCACCATTGCCTATGCACTGACAAGAACCATAGAGAAGAGCTAGATCAAGAAAGAATCTATTTTTACTTCAGGCAGCAGAACTGGAGATTTAGAGCTTTCCAAGTCTACTGAAATACTGATAACATGCCACAAGCCCATATGCTAGAACATGGAGTTGCAGGATTTGACATTTTTCATAGTGAGTATCAACCTTTTCAATCTGATCTTCAGTTCCTCCCATATCTTCCTTTGGGAAGAGAAAGTTTATCTCTGCCATTGTATATTGGAAATGTGTAACTTTCTTCTTGGTTTTACATGGGTTCACAGTTAAAAATTGCATTGAATGTCAGAAGAAACCGATTTTGGTCTGTTGTTAGAATTTTTTTTAATTACTCATAAAGATTAAATAAATTCAGTTTCCATTATCAAATGCCCATGAGCCTTTAGGATTATGAGTTAAATTCTGTGATTTAAAGCAAAGTGTTTGGGCAACAAATTGGCAAAGGAAGACCTAGTGGTGATTAATCTTCATTGTCAACTAGAATTATTTAAAATAACACCTCTGAGTACATCTGTGAAGCCATATCCAGAGAGGTTTAACTTAGGTTGGAAGACCCTCCCTGTATGTACATCTCACTAGTCCATAGACTGAGGTGCCAGTTTCCATAAAAAAAAAAGATAAAATAGTCTGGAGAAGTTTCTCAGTGGTTAAAACACTCACTACATCAGCATTAGGACCAGATTTTATCCCTTAAAACTCACAGAAGGTCTGGATCAATATGGCAATATGTCTACATCCTAGCTTTGGAAGGTGGAGGTGAGATTTCTGGAAGAAACAGGCTAAAAAAAGAAAAAAACAAACAACAAAGAAAAGCTAGATATATGTCCTGGGGTTTTTCTTTCTTTCTTTTTTGAGATTATACTATAATTATATCATTTCTCTCTTCCTTTTCCTCCCTCCTAACTCTTCCATATATTCCTCCTTGCTCTCTTTCAAATTCATCCCATTTTTACATTAATGCTGTGTACATGTATACACACATGCACACACACACACACACACACACACACACACACACTCACACACACATATGCATGTATATATTCCTAGATATAACCTGATAATATACAATGTTACTTCTATGGATGTTTTCCAGGCTGTCCATTTGGTATTGCATAACCAATAACTGTGCTCTTCCCTGGGGAAGACTATTTCTCCCACTTTTACATAGTTGCCTATAATGCTTTGTGTAAGGTTGAGGCCTCCTGGGATTTCCCTCATACACTTTGGTATGTATATTGTTGTCCTTGTTTAGCTCATGTTTAGACAGTCAACAGTCTCATGTTGGTGAGACTTTATGAGTATATCTTCTGACATTTTTTAGACAGTTATATTGTTGAGGCTTTTTGAGTGCAGCTTCTGACATTACTAGAAAACACGATCTTATAGCAAACTTTGGCTCTTACAATCTTTCCACTCCCTCTTCTACATTGTTTCATGAGCCTTAGTTACTGGACATGGTTTTCTGTAATGCTCTCCATCCATTACCAAAAAAAAAAAAAAAAAAAAAAAAAATTTACTTGGTAAGGGCTGAGGACTGCACTTATCTGTAAGCACAAAAAAACAATTATTTAGAGTTGACTTAGGGGTTATGCTCACTTAGTAAGTGGTAGCTGTAGTTTCTGCTCAAGCATCAGGCATTATTTCTTATTGTTAAGTAGGTCTTAAGTTTCATTAGAAAGCCAATGGTTACCACCAAGGTATGTATGTTACTACTACACCCTTGGGATTATTGTGCCATGCTGGTAATTGACACAGTTCATAGGCATCACAGCTATGTACTACTTTTCATTGTTAACCTCCTTTGGAAGCTTGCATGCTGTCTTCTGGTTTCCTTTTTTGACTTGATATAAACTAGGGTCATCTCGAAAGACAGAATCCCAGTTGAGAAATTCTCTCCTATGAGAAAATCCTTGAGACAGTTGTTGATTAATAATTAATGAGGGAGAATCTAGTCTACTGTGGGTGATGACACCCCAGGAAAGAAGTCAAATAGGCTGAGCAAACTAGGGAGAGTAAGCCAGTAAGCAGCATTTCTCCAGAATGTGCTTCAGTCCCACCTTTCAGGTTCCTTCTTGGAGTTTCTGTACTTTGTTCTTTCTGTGATGTTCTGTAACCTGGAAAGTTTAGTCTGTTGTAACATTTTGCTACTTGCTTTAGGCCATGGTTTATCACAACAATAGAAAGCAAACTAAGATACAATATCCAAGAAAATACTAGAAGAGTGATTGAGGAACTTTCTGAATATCCATCTCACATCATTACAAACAGAAGCACATATATGCACATGTGCCCAAACACCTGTGAACATGAAAATACACATGTATATCACATACCACACATATATACATATGAAAAAACACACCCCCCTAGAAAAGAAGACTACATTGAGATGAGTATTAGCATTCATCTCTTTCTGCTTCCTGAAGAAGATAGTAGGACCATTTCATATTCTACCAGCCATGTATTTTCCTAACATGGTGGACACAATCCACTCATAAATTTTTAGCCAAAATAACATCAATCTTTTAAAAATTAGATTCATTGGATATTTTGTTGTAGGAAAAAGATAAAATGTGATACAGAAAAGCATACTTTCAAACACATTCTAAACACCATCATTACTATGACATCAATACCAAGAAATAAAAAACAAAATAAAACACTGCAGGCTGATATCCTTAGTTACTATAGATGCCAAAATTCTGAACAAAACTTATTTAATTCAAAACACATTAAAATATTATTCAAAAGACTGTCAAAAGACACTTAGATTCATCCAAGGGAAGGAAGGATGGCTCAACACACCCTACTCAAAATGTATGATGCAGAATAAAGGACAAAAACCATATCATAAAATAGCTGATGTATGTGATTGTCACTGTCTCAGTAGATGAATAAAAGTCATTTGATAAAACTTTACACCTCTTCATAGAAAATTCTGAACCATTAGGAATTGGGGAATATTCCTCAACCTAATAAAAGTTAAATATGCTAATCTGACAACTAACATCATTCTGAATGGGGGAAGATAAATGTTTTCTATCTAGGATATATAGCAAGACACGAATTCCCACTATCACCATTTTAATTGTTCAGCATAGTACTAGAAGTCCCTGCTGGGTAAATCAACCAAGATAAAGAGAAAACAACCAAATTGGAAAAGAGAAAGTCAAATTTCCTGTGTCTGGAGATTATATGTTCTCTAGAGACTCTCTACACTCCATTTAGACAGTTGTAACTGCCAAAGGAATCCACAAAGGTTGTAATACACAAAATTTCAAATTACTGTATGAGTGCCACTAGCATTATTGTATGCCAATATCACAGTTTCTGAAATATGAGTCAAGAAAGAAATCTCAACTTGAAAACACAAGATATCAAATACCTAAGAATAAATTTACCCCAAAGGTCTACCAAGCATCTTCTTGCCCCTGGGCATGACTCAGAGGACAGCTGAGATATGACATAAAGGGAGTGTCAGAATTATAAAAAACTAGACTTCACCTAAGAAATAAAACAGAGGAAGAACTTCAGAAACCAACAAAGAACATGGAATAAAAGGAAATACCAAGAGAAAAGTCAGGATAGCAGAGATGTAAGCCAAACCAAACTTCAGTTAGCAATTTCCTGGCAGGGAGAGGGTAAACAGAAGCCACTCTGAAAGGTAGCCATTTGGAAGCTGCACAGTTCTACCTCCAGTACCATCGACTCACTTTATGGCCTTAAATCCTGCTGTGCTTTCAGGAGCTGGTGATGGATAGGCCAGTGGCAGAGAGAAATGTTACTTTGCCATACTATCTGACAGTATGCCATGATATCAGCAAGATGCTATGTTAAAAGGGAACCTATTGTTAAAACTAAGCTATCTACATGCTGGAGATCAGAAAACACACACAGTTCTTGGAGTCTCCATGTGGCACCCATGTTCCTTAGGTAAAAGAAGAACCAAAGAGTCAGTTGTAGGGAAGATAGGGCACTAACAAGTTAATAACTGTGTACGTGGCTAGATGCTGGCTCAGACTACAGGGCACAACAGTAGAGAAAAACCCCACTGTCATAGTTGAGGTTTCTATTGCTGAGACAAAATACCATGAGCAAAAGCAACCTGGGGAGGAAAGGGTTTATTGGTTTATTCTTCCAGGTAGCTGTATATCATTAGGAATGTATGGCAGGAACTGAAACAGAGGCCATGTTACTCATGGCTTTCTCAGTCTGCTTTCTTACAGAACCCAGGACCACCTGCCCAGTGATTACACCACCCATAATGGGTTGGGACCTCCCACATCAACCAGTAATTTAAAAATCCCCCACAGGTTTGTCTACAGGTATTATTTCCTTAATTTTTGTTTCCCATTTTTAGATAACTCTACCTTGTGTCAGGTTGACAAAAATATAGAAAACAAACTAACCAGAAAAATTAACCCTTTGTTAATTTGACACATTGACATATCACTATTCAATTACAACCTTACCTTTTCATTTGTCCCCAAGATGCTATGTTAATATTAATATCATCATATAGGGCATTCCAACTTTAAAACATTCCATAGTCTTTAGAATTCAAGCACTGATCCGTCTTCCTTGGTTCTCCTTGAATCCCAACACCTACGTAAGATTTCCCCTTCCCTTCCCTCCCCCAAACAACTTAGCTTACCTCAATTCCCTGGGACCCTCCAAGCTGCTCTGAGCACAAATAGGATACAAGAGATGGTAGAGCAAATTTCAGGCATGGCAGACTCAATTGAAGAAATCAATGCGACAACCAAAGAAAATGATAAATGTAAACAAATCCTCACCAATAACGTCCAAGAAATCAAAGACTCATTGGAAAGATGGAACCAAAGAATTATAGGCATAGGTGAAAGAGAAGACTCCAGACCCTAAGGATTAGGAAACATTTTCAACAATATCATAGAAGAAAATTTACAAACCTAAAGAAAGAGATGCTGGTAAAATTCCAAGAGGCATACAGAACACCAAATAGATTGGATCACAAAAGAATTTCCTCCCACCACATAATAATTGAAACTCCAAATATTCAGAACAAAGAAAGAATATTAAAAGCTGTAAGAGAAAAAGGCCAAGTAACATATAATGGCAGAACCATCAGAATTATACCCGACTATTCCTCAGATGTCCTACAAGCCTGAAGAGAACACAGGTATCAGACTACTATACCCAACAAAATATTCAATCACCATAGATAGAGAAAACAAGATATTCCCAGACAAAATCAAATTCAAACAATATCTACCCACAAATCCAGCTCCACAGAAGATCCTAGAAGGAAAACTCCAACCAAGAGAAGGTAACTACAGCCAAGAAAACATAGAAAACAAACTCCACTGTAGCTAAACCAAAAGAAACACACAAACACACTACCACCACCTACATCAAAATAACAGAAAATAACAAAGTATTTTATTAATGTCTCTCAACATCAATGGACTCAACTCACTAATAAAAAGACACAGATGTACAGAACGGATCTGTAAACAAGACCCATCATTTTGCTGCATACAAGAAATGCACCTCACCAGCAAAGATAGACTTTACCTCAGAGTAAAGGGTTGGAAAAAAGTTTTCTAAGCAAATGATCCAAGAAAGCAAACTGGAGTAGCCACCCTAATATCCAATAAAATAGATGCTCAACCAAAATTAATAAAAAAAAAGATAGGGAAAGACACTACATACTTGTCAAATGAAAAATCCCTCAAGATGACATCTCAATATTGAATATCTATGTCCCAAATACAAGGGATCCCACACTTGTAAAAGAGACACTACTAAAGCTTAAACCACACATTGATCCCCACACACTAATAGTGGGAGACTTCAACACCCCACTCACACCAATGGACAGGTCATCAAGACGGAAACCAAACAGAAATAATGAGACTAACAGAGGTCATGAACCAAGTGGACCTAACAAATATCTATAAGACATTTCACCCAAACTCAAAAGAATATACCTTCTTCTCATTACCTTACAGAACCTTCTCCAAAATTTAATATATAGTTGGTCACAAAGAAAGCCTCAACAGATACAAGAAAAATGAATATAACCCCTTGTATCTTATTGGACCACCATGAATTACAACTGGGCTTCAACAATGACAGAAATAACAAAAAGCCTACACATTCATGGAAACTGAAAACCTCTCTAATAAATGACAACTGGGTCAGGGAACAAATAAAGAAGGAAATAAAAGATTTCCTGAAATTCAATGAAAATGAAGGTACAAAATACCCAAACCTATGGGACACAATGAAAGCAGTACTCAGAAGAAAGTTCATAGAACTAAGTGCCTTCGAAAACAAAGTGGAGAAAGCTCATAACAGCAACTTAACAATTGAACTGGAAGTGTTAGAAAACAAAGAAGTATACAATACCAACAGTAGCAAAAAGCAGGAAATCATCAAAATCGGGGCTGAAATCAACTTAGAAACAAAGAGAACAATAAAAGTAATCAATGAAACCAAGAGTTGGTTCTTTGAAAAAAATCAACAAAATAGACAAACCTTTAGCCAAACTAACTAAAAGGTAGAGGGATAATACCCAAATCAACAAAATCAGAAATGAAAAGGGAGAAATAACATCAGATATTGAGGAAATCAAAAGAATCTTTAGGTCTTACTTTAAAAACCTGTACTCCACAATATTTGAAAATCTAAGTGAAATTGATAATCTCTTCATAGATTCTATCTATCAAAGTTAAATCATGATCAGGTTAACAAATTGAACAGTCCTATCATGCCTAAGGAAATAGAAGCAGTCATTAGAAGTCTCCCAACCCAGGGTAAGATAGAAAGAAGCTGAAAGAAAAAAAAAGCCACATGATCATCTCATTAGATGCTGAAAAAGCATTTGTCAAAATCCAATACCCCTTCATGCTAAAAGTATTGGAGAGAGCTGGCATTCAAGACCATACCTGGAAATAATAAAGGCAATATATAGCAAGTTGGTAACCATCATCAAATTAAATGCAGAGAAACTTAAAGCATTTCCCCTAAAATCAAGGACAAAGCAACACTGCCTACTCTCTCCATATATCTTCATCATAGTACTTGAAGTTCTAGTAGAGCAATAAGACAACTAAAGGAGATCAAGAGGTATAAATTGGAAAGGAATAAGTCAAAGTTTCCATATTCACAGACAATATGATAGTATACATAAGTGACCCCCAAAATTCTACCAGATAACTCCTACAGATGATAAACTCTTTCAGCAAGGTGGCTGAATACAAAATTAATTCAAAAAATCAACAGCTCACAATTATGAGAGTTACATGGCTTAGCATTTCTTAATTATCCTTAAAAGTCTATGGGGGAGGGGGAGATATACCTTAAACTTAAAAAAAAAAGGAAGGGGATGGGTGGGTTGAGGCGGAAGAGGGTGGGTGGATGGGATTGGAGGGGGGTGTAGGGAGGGGAATGCGATTGAGATGTAACTTGAAGAAATAAAAAATAAACTAAAAAAAAAAAGAAAGAAAAAAATCAATAGCTCTTCTTTCCACAGAAGATAAATGGTCTTAGAAAGAAATTAGGGAAACAACACCCTTCACAATAGCCACAAATAATATAAAATACGTGGGGGTAACTCTAACCAAGCAAGTGAAAGACCTGTATGACAAAAACTTCAAGTCCTTGAAAAAAGAAATTGAAGAGGACATCAGAAGAAGGAAAGATCTCCCATGCTCATGGACAGGTAGGATCAACATAATAAACATGGCCATCTAGCCAAAAGCAATATAAGATTCAATGCAATTCCTATCAAAACACAATTCTTTACAGTCCTTGAAAGAATAATTCTCAACTTCATATGTAAAAACAAAAAACCCAGAATAATTAAATAAATCCTGTACAATAAAAAAACAGAAAACAAACAAAAAAACAACTGGAGGTATCACCATTTCTGAGTTTAAGCTATACTACAGGGCAATAGTAATAAAAACAGCATGGTGCTAGTATGAAAACAGATCACTTTATCAATGGAATCAAATTGAAGACCCAGAAATAAACCAACACATCTATGATCACTTAACTTTTGACAAAGAAGCCAAAACCATACAATGGAAAAGGAAAGCATCTTCAACAAATGGTGCTGGTGTAACTGGATGTCAAGCTGTAGAAGAATGCAAATAGATCTATGTTTTTCATCTTCCACAAAACTTAAGTCCCAATGGATCAAAGACCTTAACATAAAACCAGACACACTAATCCTAATAGAAGAGAAAGTAGGAAAAAAGCCTCAAACTCACTGGCAGAGGTGACAACTTTGTGAACACTACACCAATAGCTCAGGCTCTAAGACCAACAATCAATAAATGGAACCTCATGAAACTGAAAAGCTTCTGTAAGACAAAGGACACTATCATTAAAACAAAATAGCAACCTACAGATTGGGAAAAGATCTTTAGCAACCCCACATCCAAAAGACGGCTAATATTCAAAATACATAAAGAACTCAAGAAATTAAATACCAAGAAACCAAATAATCGAGTCAAAATTTGGGTGCAGAGCTAAACCGAGAATTCAAAAAAGAGGAATCTCTAATGGCCCAGAGACACTGGAAGAAATGCTCAACATCATTGATCATCAGAGAAAGGCAACTCAAGACGGCTCTGAGATTCTACCTCACACCTGTCAGAACAGCTAAGATCAAAAACTCAAAAGACAGCACATGCTGGCGAGGTTGTGGAAAAAGGGGAATACTCTCCCATTGTTGGTGAGAGTGCAAACTTGCACAAACACTATGGAAATCAGTCTGGGATATCTTAGAAAACTTGGAGTAGCTCTACCTGAAGACACAGCCATACCACTCCTGGGCATATATCCAAAAGATTCCTCACCAAGCCACAAGGACATCTACTCATCTATTTTCATAGCATATTTATTTGTAATAGCTAGGAACTGGAAACAACCTAGATGTCTTTCAACTGAAAAATGGTTAAAAAAAAAAACTGTGGTACATTTACACAATGGAATACTACTCAGCTATCACAAACAAGGAAATCATGTAATTTTCAACCAAATGGATGGAACTAGAAAGCTAATCTTGAGTGAGCTAACTCAGACTCCGAGATACACATCGAATCTATTCACTTATAACTGGATTTTAGCCATATAGTACAGGATAACCATCCTACAATCAATAGAACCAAAAGAACAGGATCATAGACTTTGTTACCTGTTAATGGGACATTCCACCATTGTGGAACTGCCACGTATGCCCCTGTGTAAGAGGAAACTCGTAACCCTCATGTGACTGATGAACTGAGGGTGGCTGATACATGGAGGCACCCCACACCGGAGGAGTAGGATATGTGGGAGATGGGGTACAGGGTAGGAGGGTGGAAGTGGTAGGGGCTGGAAGGAAGAGGCTGTGATGGAGACTTAACTTGAATTAATAAATAAATGTTTTTTTTTAAAAGAAATTATAACACTTTTAAACTTCAGGCTTTTAAAATTCCCAACTCCAAGGTACAGGAAATATCTTCAACAAAATCTTAGAAGAAAACTTCCCAAACCTGAAAAAAGAGATGCCAATAAAAATCCAAGAGGCTTACAGAACACCGAACAGATTAAATCAGAAAAGAAACTCCTCTCGCCACATAATAATTGAAACACCAATGTACAGAACAAAGAAAGAATATTAAAAGCTGTAAGACAAAAAGATCAAGTCACATACAAAGGCAGACCCATCAGAATTACACCTGACTTCTCCTCAGAAATTTTAAAAACTAGAAGCGCCTGAACAGATATCCTACAAGTCCTGAGAGAACATAGGTGCCCAGCCAGACTACTATACCCAGCAAAACTCTCTATCAACATAGATGGAGAATACAAGATATTCCATGACAAAATCAAATTTAAAAAATATCTACCCACAAACCCAGCCCTACAGTAAATCCTAGAAGGAAAATTCCAACCCAGAGAAGAAAATTTCACCCAAGAAAACAAAAGGAATAGAAAACCCCTCAGCAACTAAACCAAAAGAGGCACAGGACCATCACTTATACCAAACTAATGGGAAATAACAACCTCAGGTCACTAACATCCATCAACATCAATGGACTCAACTCCCCAATAAAAAGACACAGGTTTACAGAGTGGATCTGCAAGCAAGACCCGTCCTTCTGCTGCATACAAGAAACACATCTCACTACCAAAGATAGACACTACCTCAGAGTAAAGGGCTGGGAAAAGGTTTTCCAAGCAAATGGACCCAGGAAGCAAGCTGGAGTAGCCATCCTAATATCAAATAAAACAGACTTCCAACTGAAGTTAATGAAAAAAGACAAAGAAGGGCATTATATAATCATTAAAGGGAATATTCATCAAGAGGAAATCTCAATACTGAACATCTATGCCCCAAATAAAAAGGCACCTACTTTTGTAAAAGAAACACTTCTAAAACTTAAATCGCACGTCGATCACAACACATTAGTAGTGGGAGACTTCAACACCCCACTCACAACAATATACACATCATCAAGACTGAGGCCAAACAGAGAAATATTGAGTCTAACAGAGATCATGAAACAAATGGACCTAACAGATATCTACAGAACGTTCCACCCGAACACAAAAGAATACACCTCTTTCTCAGCATCTCACGGAACCTTCTCCAAAATCGACCACATAGTTGGACACAAAGATAGTCTCAATAGATACAAGAAAATTGAAATAACCCCTTGTATCTTATCAGACCACCACGGAATAAAGCCGGTCTTCAACAGCAAAAGAATCAACAGAAAGCCTACACACACATGGAAATTGAACAGCTCCTTACTGGATGACCACTGGGTCAGGGAAGAAATAAAGAAGGAAATCAAAGACTTCTTAAAATCCAACGACAATGAAGACACAACATACCCAAACCTATGGGACACAATGAAAGCTGTGCTACGAGGAAAGTTCATAGCACTAAGTGCCTTCAAACAGAAAATTGTAACAGCTCATATTAGTGAATTAACAGCAAAGCTGGGTGAATTGGAAAAAAAAGAAGCAAACACTCCCAAGAGGAGCAGAAGGCAGGAAATCATTAAACTTAGGGCTGAAATCAACAACTTAGAATCAAAAAGAACTATACAAAGAATCAATGAAACCAAGAGTTGGTTCTTCGAGAAAATCAACAATAGACAGACCCCTAGCCAAATTAACTAAAAGGAAAAGGGAAAGAACCCAAATCAACAAAATCAGAAATGAAAAGGGAGAAATAACAACAGACATTGAAGAGATCCAGAAAACATTCGGGTTCTACTTTAAAAATCTATATTCCAACAAATTTGAAAACCTAAGAGAAATGGACAATTTCCTCAATAAATTCCACCTACCAAAACTAAATCAAAATCAGATTAACAGCTTAAACAGTCCAATAACCCCCAAGGAAATAGAAACAGTCATTAATAATCTCCCAACCAAAAAAAGTCGAGGGCCAGATGGCTTTAGCATGCAATTCTACCGGACCTTCAATGAGGAACTAACACCATTACTCTTTAAACTCTTCCACCACATAGAAACAGAAAGAACACTTCCAAACTCATTCTATGAGGCCACTGTCATTCTGATTCCTAAACCACACAAACACCCAACAAAGAAAGAGAACTTCAGACCAATCTCCCTCATGAACATAGATGCAAAAATACTTAATAAAATACTAGCAAACTGAATTCAAGAACACATCAAAAGTATCATACATCATGATCAAGTAGGCTTCATCCCAGGAATGCAGGGATGGTTCAATATATGAAAGTCTATCAATGTAATTCACCATATAAACAAGATGAAAGAAAAAAACCACATGATAATCTCGCTAGATGCAGAAAAAGCATTCGACAAAATCCAACACCCCTTCATGCTAAAAGTTCTGGAGAGAACGGGCATACAAGGACCATACCTAGAAATAATAAAGGCAATATACAGCAAGCCAGTAGCCAACATCAAATTAAATGGAGAGAAGCTTGAAGCATTTCCTCTGAACTCAGGGACAAGACAAGGATGTCCACTTTCACCATATCTCTTCAATATAGTACTTGAAGTCCTTACTAGAGCAATAAGACAACTAAAGGAGATCAAAGGGATAAATATTGGAAATGAAGAAGTTAAATTATCCCTATTCACAGATGATATGTTAGTATACGTAAGCGACCCCAAAGACTCCACCAAAGAACTTTTACAGCTGATAAACAACTTCAGCAAGGTGGCTGGATACGAAATTAACTCAAAAAAATCAGAAGCCCTTCTTTATACAACAAACAAATATACCGATAAAAAATATAGGAAACAGCCCCCTTCACAATAGCCACAAACAATATAAAATACCTGGGGGTAACTGTAACCAAGCATGTAAAGGACCTATACAACAAGAACTTCAAGCCCCTGAAGAAAGAAATGGAAGAGGCCTTTAGAAGATGGAAAGATCTCCCATGATCATGGATAGGTAGGATCAACATAATAAAAATGGCTATCCTACCAGAAGCAATATATACATTCAATGCAATTCCTATCAAAATACCAACACAATTCTTTATAGACCTGGAAAAAGCTAGTCTCAACTTCATATGGAACAACAAAAAGCCCAGAATAGCTAAATCAATCCTGTACAATAAAAAAGCATCTGGAGGTATCACCATCCCAGATTTCAAGGTGTACTACAGAGCAACAGTAATAAAAACAGCATGGTACTGGTATAGAAACAAACCAGTGGATCAATGGAATCGAATTGAAGACCCAAGCATTGACCCACACACCTATGGCCAACTAATCTTTGACAAAGAAGCCAAAGCCGCACAATGGAAGAAGGACAGCATCTTCAACAAATAGTGCTGGTCCAACTGGATGTCCACTTGTAAAAGAATGAAATTAAACCCATAGCTATCACCTTGTACAGAACTTAAATCCAAGTGGATCAAAGACCATAACATAAGGCCGGCCACACTAAATATACTAGAAGAAAAAGTAGGAGAAACCCTCGAACTCATTGGCACAGGTGACAACTTCCTGAACAGAACACCAACAGCTCAGGACCTGAGATCAACAATCAATAAATGGGACTTCACGAAACTGAAAAGCTTCTGTAAGGCAAAAGACACAGTCATTAGAACAAAATGGCAACGAACAGATTGGGAGAAAATCTTCACCAACCCCACATCTGATAGAGGGCTATTATCTAAAATCTACAAAGAACTCAAGAAACTAAATGCCAAGAAACCAAATAATCCAATCAAAAAAATGGGAGACGGAGCTAAATAGAGAATTCACAAAGGAGGAATCCCTAATGGCCGAGAGACACCTGAAGAAATGCTCAACATCCTTAATCATCAGAGAAATGCAACTCAAGAGGACCCTGAGATTCCATCTCACACCTTTCAGAATGGCTAAGATAAAGAGCTCAAATGACAGCACATGCTGGCGAGGGTTTGGAGAAAGGGGAACCCTACTCCATTGCTGGTGGGAGTGCAGGCTTATGCAACCACTATGGAGGCCTGTCTGGCGATATCTTAGAAATCTTGGAATAATTTTGCCTCAGGACCCAGCGATACCACTTCTGGGTATACACCCAAAGGACCCCTCATGGAGACATAAGGAAGTCTCCTCATCTATGTTCAAAGTAGGCTTATTTGTAATAGCTAGAAATTGGAAACAACCCAGATGTCCCTCAACTGAAAAATGGATTAAAAAATTGTGGTACATCTATACAATGGAATATTACTCAGCTATCAGAAACAATGAAATCATGCAATTTGCAACCAAATGGATGGAACTAGAGAAGCTCATCCTGAGTGAGCTAACCCAGACTCAGAAGGATGCACATGGCATCTATTTACTTATAATAGGATTTTAGCTAAATCGTGCAGGATATCTGTACTACAACCATAACACCAAAAGGAACATGGACATAAGCTTTCTTTTTTTTTCTTTTTCCTCTTTTTTGTTGTTGTTCTTGGTTTTTGTGGGTTTGTGTGTTTGTTGGTCTTTTTTTAGTTCCCCCCCCCCCATAGCAAGGAGACACCTTTCACTGTCAGTACTGCCTCGTAGACCCCCGGTGTATGAAGAGGCTCTTGGCCCTCATATGACTCCTGATCTGTGGTGAGAGACTGGTATGCAGGGACACTCCACCCCAGTGGAGCAAGAGGGAAGGGTCAGGGGGTAGAGCATGGGAAGGTGGGGATGGGAAGCGGGAAAAGAGGACAATATGATAAGGATGTAACCTGAAGCAACAAACAAATAAATTTATTAATTAAAAAAAGCAGGTAACAATATTAAAACACTGTAAGTAAAATAAAGGATACAGCCATTCAACCTGGTTTTATAAACCTCCAAGTGTTGAAAAAACATAGAGCTAAGGTAAAATACATGAGAAATGTGGTGTTAACCCATTCCTTTAACTTCAGCAGAGATGGGAGGAGCACCATAGAGTTAGTGGTCTTATAAATTCTAGAGTTACATGGAACAGGGTGGTGAGGGTGCACACCCTTAATCCTATCATTCAAGAAGAGTACACCCTTAATACCAACACACTAGAGACAGAAACAGGCAGATCTCAGAGCTCAAGGTCAGCCTGATACAAAGCAAACTCTAAATTGTGAGAAAAACTTGGATCCAGGAGTGGTGGAACACATCTTTCATCCCGTCAGATGGGAACCACAGGTCTTTGATCCCAATGATTAGAATGCAGAGACACACACACAGGATTTGGAAGGACCTAAGTTTAAAAGCTACTTACAAAAGGCCTACTCAATACAAACAAATTGTCCTTTGAGATCTCAAAATATATACATTAAAGCTGGTTTAGCTCCAAAATAACAAAATAATTTCTTCTTTAACCCAGATTGAAAGATAACACTTTATATATTGTCAAAAAACCAAATTTGCTTCAGGAGAAAAATTACCTAACCCCCCCCCCCCAAAAAAAAAGAGGGTAATTGTCCCAGAGTTAGGATTAGGGCAGGGCTCTATTCTTATCTTTCCAGGAGAAACAAAGCATCCATTCAAGGAACCCAGGGACAACTGGACAACAGAAAACAGAATCAGACACCAAAGAAGACGAGTGACCCAGTTGATTCAGCCTGACAGACTCCCTCAATAGCTGTTTCCATCAAAAGCCTACAACCACAACAACTCAATATCGCTAAGACCGTTCAGCTCTACACAATGCCCCAGCCAGAACCTCAGTAAAGCCTGGAAGATCAGCTTCTGCCTACAAAATCCTTAGGACATCTAAATAGCTGAGAACAGAAGGACTGAACATAAAAGGATTGTACTAACATTTTTAAACATTTTTCCATTTTGGTTCGGGCCCCAAACAGGTTTACTACGACCCAAGTCAGCAGGAAGTCATTTTAAGAGAGCGACATCCCATGCCCAGAGGGTGGGGAGGGTGTTTCTCCGCCTCCCCTTTTTGGTTATTTGAAGGATAACTGAAAACTCTCTTATTTAGGGGAAGAGATTACAAGCTGTTAAATGGTCCTGTTTAATGGGTTTTGGAGGTTAGACCCATGGTATTCCTTCTTTCCCTTTTCTGTATCCTTCTTTCTCTCCTATGTAGGAGTGCACGGACTTGTGAAAAATGAGACATAGACATAGCGCAGGAAGGACCAAGAAGAAGGGACAGATTATTGAATATGCCCTTATACCTTTGTATATTGACACAAAATTAGTAGTATATTTGGCTAAAGTGGTATTGGCCATTGTTTATTGTGCAAAAATAAGATTGTATTGGACTACATTGGTATTGATCTTTGTATATTGATACAAAATTAAGATTATAGTTGGCCATAATGGTATTGACCCTTGTATATGGATGTAATATTAAGATTGTATTGGGCTACATAGGCATTGATCTTTGTATATTGATACAAAATTAAGAGTATATTTAGCCATATTTGAATAGATCTTTGTATATTGATACAAAATTAAAGGTAACGCTTCCTAATGGTATCGTACCTAGAGATACTTAAAAATGAAAGGTGAAGCTCTGGCCTCTTGATATCAACCATCTTAAATTGTTTAGGATAGTTAAGAAAAACAAACTCCTAGTCATGCAAGCATGTCACTTTGTTAGCTACTATGACAGTCTATCACAGATATCACAGATATTCTCTAAGCTACTCAGTAATCAAGTTGTTAAGAGACAAGCAACATTTGCTTATCTAAATACAAGAGATAGATATGGCGTCTTCAAAAACCCCAAGAGATCTGCAGAATATGGCATTCAAAGATGTTTTCTTAAATTAAGATTTTTTTTTTATATCGAGGCATGTCAGCTCCTGACATCTACCCGTATTCTACTCGAAGTAGAAGATGATCATCGAAGAATCTCCAGTGTGAGATGGTTGAATTAGTGGCAAGCCTATCTCTTGGCATGAAGAACCCCTTGCTTCAACTATAGACAGACTGCTCTCCAAAAAGGACAAAACTTGGTAGCAGGTAAGTCGACAGCCTAGCTCTGCCAAGACAGGGTAGTAAGTCCTTCATAATTCCTGCTCTACAATCAATGTCTGTCAGAGAAACAGGACCAAAAGGCTGAAAATTGATGCTGTAACATATGGAGAGAAAACAGGAACTGTCCAGGCAGCCACTGATATGTCATTTCTTAGTTTTGGAAGCTGCAGACCCTGCACTTCCTACCTAATCAAATATATTTATCCCTCTCAGGTCTCTGAGGTGGTTGAAGAATAGATAGCTAGAGTCTCATAGTTAAATTTTGAGTTGTTTAGGAATCAAGAAGGTGTTCTGGATCTAAGAAGATGTTTTTAAAATTGTGATGCAAGTTAGTATGAAAGCTGAGTCAGATATAGAACTTGAAACTCATGGAGATGGTTAGATAAAATAATAATTTTTTAAAAACAAGTTAATTACTTTCTAATTTCAAGAAGGAAGTACTATGCACAGCCACAATCAAATGAAAGCAAAACCAAACTTTGATGGTGTAAAAGTTTCCAAGCTTGACTTCTGGGACTCACCCATAATTTTCTGTACTCCAAAGGGTCTTGAGACTGTCACTTCTCCAGCTCTGCCATCTGAAGTCCCCACAACTTGTCTTAGTTTCATGTTGGTTCTGATGTACACCTACCTGATGCTATCCTTGGCAGACTACTTATGGTACTGGTATCTCGAAAATTTTGGGACTCCACTGCAACTAGGCTGAATCGCTACCAGTAGCTTCTCCTAAGTCCTCTTCTGGGGTACTAACTCTGTCACAGGTTGCCAGGCCTAAATTTCACTCCACAACTCCTTCTATCATGGAGCATTCACTGCAACTGTGGCTGCACCTTTACCAATGGACTACACTGGCCTCTCACTGTGCCATACTTCAGCTGTTCTACATGCCTCCTTCATGCCTTCAAAATCAATACCACCTGGGTGAATCTCACACATTCCCAAGTTCACTTGCCAGCATGATGTGACATTTTACCCCCACTCTGGATCACAGCTTATGAGTGCTGACCCTGAGGATATATTCCAAGATTTGTGATCCTCAGTGATTCTGTTTTCTTCTTAATTACAAATAAATCTTCAGCCCCCGCTGACCAGTATCAATTGTTCTAGTAAAGAAAATGTTTCACTTCAGTGGTTCTGGTTTCTTAGTAATCATAATCTGTGCTTCAGCCTCAGCCTACGACAAAACCACAACTTTTAAAATTCAAAGTATCAATAGGCCCAATAGACTGTCCTCTCTGAAACTTCATAAGCCACACTTCCATTGTAGCCATTTCTCCTATCACTCCTTATAAGCTCCCCAAAAACAACCCAGTGAGTATTGATCACCTAATCATTCTCACAATGCAAAGTTCAAATGTCAACACAAGCAACCTAGAGGGAGGCAGGAACTGAAGCAAAGTCCATAGAAGACTACTGTAACTGGCTTGTGCTTCATGCCTTGCAAAGCTTGCTCTCATATACAACCCATGACAACCCACCCAGCAATGGATCCAACTACAATGGCTGTGCCCTCCTTTCTCAGTAACTGATAAAAATCACACAGACTTGTCTAAGGCCAGTTATATGGAGGCATTTTCTCAGTTGTGGTTCCCTCTTCTCAAAGAATGCTAGGTTGTAACCATTTGACAAAACAAACAACCAACCAAACAAACAAAAATAAAAAACACAAATCTACCAGGACATTGTGATCAGAACCAGGAACCATATTTCATCACCAGAGAATAGCCCCAGGGTGGGATAAATCTTAGTTCTAGAGTCTGAGAATTATGAAGTTCAAGGAGAATAGATGACACTCATAGCTATTTTCCTTCACAAGGGAGATTCATACTCAAGAACTCTTAAAAACATGAAGACTGGTCCATGCCTTCACCAGTCTCAGTACGATTGTTGTTACCCATACAGATCCCCTTCTGCCATTGAAAACATCATCCACCTTAAGAATTACAATCTTAGGAGTCTCAGGAAGGTGAGAAAACAGGTTTAGTGCACAGAATGCAGTGATTTGTGTGTCAATCTGAAGCCGTTATAAGCATTTGGTGAACAAAGAAGAAAAACTGGCATAATAAAGGCTGTTCTGGAAAACATCACACTCTTGTCCAATACAGAATCGGAAATAACTAAAACTGAAGGAGACAAATCAGCCCACAAGTTCCACCACCATGTCCTGCTCATGCATGTAGCTGATAGTTTGTAATATTTGAGGATCAAAAAAAAAAAAAAAACCAAAACTGTTTCAAAACTCATCTTTTAAAACTTTTGTTGTAACATTTGAGATTTTCTTATTTACTAACTATATTTCTTATTTTCTTAAATTGTTTATTTTTACTGTTCATAAATTAATTTAATTTTCTTTTTTACATTTTAGGGCAACATTATTCTTTTTTTATTTTGTAAGATTTTTACTCCTCTTTTCCCCACTAAATTTAGTAGCATTTTAACTTACTTAATTTTGTTTTAAAACCCTCTTTCTATTGATTCTTTGTGAGTTTCACAACATGCTTCCCAATCCCACTCATCTCTCTGTCCCCTCTTATCTGCCCTCTACCCTTGCAAACTCCCCCAAAACAAACAAACAAAATAAACAAAACAAAACAAAGCATAGAAAACATCTTTTTGTGAAAGCAGTAATGTGTCACAGTGTGTCCCAAAATATACCCCTCAATCCACATATCTTCACTAGCAAATGCTCATTCCAATGAGTCGTTGGTCTAATATGAGGTCTCTGGCTTTTGTGACACCATCAATATTGGCTCCTCACCAGGATTCCTCCCAGTTTATCTGTTTTTGTCCTGGAGATCCTACAGCTTTGGATCTATAGGTCTAATCCTTTCATGTGCCTCAACAATTCTCAAATGAGGTAATTTTTGAGGTGGGCCAACTCAAAGCCTTGGAGCTGGGCTTAGGTGGTAGATGCACTAGTCTTCCTTATCTGCTCCACCAGGTCAATCTCCGGCACTGCTCCAACCCAATGCCACTATTGACAGGAGGCAGGTTCAGTTCTCCAATTCTCACAGAGAGTCACCTCCACTCACAGCTCCAGACCCAGCTCCACTGGGGCTGCCCAGTGGAGGCGTGGAGCTCACTTTCCCAAATGCTGCAAACAGCGAGGGACTAGGACAACTCTCCTGATCTCACACCCTCCAGACTGGCTCACCCGTGCCTTCACCATCAGGACCAGCTCCATTTTGTTGGCCAGGTTAGGTGGAGGGCCAGCTCTTCCACCAGTGAAGGACAGGGGCTCTCATGACCCACTAGCCAGCTCTCCAGACTACTACAGATGGGAAGGGACGAGGAAAGGGAAGGCATCGGCTCCTTGACTGAGGAGTCGCAGAGCCACCTCTCCTGGGCTCTCATCTTCAGGCCGCCTCACCACCACTCCACATACACCTGCATCCCCACCACCAAGGCCAGCCAACTCCATTATGCTGCCCAGGCCAGACACAGGGTCAGCTCTCCAGAATTGTTGCAGGTGAGAGATGGGGTCAGCTCTCCAGAGCTCTACATCCAGCGAGGGGCAAGGCCAGTTCTACAAAACCCCTGGACATCCAAGTGGTCTCAGGCAGCTGTCTCCACCAAGGACACCCCCATGGTATCTAGTCTGTGGACATGGACACCAACATCTGCCACTGCATAGCCATGGACCTAGATATGTCCCTCAGTGGCACCACAGTCAGGGACTTCACCATGGGCTCAGGCGGCAAGTCTGGTGACTCACAACAGGCTATTCCTCTCCTCCCTCGTGTCTCCAGTTCTATTTCCCTTTACAAGGCTCAAACTGTTTTGCTTCTCTTTCTCTCCCATCTGTCCACCATATACTTACACATTGTAGTGCCTTCTGCTGCAAGCAGACTACAAGACTGATGGGCCTGTGGGTGACCTCCATTGGATACCCTGTGTGGTAGCACCAAGAGTGCCTCTAGGTGTCTACAGCCTACCAGTGTAGTATGGTACTGGGCAGACGGGTGGGTCTCTGAATGTCTTCCTCCTCCCATACTGCATATGTGTTTACAGCCTTCCTAATCTGTGCAGTGGAGGGCAGATCTCTGGGTGTCTTTCCCACAAGTACAGCAAGGCATGGTGGTCAGCAGGTCTCTGGATATCTTCCTCTTCCCATGCTGCGCACCATGGCAGCAGGAGGGGATCTGTGTGTCTATGGCCCACTCCTAG
Organism: Lophiomys imhausi; assembly: GCA_907164525.1. Classification (NCBI taxonomy): domain Eukaryota; kingdom Metazoa; phylum Chordata; class Mammalia; order Rodentia; family Muridae; genus Lophiomys; species Lophiomys imhausi. The sequence goes on from CAJQZJ010033849.1 coordinate 1,518,340, forward strand.
TCATGCAGCATTCAAACAGGATAAAACAAATAAATGAGATAACTACAATCTCCACTGTAGGTTATCATTAACAGATCAAACCTAAGTATTCACAAAACAGGAAAGGCAAACAGAATAGAGAATTCAATCCCATTATGGAAGAAAATTTAACAACTCAAGAAAGAAAGAGGCACTTGTTACAGCCATGGTCACTCAAAATCCTCCCCACGAAAGGGGGAGGGGGGAAGACTATTAAAAGCTGTAAAGGAAAAATGCAAATTTTTGTTTTTGTTTTGTTTCTTTGTTTTTTGTCAACTTGACATAATCCTAGACATATCTGTGGGAAAAGAATGTTAATTGAGGCAATGCTTTCATAAGATTGGCCTGTAGACAAGACTATAGGGATTTTTTAAAATCAGTGATGGATGTGGGAAGGTGGAGCCCTTTTTGACACCCCTTGGTAAGTAGTCCTGGGTTATATAAGAAAGAGGGCCGAGCAAGTCATGAGGATATAGATAAGCTATGTTCTTCCTCCATGGCCTCAGTTCCTGCCTTGAGTTTCTGACATGACTTCCCTTGATCTGTAAGATAAAATAAAACCTTTCTTCCCCCAAGATATTGATCAAAGCAATAGAAAAAAAAAACTATGACATAGAAATCAGCTACTAATGGGTTATTGCTATACTTACAGATTAATCTATCGCTACGTAATTATCAGGGAAGTTTCTATCTATTTTGCAGTAGTGATTAACATAGAGACCCACAATTTACCTAGGAAAATAGAATGAAATGATGTGGAATATTCACCCCTAAAAATGATTTCTTAATCACATTCTCTTCTTCCAAGACCTTAAAAGAGTGTAGCTACTGATAGATTGACCATACTTCAATGTATGGAGCCATACCCAAAAGTATATGGGTAGCCAAAATTAGACTTAATGGTTTTATTTTTTAAAGGGCACCGTGTTAAGTGAGTAGAAGCAGGGTAGTTGGAGTGGGAGAAATTGGGGTGGAGTATCATCAAAATGGACTATATGAAATTATCGAGCAATTATTTTTTAATTATCAACAAAGTAACTTTGGGTTTATGCCATATCACAGAATTCCATTCGAATGACACAAAATCCACATACTTCTCAGTAGTCCATGAAAATATCCCAAAATAGTCCATATTCTATCTAATATATCAAGATAAAACAAAATAATCTCTTGAATCTCATTAAATCTTATATAGTAAGAATAGAAATCAATGGCAGAAAATAGGCAACTGCATTGAGACTTGAATTCTTGAATAGCCTTTGAATCCTTAAGTAACAAAGAAGGGGCCTTAAAGATTTCTAGGTTCAACTTTAAATGAAGCTACAATTTACCAAGATTTTTGGACTACAGCAAAAGCATTTCTAATGGAAGAATTCATAGGTATGAGCGCCTATATTTTAAAAATCTGTTACATAAATACATCAAATAAATAACCTAATGATGCACTTCAGTGTTGTATAAAAGGGAGAACAACCCATATTCCCAAACCGTAGATTGCAATAAATAATAAAGAACAGGGTACACATTCATATGATTGAAACTTAAAGAACACTACATAGAATTAGAAGTATTTATTTTTTTTAAAAAAAAAGTTTGACAAGTCCTTGGCCAATCTGAACATAAGAAGACAGTGGCTATGTTATTACAGATATCAGTAAAACTCAGGGAAACAGAGCACACACTGAAAACCTTAAAAGTTAAAAATTAAGAATTAGTTAAAATACAAAGAAAAAATTCTATTCGGTTTCAATAATGTGAAATATTCAGGACCAGCCCATGAGGAAGCAAAAATGCCATTGCCTTTCTCTAGGTCTTTGTGCATATTGACTTGTGGGAGTTTTACCCTGTGGTTCTTATTTGATATCTACTTGTATTTCAGAATATTTTGGCTCCATGTGACTGAAAATCAACTCAAACAAGTATAGGATATATATAAGTAGAAGAGTAATTTGGGGAGAAGAGATCCACAGAATAAATGTATTGAGTTAGAATATTTCAAGCATCCTGTCTTCAAGTGATGAGGTAAATCTGTTCTTCCATTGCTCTGTCACTGACTGCCTTACTCTGGGATGCTTTATTTTCACATAGGCATGTTTATTTGCTTGCTTGCTTGCTTGCTTGTTTATGGTACTGGTGACGGGAGGACACATGCAAGGCAAGTGTTCTTCTCTGAGGCACATTCACAGACATTCTCTAAATTTCTCATTTTTGTTGTGATCTCTTGACAATATTCACATGGATGCCTTTTCTATAGGGTTCATTTGGCTCTACATGGCCAAATGCCATACAACTGATCACTGGGGCCATGTGTACACTGATTTTATTGAGTAGATTCAGCACAAGATTTTTTTTTTTTTTTGCTTTTGTTTGCAGGTATTCTGTATTTCAAGAGCTCACATGATTCAAAAATAAGGACCATGCACTATAATACAGCAAACTACAGACATCTGAATTTTAATGTGTTCTATTTTTCAACTTCTTATTTATCTACTTGTGAGAACATTTCTACTAAAGAACTTCTCAAAATTATAAAGTATATTTCAAGTTAGTATGAAAGCTGAGTTAGATATAGAACTTTAAACACATGGAGATGGTTAGATAGTAGAATGTTAAAGTCAGGTGCCAAATACATATGGACTGGACATTGGGAATGTATGCTAAGCCATATAACCCTCATAACTGTGGCCTAATTACCTCTGTTGTTTTGTATTGTATTTATTATTATAAGAGAAAGAGCCATTTGTTGGACTGAAAGGGAGAGCTGCTGGGGGGAAAAAAAGAAATACCTTAAACTAAAAAAAAAAAAAAAAAAAAAAAAGGGAAGAGGA
>CAJQZJ010033849.1:1521285-1589377 GCA_907164525.1 Lophiomys imhausi
GTTGAGGGGGAGGAGGGTGGGAGGGTGGGACTGGAGGGGGGAGTAGGGAGGGGATTGTGATTGAGATGTAACTTGAAGAAATAAAAAATAAATTATAAAAAAAAGAAATTTTTAACATAAAAAAAGTAAATATATTCAGCACAAGATTTTTAAGTGGAGAAGGTGGATCTCAATTGAGTAAAAGTAAGGGAGGGGTGATTTTATAGAACATTTAGATTGATCTCAGCTAGGGTGTATTCAAATGTGTAATTCTAATACCAGGCTACAACCTAGACTCTTTCTTATTTCTTTCTCCTAATGTAGTTTATATTTCTCTCTTCAAAGTCCCAAGTAAAAGCTTCAAGTGTGCAGTGTCCTAGTCACAGTTTCACTGCCATAGCCAGGGAAATTCAAGAATAATGTCAGGGAGTCCTTTCACTCACCCCGCTATGGCACGTGTGTGAGAAGATTCTGTGATGGTGTTCACTAGAACTCTCGCATGAACACTACACTGGGCAAAGGTCTTTCCAGTTTTCTTTTCTTTCCTTTTCTTTTTTATCCTGAGTGGGTTTCTGATTCTTCTTTGCGTTCTAGCAGTGGGTTATAACTCTTACTATGAACTCAATCAAACAATTTCTATTACAAATTCTACCTAGTGGAATTTCACATCCTTCCCCATCTTTGAATTGACCTAACATTTGAGTTTATGCCCATTTCTCAGGTTTTGTGGTATTCCATTCTGTGGCTTTGTGGTTTCTGTTATTTTTTTTTATTTATTTATATGGTATCAGAAGGTCAAAGATGCTACAGTGCAACCTGAATTAAGAATTTTTTCTTTGTATACTTCTTCATCACCTGTTGTTTTGAATGTTAAGGAAAGCAGAAGTAAACAATCACAGCAGATGAACAAAACTACTTTGAATTGCAGTATATGCTTCCCTTCCCTTCATTGTGTTGTTTTACTCTAAAACAAACAAACAAGCAATTTGAATCTTATAGAGCCCACACTCTTTATAATCTTGGAGTCTCCTAAAATTTTATTTATTACTGCAAATAGTTGGATTCCTGCTTGTGTGCCATGGGAACTGCACTTCTGTTCCAGTGTTTTGGCACATCCTCAGTATACTTACCTCTGTAGGAGTGGTGTGTATCCACAATTATGTTATTTGAAAAGAATCTTTGTACTGGAAAATCCCATTGAGATGTAGCATCGTGTTTCCAAGGGTGCCTTGGGACAAGAAAGAATGGGGCAGTAATATACAACCACTTGGTTACATCATTCATACCAGAGAAATTATCATCCTACTGCTGACGGGAACATTTGTACTTCTCTGTTATCGAAGATTTTGCAGAACTGCTCAGCCCCCTCTATTCATTTCACTCCAGCTGTTCCAACACAAGGAAAGGAACACATTGTTTCATTCTCTGAACGTACATTAAAAAGGACAATGCCATCATTTGGGGGTCCTTTGAAGGGATTTTTGCTCAATTTGAACTGTGTGTGGAGCGAGCTCACTGCCTTGTAACAAAAGCATGCAACTCTGTGGTGACAGGCAAGTCAAAGGCTGAAGAATTTGTTAAAAGGAAGAAGCCCTAGATGTTCAGCATAAACAAGAGGCATGAGAAAGGAAGCAGGGGAAAGGTAAAGGGGACCGTGAGAAGGAATGCATGCTGGCCAGTGCTGAAGCCTTTCACAGTCCCCTGGGAAAATGTACTTGAAACTTCCAGGACTCTTTCCTGAATTTGTCCTGCATCAAAGAACCACAAACTTGCTGTCACTGGAGCTCACATTCACTGGCTCTGTGTGTACAGACTAGGAATATTTTTTTTTATGTCAAAGTACTGAAAATGTTCCTTAATGATATCTACATCTCTCTTGATATATTATACATGAGCAAATCCTTGATATCTTCCTGGGAATCCTTCATTTCCATTTCTTCCCCTGCCAAGTCATACACCGTGAATGAACGGATATCTGTCCTTTCTTATGATCCTTGCTATTCAGTACTATTATTTTTGACTCACCAGCACATCAATACATGTTGCACTTCTTTTTATCTACAGCAATAGCAAAGAAATGGAAATTAATCACAAAAGCTGTACAATACATAACTGAACTATCTTCAATATGTGTTACAGGAAATCATTACCAACAAGGCAGAATTGAAAAGTGAGATGAAGTGTATTTTCACAATCTAGACCAAGAATGTCAAAACTTAGTGATCTAGATGTCTCTATAAATAGTGCCTTGATATGACTTTGGGGAAGAAAATATCTTTATTCTTTCTCTGGCAGCTATAGTAAAATTGATTCCCAGTTCAATATTATGTGGAAGACAGTATTTTATCTATAGGTTGGGCCCACCTTTTATTCCTTAGATGAATGCAAATTCAGTACTTAAAGGTTTTTAAAGGTCACATTTTTTTCAGGCACATAAAAATAATGCTGTGTTTTATTGTAGACTGTAGAAAGGAACATAGTCATTGAACTTGTTCCTTCCTGTCTGTATTCCCACCCACCAGTAGTAGCTGCACCAGGATTAGCTGCAGATTCTGTTTCATTTTCCAAGGGCTGAGGCGTTGGTAAAAGTTTGTACTTTTACTCTAGATTTCTTTTGTCCTCTGGGTAGCCCAATGGATCACATCTGATCTCAGCTTTCTGACAACCCTAATGGCTTTGGAGGCTTCGCTGTAATTTAACACAGCTAAAGTTAATCCTAGTTATCTAGTTATAAATAGAGTACTTAGTGAAATGATTTCCCTCTGAAATTACTAATGAAGGTGCATCTATCTAGGTTGCTCTCTTCTCCACATAAAATAGAATAAGTTGATTCCTACCATGAACACATATTCCCAAAAATATAACAAAATCTTAAATCAAAATGATGAACACAATGCATGTAGATAGCGATGTTAGATGAATTCAATAAAATCATAAACTAAGTTCCTGGCAGTAAAAATAAGCAATTTATTATTCAAACAGGTTGTTTATACAATGGGTCTATGATTTTTTACTATAACAAAAGAACTGAGATTTCTAATTTATAAGGATAAAAAGTTATTTTCACTTATGAGTTGAGGGAACACCTTCGTCAAGACTGCATAGACTCATTGCTTCCACTTTTGGAGGATATGGAGACTCCACAGTAGAATGGTGGCTAAACTGCTTGTTTCACAGCCAGAGAGCAAAAACAAGGAAACAAACAAACAAATGGTAGCAAACAAAGAGGTCTTTCAGTAGCATATCATATCCCCAGTGACTTCAGGGGCTAGAAGTCCTCAGAATACTCCAATAGCACTACCCAGAGTAGCATGCTTATAATGCATGCCTTTGAAGAGCACCTGTCCACACTGCAGGTTGGATCTTGAATGACTTGCATATGTTTGTGTTTCATATTCTAAAATAAAGTATTTTTATGTTTTATCTTCCCATAGGTTCTTTCTGCACCATGAAGAACCAGTGGGTTCAGTCTGTTCAGTCTGGGCTTCTCAGCATTTTCTTAATTCAAACTGAGCAAATAAACCTTAGCAAAATGGCTCTTAGGATAAAGTCCCTTGCCACCAACCCCACGACATTAAACTGATTTACGCGGGTCTTATAAAAGGGAAAAAGAGAACCAACTCTCTTAGGTTGTCAAACTTTCACTTTGTGCCCTGGCACATGCACACTAACACATATACACAATAAATACTTGTGAAAAGTTTTATATTAAATCGGAACTGATATTTTCCTATTGTTTTCTCCCAGGTGTTTATTTGTGCTCAAGTTGCACACACAAATGAAAACCTTGCTTAACACACATGCACAAAAATAATTAAAAACTCACCCAGAGTTTCTCTAATTAGTTGAGTCATTTCTGCCTCTGATATCTGGCATCCCCTCAATTCTGGCTCACTGAGTGGCTGCTTAAAATTCCATCATGGATTGGGAAGGAGCTCACAGAGTCCTACCCTGAGCTGAAGAGCTATTGGCAATGGATGACAGCTTAGGAAGAATAGTGAGTTTTCTTTAAAGGTATGGCTCCAGTAGGCTGCCCATGCTCCAGTGGATGACCATCCCACACACATGCTGGAAATAGTAAATGGACTTAGTAACTGGATTATGAAATGAGAACATGGAGACTTAAGGGTGAAGGAGGATGTGGTCTGGGAGAAGTTGTGCAAATAGTAAGTGCATATGATTAAAACCTATCGTATACAAGTATGAAATTTTTTAAAAGTAAAAGGTAGAGGTATGTGTATATTTATCTTAAACTATCCCCTTAAACTCCTTTGAGCTCCTCAGAGTATTTTCTCCTTAACCTCCTACCTTCCCAAAGCAGCTACAAACTGTTGATTTTGCTTTGCTTTGTAGAGAAACATGGGTTTATGAGTCATAAAGAAGGGATACTGTTTGTAGCCAAGTTAAATTTAAATTGCTCTTTGGACATTCCTCTCTTCATGCCATGGTGACCACAATATCCCTAGATGTTTCTTGGGTCAAGACAAAAACTGGAGAAAACCTCAGAGTGGATTTTACTGGGAAAAGAAAGAATGAGGCAGATACTGTTTACTGGTAGGGTCCATCAGATTAAAGGATGTGCATCCATCAAAAGCTTTACCTTTAAAGTCCACCTTTATCGGGAAGAATCAGGGTACTAATGAGTTGAAAGGTCTAGAGTTCCTTCCCCTAAATGGTCACAGTATGTTTTCACTTTAGTCTCAAGAGTGTTTTCCACAATGAGTGAGCAAGGAGAAAAATGTTGTGAAAAAATAGTAGAAATCCTATTGGGTGGCTCTACATTTTATTGCATGAGTTTCAATGTTACATGCTTATTTTTAAAAACTAGGGAAAAAACCCATAATTGTATGATATGAAAATGTAGCTTTGTTTCTTATGTTCATATCTACTACTTTTTACATCCTTCTAATTCTCCCAATGCACATACCTCTTAACTTTACTGGAGAATGGGAACACAAGCAGTTGCTCTACCCTCCAAAAATGATTCCCTCTCCCCTAGCAGCTATCAGCTCATGTAGTGACCCCCCGACAAGGGGTTTCTCAGGGAAAGGTGAGTGTGCTGCTTGCTCAAACCTCCAGCCTTCACTCAAAAGACAGACATGATAGGGGTGATGTCTAAGCATTTACCGTTTTTAATATTTCATTCTCTGGCTTATATAAAGAACCAAATGGGTGTTTCCACATAAGGCCAATCACATTAGATGTCATCCTATCAGTCACATAGCACAAGCCTGGTAACATGGTGATCATGCACTGATCACAAGCATAGAATTCTTAGTCACCTAATCAGCTATACCTAAGATCAAGCTTCAACTCTGCCCTGGCATCTTCCAGCCTGCACCATCTTTGATATCTCCCACAAGTTACATTCATTTTCCCAAAAACTAGGCATTTCTCATAAGCCTCCATTTCCTGGGTCCCAACAAGCTCACACTGTCTCTCCAGTGAAGCACATATGGGGCATAGAGATCATCCACTCCATCTATGCTAAGAGATGACTTAATCTTCTGTAGGTCTTATGCAAGTAACTACAGATTTGAGTTCACAAGTATGATAGCTATGTTATATCTAAAGTCAGCATTTTATACCACTCCTTACCATTATCAAGGACTTATAATTTTTCCATTTTCTCTTTCTCATTGTATCCTGAGTCTTGGTGGTGAAGGGCATAAAACAGATGTCCACTGAGGCCCAAATGCTAAGTCTCTTATTGCAGCATTTAGAACAGTTATTCATCTCTCCATTGACCGTTGCCCATTGCAAAAAAAAAGTTTCTCTGATCAAGACTGAGAGCAGCCAAGATCTCTGGGTATAAACATAAATATTTAGAAGGCACATGGACCACATGCCCATACATTGAAATTATAATAGCCAGTACTACTCTAGGGACAGTGACTTCCCCAGCCAAGCGCTTGTGACCAAGATTGTAATACAAAGCATGAAAGTCCCTCCTGTGAACAGGCCTAACATTTAATCATAAAGTGGCTAGTTACCTTATAGCAGTTATAATATTATTGCACCAGTGGGAGTATCTCACTTGGCAAGTTGGTATTGAACCATATAGGGTTCTACCCTGGTTAAGATCACTGATATATCTTCTCTCCTAGTAATACTAAAAGTATTTTCTAGCATTACTAGCTAGCAGTTTTTCCTAATTGGTTAGAGACTTATTTCTCTAGGCTTTGGAACACTAAAGCCACACAAAGCAAAATATGTGAAGTTAGGATACACATATTAGAGAATATATGTTTCTTGTTCTGAGCTTGAATTATCGTACTCAGTATAATATTTTCAAGTACTAGACATTTACATGCAAACTCCATGATTGTATTTTTCTTTATGGATGAAGAATATTCCATTGTGTACATGTTTATCAATTCATCTCTTGATGTACATCATTTAAGGCCTTAAAAACTGGATAATCTCTATGGCAGAGCTTTCTGTTACTGTATACCTGAGCAACATTCTCAGAAGGGCTATTGCGTCTCACCCTACCTCATGGAACCCTCACCAAGAATAATGCCAGTAACCAGGAACTTGCAGTGAAGCTTTTTAGTTTTACTTTGTTTGTGCACTTGATTTAATTTCAATAAGCACCAATCTTGTCTCCTTACAGTTTCTCCCTTTCTTGTCTCATGTCTTTCCTCTCAACTTTGCTCATGGACCTGAGGAATCCAAAACGTATTTTTTCCCTCTGAGAAAAATTTGTGATTGAATACCCACCTCTGGTTTTTATCTATTTCTAATCTGTAATGCTGAGGTATTACAAATATCCTGCCAATAGATCCTCCCCATGGACTTATGAGATATTTCATATATAACAGAGAAAACTCTAAATTGAAGGTCTTGTTATTTCTAACCTGGCTGACCTAGATTTTTAGCTTAATAGTTTTGTGACTTACAAGCACATTCTCTTGTAGGGAGTTAGATTAATATAAATTAGGTTTAGTAAATATGTAGGTTTCTGATACAGTCTCTTAATCTGGGGCATGAAGATCAATTTGTCTGTAGGCAATTAGCTTATCAGCTTGTGGGCTAAAAACAAGGATGAAGTCATGTGAAACAAGGGGAGTCTCTATGGGCCAAAAACAGGTTGAAGCCAGGTGAAACAAGGAAAGACCTTATGACCTGGCATTGTTTTCAGCTGCTAAGTGGGCAGACCCCAAATTAAGCTGAAGCAGGTGGAACAAGGAGCGATACTATTTAAGGACAAGTGGATGAGCCCGGTAGACCTTCGTGCTAGGGGCTCCATGCTAGAGAGCTCTGATGTTAGCAAGTCTGCACACTAGAAAGGACAACAAGTAGTTTGTATACTCTGATGGAGAAAGTTCTGGTGGACTCATGGCCAGATCTCCCTGAGACAGAAGCTGGTGAGCAGAAAAAGCCTCAGCAAGACAGCAAGGCCATGGACTAAACCCTGTGACTCAGTTTTTGCCTAGAGGGGTTTGACCTGTCCTAACAGCGGCCTGATGAAACTGTGGCCAGCTTTAAAGACTGAGGCAGAGCAGCAGAGTTGCTGATACGAAGGAAATAAGTTGGCCTACAGACGGTTGAGGTCTCCCAGAGAGAAGAAAGCCTCAAGCCTTATTTAAGGTTAAACTGCCATAGCCAATTTACGCTGAAGGATCTACGTCTGAGATATTCCAGAAAAAAAAGATTGCTAAGTGCATTAAAGGGTCTACCACAGAGACTGTGTTCCTGACGACTGAGGACCTGCCCCAGAGACTGTATCCTTCTATAAGGTTATGAAAATAGTTGTAATAGTTATCAATGTGTTTAGTGGTTAGGTCATAGGGGTTGTAGGAATTTGTAGGGTTAGTAGTTAAGTGTTTATATTTGTTTATAAGTGAATATATTTACTAATAAATAAGTATTAAATAATTTTAAAAGTTCAGTTACATTCTCTTTCCCTAGTTTTTGCTTAAACACTGTGAAGGGTCAGAAGCAAGAAACGTGAAAATGCTATCATTCCCACTGTCACGTCCCCCTCGACCAGCAAGGATGACACAACTCACAAAAGCTCTTCTCCAGCAGTTTATTCAGGTCCCTTGAAAACAGTCTTCCGAATTCCCAATGCCTGGGCAGACCCAACCCACAGGCTAAATACTAAATGAACAGCCAATCAAGTAAAGCCACGTAGTGCTATCTTAGAGGCCCACGTATGCGGAAGCAAGCCAGATCAGCGGTCTTTGCCAAATATGAACTTGTTTATCATCGAGAGCGCTCACCGTCGGGCTGGTGGAAGGCGGAAACAGGCGCCATCTTTAAGGCGCGGCACGTCGCAGCTCTCTACACCCACAACTTGTTCACACTTGCTTATATCTGATAGTCACTGAGAGCTTGTGAACTTGAATGGACTTATTTACGCTCCACCCACAGTGTAAGTCAGTGCGAACTAGGGTGATCATACTGACCTAGTGCCAGACCTTACCCCTAGAGTTCTTATTCAGTAGGTATTAGTAAAAACTCTACCAAATTCTGGGTGTGGCTGATAGAGGAGGCTGGGAAATCACACTGAGAAAGCTACTCAAAGAAGCACACTATGCATTCTCCCTAACCATGTAAAAAATACAAGATCTAGAGATAGATAGGGAAGATTAAATTTTGAGTGTTTTCCTTGTGGTAATTCACCATGTCATATCTCTAATCATTAAAGGTGACAATAGTAAAAATTTAAAAAATCATAGAATAAAGACAAAAATATTTATTTTGCTACACCTCAATGACAAAAAATAGGTACATGTGCATATATATGTATATGTATATACTCTCTGATTTATAGATTATGTTTAGAGAGCTATCTTTATTATTTTTGGATGAAAATATTTCACAATTTTGCATTCAAAAAATAACTTCTTACTGATGTAATGACTAGAGGGCTTCACATTAACACCCATGCTTTTCAGGTACGGCTCTCTCTTCCGTTCCACCTCCTCTGTTACTTTTCATGTTTCCATTAGTAGAACTTCCTGAAATACAAGGCAGAATATCAAGTAGGCACACAAGAGAGAGCTTGAGTAGAACTAGGGTCTCTATATTCTGGGCTGGCATTTCCACTAATCAATGTGAACCAGCCTCAACATGGCAGCAAAATTATTATCCTTTCTTCATCCACATTTATCCTATCAATAAAAGTAATAAAATCTGGGCAATTGACTCCAGAAAAATCTGTGAATAACATATTACTTAATGCAAATGCACTGAATATCTTGTACTCTCTTCATACATTCCTGCCTTCTTAAGGCTTCAGAAAAGATCTGCTTAGAGAAAACAGCTTAGACATTTCTAGAGAGTGCTAGAGTTCTAAAATCAGGATATGTTGTGACTCGAGGTACTTTGGCCTAGCACTTTCTGAACTGAATAAGAAGATGGGTTGTTTATATTTAAGCTACTTACTGCAAGTCATGAGGAATATAAAATTATGTAACCAGGAATATGATATGCTTATTGGAACCTACAGAGTATAGTGAAAATTCACCATGTGACCCTATAATTCTGAAATCAGAACATAATTCCATTGTGAGGACTGGAACAACAGTTCACAGCTGTTTCCCCAAAGGGGAAGAAACTGATTCAACCTTTGTCCTACCAACTTCCCTTCTTTTGTCCCTTCAAATGCTTTCCAAAATATTTTGAAATATCTTTCCTGAATATTTCATCTTTCTTAATATTCTTATATAGTTTTTGCATCTACTTAATGCAATGTAAATTTTATACACGCTTCTAATAATATCAGTAACCCTTATTTGCCTGAGTGTACTTTTTGTCTATCTCTAGAACCCACCCCTTTCTAGTTATATATTAACTTCTATTTAACTGAATGGAACTACAGAATATTGAAATCAATATCTGTCTTAAGGTAACACTGAGGGACCAGATCATTATTTTACAGATGAGGAGGAAAAGAAATCATAGAACTACCTAAAACTTCATGCATAGCTCATAACAAAGTTTGCAACTGGACTAAGGGAGCCATAACTGCAGTGGTAGCAACCTTGTTGCTATCGCATAGTACACTATCTGGAGCTTCTGTCTTTTCCCAGAAAGCAAAGTGACCTTGCTAGGGCCAAGTCAAAAACTCTTGCTGAGAATCAGAGGGCACAGAAAAACAATGCAGAATATGTTTAGATGAGACCAGATACTGTGCATTGGAATACTGACCTGTTAATGCCATGCTGGCCTGAGACATGAAACTTTACCAGTTGGAGCTTCAGTGTCCTCTTTAAGGAAATGAGAAACAAAAGTGCCTCTCCTGAAGGATTGTTGCTATGACAATACATGGCCATACCTGCCCAAAATGAAGAGGCAGTATCTGTGTCCTTTCTCTCACATGACTCTCATACTCTTTTCTGGAAGTTCCAGGGTTTTGTTCACCCACGGTACCTATGGCTTCCTGCCGCTATCTTTGCTGACTTCTTCACAATGTCTGACTGCTGATCCTTTTTGTCTTCTGATCTTTTCTCCAAAACTTCTCTCAGAGCATTTACGAGGAGGAACAGTGGTTATTTACAATGAAACAATGACATCATCTCTCTGCATGTCCTGCTGTTTTGTTGGAGGATACTTTCAACCCTACTCTTTGTCGTTTTTTTTCAAAGCCATAACATTAATGGGGCATTCGGAAACTGGTAATGAAATATTCCTAACCTAGACAAGAATTACTCCAAATGGCATGGCTTTGTGGTTCTTTAATCCCAGCAGAGGAAAGAGACAGGTTTTTGTGAGTTCAGGGAGGCCAGCTTGGTCTACATAATGACTTCCAGGCCAGCCATGGCGACATAGTGACACCTTGTCTCAATAACAACAACAACAAAATAAAATAAAATAAAATAAAATAAAATAGAACAAATGATCTAACAGGAGTGTAAGTATTAAGGTTCAGAGTTGTGTTCAATTCTTGCTTTGTGCCTTGTGCTTTGAGTTTAGACTTTTAGAAAGTTTGTATTATATACCTGTTGCCTCAGCAATCTGAGATGCTCCCTTGATTTCCACTTTGACCTTCTACGGGTGGTGAAATACCAAGTCTAAAAGAAAAAGTTAGAATAAGGAATATTCTTGAGACAGCCAGAGAATCATCCATTTGAAAATTTCTCCATTATTTTGCAACTCTGTTAAGTTGCCAACAGCATTGCAAGATTTGGCTTGTGGACACCTGGAAAATGTGAGACTTGAATGTTTCATGGGGACACTTACTTCCCTCCCCCTGAGGCAGGGGGAAGGGGCTGAACTGTATGTGTTAAATTTGTCCCTAAAGGATAACACAGCGTGCTACAGGGAGCTTCCTGGTGCCATTGTAGTTTTTAGACATATACTTCCTATGCTATCTTTTCATCCAAAATGAGTTTTCTTAGCTGTTCATTTATTCAAACAAAGTACTGTTCAGGGTCAGCTTTAGCCCCAGGTAGAGAAGACAGATGTTTATGGAATATGTTTTTAAAACCGTTCACAAGCCTCCTACAGAAAATACTTTCCCTAACATCCTTACTAAAATTCCCATATTAGTCATTTCCTTGGAATGGAGCAATGAGGAGAAGAGGAAGAAGAACAAAAAAAAAAAAAAAGGATCTCTGATAAAATGTACAAGTTATCTAAAAGTTACAGTGCACATAATGCTCTTTCACTTACTGTTCAAATTAAAAGGACATTAAGACACTTGGAAGGACTAAAAAGGGAAAATTTTCAATTAGAAGCAAGACGAAAACAAGAAATGAAACATGTGAAAGTTTGGAACGGAACAGAAACCAAATAGCTGAAGGAATATCATGCGTGTTCTTAAACAAAGGTTCTGGAAAAATCTTATTCTATATACCTGTATATCCATCAACACACTCCATTGTCTTTCTATCTATCCATCTACTTACTTAAGATTTGTTAATTGAGTACCTTTATTCAAGACATTGCAAAGACGTACTGATGGAACAGAGAGAACTTGAGTTTGTATTTTATTTATTGATTGGGATTTTCATTTTGTTTTTCTCTCTTCTTCCCTTCCTTTTTTTTTCTTCTTTCCTTTTATTTATTTTAATTGAGACAGAGTCTTACCATACAGCCATGGTTGGCCTTGAACTCACTTTGTAGATCAAAGGCTGTGATGTGCCTCCCTACCCAGCGTGTATCCATATTCTTTTTTTTATACTTTATTTTTTTATTTCTTCAAGTTACATCTCAGTCACAATCCCTTCCCTACTCCCCCTTCCTGTCCCACCCTTCCACCCTTTTCCCCCCAACAGCTCCCCCTTTCAGTCCAACAAATGGTTCCTTCTCTTATAACAGTAAATCCTATACAAAACAACAGAAATAAATACGCCACATTTATGAGAGTTAAATGGCCCAGCATACATTCCCAATGTCCAGTTCATACATATTTGGCCCCTGACTTTAACATTCTACCATCTAACCATCTCCATGAGTTTATATCTGACTCAGCTTTCATACTAACTTGTATCACTATTTTAAAAGCATCTTCTTAGATCCAGAACACCCTCTTGATTCCTAAACAACTCAAAATTTAAGTATGAGGGTCTAGCTATCTATTCTTCAACTACCTCAGAGACCTGAGAGGGATAAATATATCTAATTATGTAGGAAGTTCAGGGACTGCATCATCCAAAACTAAGAAATGACATATCAGTGGCTGCCTGGACAGTTCCTGTTTTCTCTCCATACGTTACAGCATCAATCTTCAGCCTTTTGGTCCCATTTCTCTGACAGACATTGATTGTAGAGCAGGGATTATGAAGGACTTGCCTACCTTGTCTTGGCAAAGCTAGGCTGTCGACTTACCTGCTACCAAGTTTTGTCCTTTTTGGACAGCAGTCTGTCTACAGTTGAAGCAAGGGGTTTTTCATGCCAAGAGATAGGCTTGCCACTAATTCAACCATCTCACACTGGAGATTCTTCGATGCTCATCTTCTACTTGGAGTAGAATAGGGGGTGTTGTCAGGAGCTGATATGTCTTGATATCAAAAAAATCTTAATTTAAGACCACATCTTTGAATGCCATATTCTGCAGATCTCTTGGGGTTTTGAAGATGCCCTATCTATCTCTTGTATTTAAATAAGCAAATGTTGCTTGTCTCTTAACAACTTGATTTCTGAGTAGCTTAGAGAATATTTGTGATAGACTGTCATAGTAGCTAACAAAATGACATGCTTGCATGACTAGGAGTTTGTATTTCTTAACTATCCTAAACAGTTTAAGATGGTTGGTATCAAGAGGCCAGAGCTTCACATTTCATTTTTAAGTATCACTAGGTACAATACCTTTAAGAAGCATTACCTTTAATTTTGTATCAATATACAAAAATCAATTCCAATGTGGCCAAATATACTCTTAATTTTGTATCAATATACAAAGATCAATGCCTATGTAGCCCAATACAATCTTAATATTATGTCAATATACAAGGGTCAATACCATTGTGACCAACTATAATCTTAATTTTGTATCAATATACAAAGATCAATACTGATGTAGTCCAATACAATCTTAATTTTGCACAATATACAATGGTCAATACCACTTTAGCCAAATATAATACTAATTTTGTATCAATATAAAAAGGTATAAGGGCATATTCAATAATCTGTCCCTTCTTGGTCCTTCTCATACTATGTCTCTGTCCCATTTCTCTCAAGTCTGTGCACTCCTACATATTCTTAAAAACCTTCCAAAAGGACCAGAGAGATATCTTAACAGTTAAGAGTTCTTGTTGTTCTATAGAAACAGAGTCTAGTCCCCAGTACCCAAGTCAGGCATCTCACCACCATCTGTAATTACAGAAGTTCCCACTACCCCTTCTGACCTCAGGAGCACATGTGTTGGTAAGCATGTGGGCTCGTGCTTGCACACATGCACACACATAGTCTTCTGTATGCAAGGACTGAGCTGGTTCACAGATAAATATAACTGCTCAGATGAAACTGTGTTATCACAATCATTGCTTCATTCATAGCACATCAGTATATTCTGTCACCACCTGAGAGTTATCTCATGAGGTGAACTGTGTCCTTCCAGTTGAAAAAGGCTAGCAGATCAGCACACATTCCCTATACACACTGAAACGTCATGCTCTATTCAATCACTATGTGCAACTATTATGCATCAAATGAAAATGCATATTGAAATTAGTGTCACTAGGTAGCGCTGGGATTTAGACATTGTCATTGTGACTAGAGATGGCTGTTGGGACTGCCTGAGGTTCATAAAGCAAAAAGATGGTAAGAGATTCTGGGAGGCCAGTGAAGACTTCTGCAGAAGATAGATTTTTGTCAGGAGGAGTATAGGAAACTATAGCATCTATCTTGACACATTTATAGTCCACAGTCATGCCTGAATGACCAGGAGTGAGCCACAACCACAAAATAGCCAGGGTAGGGCCAGAGGCAGCTGGGGAGAGCTAGGAAAAGGGCCAAACCGATAATGAAAGGGGGAATTAAGGTACACATTATGTTCTCCAAAGGGAAAAAAATAAGCAAAATTTCCAAGACATTTCTAAGAAAAAATGGAAATATTAACATTTTTGCTAAAATAGCAAATGTACTGGTTTCTCTAAGCGCATTTTATTGCCTTTTTCTTGAAGTTGAGGTAGTAAGGCCTCACTGAGCAGTAATGAGTGAAGTCCTGAGACTTAGCAAGTTATACATAAGCCAATTACTCAAGAGCTCAGAACAAGTGGGTGGTTTTTCTGGCACTGCGAATCAGCATATTTGAAGCTGGATCCTGGGGACTGAGCCTGCTTCCCTGAGAGAGCTGGGGTTCCAGTGGGCCGACAAGCTGTCTTCCTTCATGAAGTGAAGCTGCCACTGGAACCCAGGGCACTTGATTGAAATTTCAGACATGTGATTTTGTCAGAGTTCTGATGCCTTTCTTTTGAAATGCCTTGCCTTAATAACCACTTTAACCCATTGCCAATCTTTGCGGCAAGCAAGTCTCCCATGATTGGGAAAATTAATGAACAAGCACCAGCTAAAGCAATTAAACCCAAACACCCCCGATTTCAGTCTTAGGCAAAATCCCTGCCTTGAATTTCTCTTGACAATGCAGAAGTCCTGCCATCTCTAAACTGTTGAATTATTGAGATGAATTGCAACCGCACACAGGAAGGGGCAGAGTCACAGCAGCTATGCTAGGCAAGCTGGACTGCGGACAAGCTGCCCAGGCCTGGGGAAACCCACGCTTCCCAAGGCAGGCAAATGCTAGGTGGCTGACAGCCGCATGAAATCACTGGGTTTCCAGAGATCCAAGGGTGCTTGCTTGTTTTAAGAAGAGCTAAGATCTGCTCTGGTGTCCACCACTATACAACATTCCCATGCCCTGACACATTCCTCTTTTCAGATCCCAGGCATTTTTTTCTCTTGCCTCCCTACGTGCACTCCAGGATGTAGACAAAATGAAATCCAAGTGACCTACGTGGGGGTGGTTTTTTTTTTTTTTTTAGAAACAAACAGAAAATTAAGTGGAAAAAAAATCCTGTTCTCACTTTTTTCTGTTGGAAGGGGTATGTTTTTCTTATAGACACTTTCTGGCATTGATGAGGGAATTCAGTTCTTCTAAACTTTTCTCTTAAAAAAAAAAAAAACAGTATTAGCCCTTGCTTAACTTTATTTTTGGACTACCAAGTCTAACACAAACCTATGACAATTGCTTTCCTTAAGTGAAGGTGTAAGGTTTTCTGATTTGAGAATACCAACATGGTCTGAAAATGTAAATGTTTTCACAGAACATTAGAAATATTTAGAATATTACCTAACATGGCAGGAGAAAACACTTGGAAAAGATTTTTAGGTATATTAATATTAGGTAAATTAGAACCAAATCATGATGTTTGCTAAGTTATTTAATAATCATGAAAATTTATTATATTAAACATATCCAATGAGTTATAAGAAAGATAATTCCTAAATATATCATTTGCTTTGATTTTCAAACATCATTTTTTAAAAGAAAACAGCAGCTATTAGAAGTAATTTTTTTCTAGCACCAGGGGAGGCATGAAGCAAACTTAGGCATTTGAGAAAATTTGTTTAACTCTTCTTAGTCTTCCTCATTAGCACTGCTCTCATCTCTGCTCATGAGCCACACTTAGTACCAATTGCATGCACTATTTTTCTCATTCACTGCCATGCTATTCATGATGTCAAACTGCTTTATTAAAACTTATTCCAAGGGTAAGCACTGACAGAGGCTTCATGGGACTTGGAAGTGCCAATAAAACATAACCAGATAGCATCTTTGAAAAACTAGTGAGGTCAGTATCAAGGTGAGATTTTACTGTATGGTTTTACATCCATTTTTTGAATGAAAGAGAAGTGGTCGCCAGAGCAGCAATGTAGTCTATGCCATACTGATCATGGGTAAAATGGGTCCTGTACAATCCACTGATCTGGATAATTGGTAATAAGGAAACATGTAGTAGTAGGCTTTATGCTGACCACACCTTCTCCCCTATGTTCTGCATACCACCCATCCTGTCAGCTTGACCTCTGGATCCACACTGTAAGCTTCTTGGCTTTTCATTTCAATCTTGTTCATTACTATGTATTTTCAGAGTGGCCATGACCAGGTGAGGGTTGGATGACTACTGCATAATCTCGAAAGCTTCTTATTCCTCAGCCTCTCTGCATGGTCCAGGTCTCAGGGAGCTTGAAGTCCTTCAGTGAGGGGGTCGTGGACAAGACATCATTCCATAGGCAAAACAACAGCATCAGGATTCTGTTATTTAGTATGACAAAAACAGGATCATGGGGAGAAAAATCCCACTCATTAAAAAATACCAATCGTAGAGCAAACCCATTTTTGATAACGTTGAATTTGGTTTGGAATGTCTTCAGACACAAATATGATAAGGTGGTTTGCATAAAACCTTTTACTTAATTTTGTGAAAATATGAAGAAGGCTGCTAGATATTCCAAACATCACTATATGTAATGATCTCAATCTCATGGGGCACGGATCGCCCCTTAGACACCCAAGAATCAACCTATTTAAGACTCATGTTATAGTTTGAACCCTAGAGGTTAATCCAGCTAAACATGTTAAGGCTCTATCTTTGTCCATCCACCTCTAGCCAATATAGGGTAGGAATATAATAAGTTTTTGCTTTGTTTTGTTTTGCCTTTTTTTGTTTTTGTTTTTTTGGATTGCTCAGAACTCTTATCAGAATGAGGTACAAGCTGATGACAGAAAACAGAGTTCCTCATTCCTGTAAAAAAAAAAAAAGTACGTACCAGGAAAACACACCAATTTTAGCACAGACTTGAAATTAAGGTCTAAGATGAGTTCTAGAGAAATAACAACATTAAGTATAACCAATGCCTTGTTTTAGAAGAAACCATGATTCCTTTTATGGTCCAGCCTTGGTAAGGCAAAGTTAAACTGCAATTCGGCCTCCTTGGGGAGGTACAGGAACAAGCTTCAGCGACATGGAATAGCATTGCTGTCCAACAAACACTAGAATTTCCAAAGAAAGTAAGTTTTCCTCCTTGGTCACTTAGCTTACCATTAACATAGGAAGAAATCAGGCATCTTTGAACTGTACTTAATCCAATCTTTATATAGCCTGATATGATAGCCTTTAGCATTTCTCCCCATACTGTATTTTGTTGTTTTTGTCTCAGAGGTTTAACACAAGATGGGGATTTGTGCTGGGAGGCCTGTAGACTACAAGAAATAATGACGTATATATTTAGTTGTTCAAAGGAAATTAGAGTAGCCTGATGTTTATTATTCCCCATTGCCTCACGTCCTCTGGCGTAATAACTTGCCCTGTTCTCTAATTTGCTTTTACATCATCAGAAATGTATAGCATTTAGCCTACTTATCCTATGACCAATCAGGACCTGGTACTGAGTTAGGTTAATCAACCTTGCAAGGAGGAATGGCAAGCCTTCCTCAGTCAGGCCAGCCAGAGATGGAGTGAGCTGTTCTCCCCCAAAAGCCTAGTCTAGAGAAAGCCTTTAACACTCTTGCTCCTTGTACCCACTGACCTCAGTATGTCCTGTTCTTGAGCATGAAAGCTATCTTTTCAACTCTGGTGTGTCAGAAAAGCAATTAGTCTTTGCTGGAAACATTTGCATTTCAGAGTTTAGGGTTAAATTTTTAATTGTTAATTTCCCAATGCATGTCCAAGAGCACTGCCTCACCCTGCCTTCCCATCCCTCTAATCTCTTACTATTTTCTCTAACACTAAAATCTAAACATCATCTGCTTTTAATGTTCTCTCAGAAGAAGAAACAGTTGTTTTAGACAACATGGGTGTGTGGTCATATGTATGTATGTTTTTTTTTTTATTTTGGGTTTTTTTTTTGCATGTGTTTGTACAGATATAGGCAAGGATGTGTTCATATGTGTGCACATGAATGTAGAATCCAACCTTCTTTACTCTGTACCTTATTTGTGGAGATACAGTCTCTCCCTGAATTTGGAACTCACTGTTCAGCAAGTCCCAGGGATCCCCATGTGTCTGCCTCACCAGTGGTGGGGTAGCAAACACATGCTAACACTCCAGCGGCAGCTTCTAGCTTTTTATACGGGCGCTGGAGATCTGAAGTCATATTTTTACACCAAGCATTTTGCTAGTTAAGCCATCCCCTGTCATGTTTGGAATATTTGTAAAAATTATGATTGAATCTTTAGATCATGATTTTATTGGGACTTTCTGATCCTATGACACATTTTATCTGCAGTTGCTAGACAACACCAGAGAAGGAAGAGCTCAGTGGTAAGTCTATCCTTACTTCAGCTAAGTATCACACTATTGCCAGTTCCTACTATTCACACTATTCACACAGTTCGTACTACTCACACTATTGCCTACATACTCTGTTGAAATGAAAGTAACATTTGAAAGGCTGGCAAGAGTGATTTTTGTTTAATTAAGGATGTTTCAAGGCATTCAGTGGGGTTGTGTGGTTTTCTTTAAATTCTCCTGAAGCAGTTGAGCTCCACTCTTAATAGCAGGATTTGGCAAGATAAAATGATGAAAACTATAGAGTGAGCAGTTTTAGCAATCACAACTTCTGAAAGTTACTCCTGAGCGTATTTTGGGAACTCAATAAATTTAATCTTAATAAATGTTTCTTCTTCTCTCCTCAAACATTTCTTTGCAGTTTGGGCAGTTGCCTCATTATTAACTGAGTCTCTATTCCAAAACAAACTCGAGTCCCTCATATTCACCCCACTTTAATTTCCTTCAGTCTCATATATTTCAAGATTAACTACTGGTTTTGTTTTATCATCTCCTGGACTGTTCAAGGACTCCACAATTTGCCTCATTTTTCTTATTATGATTTCTTAGAATTAACACATTACTTTTAATACTGTCAAATGTAATGCTTCGAAATTGCCCCTCACTTCTTCTGAAGTCATCACTAAATACCTCCACCCTTCATAAAATACCAGTCTACTGTGGTCCAGCAGATAACTTTTCAACTTTGCTACTTTATAGTTAACTTACTGACCCGGCGCTTAGGTGATCCCTCTTACTAAATTGTCCCTCTTGCCCTAAATTCCATTTCTGGGTAATATGGTACTTGGCTCAGTCTGACTCCAGAAGTTGCACAATTTTTTCAGATTCCCCACATGAAACCTTTCAAAGACCCTTTGCATTTCAGAACAAGAAGATAGAAAGTTTATACCTCTGTGTACAAGTAAATCATTCAACATTTATCCTTTCCAGAGAATGACCAGGTGGCTGACTGTGGGGGCCAGGATGGGGGAAGGAGTGGGAAACTGTAATGAAGCAGAAAAGAAAAATGCTAGTATTTTCTCTGCAGTGACAAAAATATTCAGTTCCAACCTCTGGAAAACCATTCATTCCATTTGATTCCATTAATTCCAAAACAAGTCCATTGGGAATCCTGCAGAACAATATTAGGGCAAAGATGAAGATTATATATTTACTATTTCTCTTAATATTCTGATTCTAGTTTTCCTCGGTCTTTCACTTTTTTTTCTTCACAGAGCTGGGAGCAGTTGTGTGGCCTCAAATATTTTTGATACAGCAATCCAACTTGCTTTATAGTTGTCAATATATCTGAAGGGACTTTCAACAGTTTTAAGTATATTCAGTGTTTTGCAGCCAAAACAAAAAGCAAGTTTAGAAGTTGTTATTGGCCCCTAAAATGCCTGACCTTGACAAGCAGATTTACTTACTCTCTTTACAGATAGACATATTTCATAAACATATTATATGTGGCCTTTTGTTACTGGCCTCTTTCACTCAGCATAGTGCTCAGAAGGGCCACACATGTTGTAACATAAATGCTGATTAAATATAAATGCTGATTAAAAGAAGCCAGTATGACTTTCCATGTTTTACTTTCCTATCAGTCCTTACTATTCACATTTTTTATTGTCATAATCCTAATAAATATTAAACAATATATTATGTATGATTGCCATTTTCTTGATAGGTAGTGATGAGCCTTCCCTTGTATTTATTTGCACATTATGCATCTTCTTTGGAGGAGTATCCATGGATTTTGTTAATTTATATGGGATAATTTGCTTCTTTTTTTTAAATACTTTATTTTTTTTTCTTCAAGTTACATCTCCGTCACAAACCCCTCCCTATTCCCCCTTCCTATCCCGCCCTTCCACCCTCTTCCCCCCAGAAGTTTCCCCTTTCAGTCCAACAGCTGGTTCCTTCTCTTATAACAGTAAGTATTATACAAAACAACAGATATAAATATGCCACATTTATGAGAGTTAAATGGCCCAGTATACCTTCCCAATGTCCAGTTTATACATATTTGGCCCCTGACTTTAACATTCTACTATCTAACCATCTCCATGAGTTTAAAGGTCTATATGTGACTCAACATTCATACTAACTTGCAACACACTTTTAAGAGTATCTTCTTAGATCTATAACACCCTCTTGATTCCTAAACAACTCAAAATTTAACTATGAGACTCTAGCTGTCTATTCTTCAACCACCTCAGAGACCTGAGAGGGATAAATATATGTGCTTATATAGGAAGTGCAGGGCCTGCAGCTTCCAAAACTAAGAAAGGACATACCAATGACTGCCTGGACAGTTCCCATTTTCTCTCCATACATTCCTGCGGACTAATTTGCTTCTTCTATTATGGAGTTGAATGATCTCTTTATGTACTGTAAACAGAAGTACCTCATCAAATACATGATCTGCATACTCCATCTACCCTCTTGATTGACTTTTACAATTTTTTATTTCATGCTTTGAAGCTTAAAATGTGTTCACTTTTCTGAAGCTTGGTCTTTTTTATTTTTTGTTATCCAGGCTGTTCACATTAGTTCTTGGAATCTTTTCTTACTCAAGATAATGATTATTTACACCTCTATTTTCTGGGACTTTTGTGACATTAGGTCTTATGCTTAGGTCTCTGGATGATTTTGAATTAATTTTTATGTATTCTATGAGACAGATTTCAAGGTTTGCATATGGGTTTAGCGTTCTCTCAACCATTGGTTTAAAACACTATTCTTTACCGTTAAACTGTTCTGGCAACCTTATTATAAATCAATTGTAAATGTGAAGGCTTATTTCTGTGATCTACATTGTACATAGTTTTTTTCTGTATATTATAACATAAATATGCAAATATATATACTTAATTTTTTCCCAATCAGAAATTCCTTACTTCCCTTTTCTTGCTTAATTTTACTCACTAGTGAAATGTCTCTTATAATTGACTATATATATATATATATATATATAGTCAATTAAATATAATTGACCTTATATTATATACATATGACTAAGGGCTTTGTAGCTATCCTTTATCAAGTGGATAAAGGCTATTCACTTTATTTTCTAGTTTATTGATTGTTTTTGCTATGGCAAGGTGTTGGATTTTGTCAAAAGCTGTTTCTGTATCTATTAAGATAATCACATCACTTTCTCCTTTATTGACATTCTGTTGATTTTAGATGTTTCACCAGCTAACTTCTAATCAATCTCACTAGGTCATAATGTATAATTCTTTTAATATCTCAGATACTATTTGCCAGCATTTTGATGTTAAGGATTTTGTGTCTGTGTAAGAATTTTATTCTTTAACTTTCTTTACTTGTCCTGTCATTTTACTGTCAATATAATATTAGGCTCAAAGCTGGGAAGTATCTTTTCCTAGTGTAAGTTTTTGGAAAGTACATGAGGAATTAGTACTATTTTTTTTTTTTTTTAGATAGAACTAATTAATGATGCAGTTGTGGGTTAAATATATTTTGGAGAAATTTTTAAATTTCTAACACAGCCTTGCTGTGTATTGGTCTGAGCTGCATTTCTGTGTTTCAAAGGTAGACATTGCATTTTATTTGCAAAGTTGGGCTCATTGGAAGATTATCAGTGGTGTCTTTATGAAGGACAGGACAGTAGAACACTCCCCTAAATATAACAACAAGGAAGAAAGGATGGAGAATTCTCATAACCGATGAAGTATTAGATATACCAGGCACTATTTGTAGCATGGTGTGGTAGAAAGGAAAACATATTATAGAAGGATATGAGAAGAGATCACTGGACATGAACTTTGACTTTCCAAATTCCTTTTACCACGAGGGTTCCAGTGAGCTGCAACGAATTCATGTCTGAAATTGCCTGTGTGGGCTGACATAAAAAAGCATCTCAATTATATGTAATATGGATTTGTGAGTAATGACTGGTAGAGATGCCAACATTTAGGTTTTCCCCAAGTCTCACGACTTACTACACCTCTGTTGAAGGTATCATTAGTGTCTGAAAAAATTCTTTCCATTCCAATGTAATTGTCTCTTAAAATAATGATAAGGACCCACAATATTTTAAACACTTTAGCTAAATGACTAAAATGCATATCAGTTACATTAGAAAATCATGGGCATATCAAGTCCTCTATAGATTTCTAAAGTAAACCTGTCAGAACTGGCCAGTTCTTCCAAAAAGTTAAGCCATCTAGAAACTCTTCTAGGATCTTTTTTTTATATATATAAGTACTTTATTTTTTTTTCTTCAAGTTACATCTCAGTCACAAACCCTTCCCTATTCCCCCTTCCTGTCGCACCCTTCCACCCTCTTTCCCCCAACAGCTTCCCTTTTCAATCCAACAAATGGTTCTTTCTCTTATAACAGTAAATTCTATACAAAACAGCAGAATTAAATATGCCACATTTATGAGAGTTAAATGGCCCAGTATACCTTCCCAATGTCCAGTTCATACATATTTGGCCCCTGACTTTAACCTTCTACCTTCTAACCATCTCCATGAGTTTAAAGTTCTATAACTGACTTAGCTTTCACACTAACTTGCATCACTATTATAACCATCTTTTTAGATCTAGAACACCCTCTTGATTCCTAAACAACTCAAAATTTAGCTATGAGACTCAAGCTGTCTATTCTTCAACCAACTCAGAGACCTGAGAGGGATAAATATATCTGATTATATAGGAAGTGCAGTGCCTGCAGCTTCCAATACTAAGAAATGACAAACCAGTGACTACCTGGACAGTTCCCCTTTTCTCTCCATACATTCCAGCATCAGTCTTCAGCCTTTTGGTCCTGTTTCTCTGACAGACATGTATTGTAGAGCAGGGATTGTGGAGGACTAACCTACCCTGTCTTGGCAGAGCTAGGCTGTCGACTTCCCTGCTACCAATTTTGTCCTTTTTGGACAGCAGTCTGTCTGCAGTTGAAGCAAGGAGTTTTTACATGCCAAGAGATAGGCTTGCCACTAATTCAACCATCTCACACTGGAGATTCTTCGATGCTTATCTTCTACTTGGAGTAGAATAGGGGGTGCTGTCAGGAGCTGATATGTCATGATATCAAAAAAAAATCTTAATTTAAGACCACATCTTTGAATTCCATATTCTGCAGATCTCTTGAGGTTTCTGAAGATGCCCTATCTATCTCTTGTATTTAGATAAGCAAATGTTGCTTGTCTCTTAACAACTTGATACTATGACAGTCTATCACAGATATTCTCTTCTAGGATCTTAATCCCTTTTACTATAACACAGAGATTGTTACTAATTAGGGATCAAGTATCTCTAAGATAAGTGTCTGGTTTAGTAGCATGCAGTTTTTAAACTCGAAAATATTTTTTCTTTCAATAATTCAATTTCTTAAGCTTTAAAAATAGAGATTATAGTGTATTAATGGATATTTATATGTGGATTAGGTGCTATTTACTTCATAGCTACCATTGTCATTGAGATTTCCAGAAACAATCAGCTTTGGGAGCAAATTACATGTGATTTACCAAATAACTTACCTACTTGCTCTTCCTGAAGTGGCATCATCTTCTTCTGTTTTGTCCTTGATGGTCTTTCATTTTTTACAGAATCTTCTCATAGCTTTTCTTCCATGCCTCTTTTCTTTCCCTCTAATATAAGAGCTTCTAAAGCAGAGCTCTTCAATATTTACTTCTGAAGTTGTGGACATTATTTGGGACTCATTCTTATTGAATCCCTTAAACTCATTCTTTATAATCCATGTAAAAACCTGAAGAGAATAGATCAGGAAATTATAAGCTGCACTATCCCATTTTATAGATGAGGAAATGGGTAAAAAATTTGGTGACCTATTTAGTTTATTCAGCTTATACAAGGTCCTCTTACAAAATCGATTCATTCTAAGTATGAAATCCATGATTCTGCTTATCCTTCAAGCTGCTGCTAAGGTAGTTTCATCACAATATAGTTTTGATTGCAACACACTCAACTTGATGGGTCTTTATTGCCTATAAAATAAAGCTCAAACCCTTAGCCTGAGAATTCAAAGCTTGTGATAATCTGGTTTAAACCTGCTTTTCTAGACTCTACTCACTGATCCTTCTCACATCCACCCCACTCCAAGCAAAACATGGGACTTTTCACCATTGCCTGTGACCACACCCTCTTCTACACAATGCCACCTGTTACAGGAATGTGGTCAATCTCAGATGGATATGAAATTCTTTCATCTGTATGCCCAGTGGCTTGAGTAGTGCCAGCTTATGATTTATAGCCTTCTTAACATGGGGAAATATTAAAGGAAACTGAGATTAAGAGGATTTCAAGAAAAATAGCTTGTGGGAAAAGTGAAGAACTAAGCTGGTGTTAGCTGCATAGACCAGTCAAAGAAAAACCCAGAGTGAAAGGAAGGCACATGATAAAGGAGGGTAAAAGTACATTGAGCTGAGAAAGGAACCAACTTGTTTCATTTTCCCACTCATTAGAACATATAAATTATTAGGTGAAGTGAAGGGTATCAACAGATAAGAATTTTGGCAGTACCAGGGATTTGGCTTCCATTTGAAATTACTGGCTTGGCATATTTTATATGTTATTTCTGGCTGTTAATTCAGTTTGACTCAGACTTTTTGTGTGTGTGGAGTGCTTCTCCAAAATTGAAGACATTCTTGAGAGTTAGAAGGGTGGGAGGAAGCCAGGAGTAGCCATCTTCCATGAAATTAATTACTTGGACAAATATTTGTCAAAGAACACCAATATGGATGTTAAGTACTCACATGTGAACACATTCCAATTTTCATATAAACCTGAAAGCTATGGAACATGGAGAGTGGCTCTTATTTATAGAGCCTTTCATGTGATGGTGCCTAGTTGTGGAAGTTGTGGAAATACCTGGCCTTTTGTTTTCAGTCAGTCATTATATCTACACACCAATGATGAGTTAGGCAGATGAAACTGAGGAATGGAGAGAGAAGGGAGATGCACGTGTCCAGAGCCAAGGTTCTGTGGGTGGCATGCACTCCTGGGCCTTGGTGTGTATAACTTAAGATAAGGTTGCTCAACTTCAGTACTACTTGCAGGGCTACTTAATTCTTTGTCATTGGGCAAGTTCTTTGACTTGGGTAATACATAGCAGTGTCACTGGCTACTATTCACTGTATCAATGGCACTTCCCAGTAGTGACATCCAAACGATGTCTCCTGGCTCACCCAAATGGCTCCACTGAGCCATAAAACTCTAAAGAGAATAGTAAACAGTAAAACCCAGAAGAGCCCCTTCAATCAGCTCACTTACAGCCTCTGAAACCATCTTGTATATATTTTGGTAAGAATTAGGATCTGAAACTGACAGAGGCCATGACTAAGGGAAGTAGCTGTGAAAAAGGAGAGTGCTCACTGAGGCCGGCAACATACCTTTCTGCTGTAGGCTCCATACCCCGATGTAGGGCTCTATGGAGTTTCATAAAGGGTTGCCAAAATATAGTGTCAGAAAGAGATGAGTTGGAGCCTAAGCAATGATATAAAAGCAGTAAATAATCCCTTTCTAGGCTCTAGAAGGGCAGATATAGAAAAAGGAGTGTAAAGAGATACCAGACATGACCAGAAAAAAAAAAAAAAAAAGGATCTGATCCACCTTATTAGATAAAATAAGATCCTGCATGCTTAGCTAAGGTTGGGCTCTAGAATCTGTGACTTTGGAGCAAAACTGGATCTGAAATTTTTTAAAGCAGAACTCTTACAGAGTATGATAACTAGCCAGATTTTTACCTAAACCTTGGAGTCCAAAAGGGGGAGTAGGAAATAACCATCCTACGTAATTGATGTGCAGGAGAGCATTGAATGGTACAGTAGCAGACTTAAGCATCCCACTTGTACTAGTTGATTTTTTTGTTGTTGTTGCTTTGACAAAATAACTGACAAAAGCAACTTTAAGCAAGAAAGGTTTGTTTTGACTTAAAATTATAGGGTATACTCTAACTTTGCAAGAAAAAAGCTTAGCAACAGAAGCTAGAAGCAACCAGTCATAGTACAACTGGAGTCAGGAATGAAATACAAATATGTTCTGGGCTCAGTTGGCTTCCTCCATTTTTGTTTTATTTCCCTTTTCTGTCTGGGACTAGGTTGAATGGAATGGTGCTGTCTGCATTTACAGTAGGTCTTCCCAACTCAACCAAATATCGATAATCCCTCACTGACCTTCCTATAGTTATCTTTCCCTGATAATTACAAATCCCATCAAGATAACTGTCAAGAGTAACCATCACACCACTTACCCCAATAGAGTAAGTCAAAAGATGCTAGTGTATTTTGCAAGGCTGCCACAAGAAATCACATATGAAGACACTGTAATGATCTTGCTAAAACACTCAGAATTTAATATCACATGGAGGGAATGAAGCAAAGTATAGATGCCATATGATCCTACTTTTATGTTTAAAGGGTAAAATATGTAATTATAGCTAACTAGTTAAAAATTGAACACATAAAAACATCATGAAAGACAAAGTGAAGGTATTCTTTAGGATATGAAAACTTTAAAGACAAAAAGAATCCCATATGGTTTTTATTTCCTCCTTCATACTTTATCTTCATTGTTTGGGGTGGTAAATACTTTAATGACCATTTTAAAAATATTCTCTAAAAAGCACTATGCTGTCACAAACCAGTAACTTGGAATTAGAAATGGGTGATTACCTAAGTAGGGAAAATATTAGAGTTCATGAGAAAGCTCAGCGATGGTACAAACTGAGAAAAGTGTGAAATATCCAGAGAATACGGATGGGAAGTGGACACACTCCTACACAAATTTAACAGGGAGTTGGCATGCATCAGCAGAGTGCTTTGTTCTTAACAGACAACTATTTGGTAGTTTTGTAAAAAGAAGCGTGTTCTTCCTCCCCATGGATCTAAACCATCAACAGCTCCCTTGGAAAGGAAAGAAAAAAAAAAAAAACTCCTAAACTATGTGGCAGTATGTAACTGTATATTAGACTATGGAGTGGAGAGTTTGTTTGGAATGATGGATGGTTTGACAATATAGCATAGTCAGACAAGACCAGCCATCAATCACTTTAAATCAATGATAGACCTTGGGTGTGTTTTGTGTCACTTTCATTCATTCTAGTGCCCAGAGAGTTGCACAGAACAACCTCATGACCCCACATGAGCAAAGAAAATGGCTTTTAAAGTTGTTTTCAGGCTCTATTCATCACTCATTCCTGGGTGAGATGCCAGGAAATAACTTTCATGTATTTTTCTCCAATGCATCTTTCTCACCTAAAAGAAAATTTAGTTAAAAGATAGGCAGATAAGACAACTATGAGAGAGCAAGCCAACAATAGTGTGCTAGGCTTTAGGTCATGCAAATGACTTAGCATGCAAGCTTTTCTTCTAAACTTGTCTTACTTATCAAAGATCAGCTCAAATATTTTTCTCATATTTCTGGAAGAGAGCTGAGATTTCCCCATGATTTCTTCTTGGGCCATTCCAGAAGAGTTGAAGGAGGACAATCTGTCCTCAGTGTCCTCAGTGCATGCCTGACTATTTTGTTATTGCTGTATATACCTGACAATATTGCTATTCCTCAGTCAGGATCATGAGAGGCTTTCTCTGTGAGGCACACGTCATTCTTGCTCTTACTCCCATCATCATGGTTGTTGATGATTAGTATCTGACTCCAGAAATTTCACATTACTTCTTGACTGATACATGCTGAGAATGTGTACCAACGGAAGGACTGAGGGGATACAGCACATTTTCTAACTTGAGAGATGTATAAGACTCTAAAATTCCCCTCTTTCCCAAATGCCTTATGAAACTCCTTAACTCAAAGCACTGGCTCTGCTCTGCCACCTTGACTCACCTTCCTTATGTTCTTAAATCTCAAAGGGCCTTCACTGTGCCCTCCCTGTGATTCCTAGCCCAGGAGTGAGATGGGGAAGTAACAAGGCAGACATTCACAAACATAGAGGTTCACTCAAGAAACTTACCACCAGAGAAAAGGTGAGCAGACCTAAGTTTTGGTCTCCTCTTGCTGTAAGTACTTTAAAAATGAAGGTTAGCTGGAATTAGGTGTCTTTTATTTCATACAATACATTAACCTACCAAATATCACTCAGCTTTTCCATCTACCAGGAAAAATGTCCATCCCCTGTCATAAGTGACATTTCATAAGGATGCCAAACTATTCACTGGATATAGAAGTAGCTGTGCAGAGTTTTAGGATGCTGAAGTTCTATTAATGTATAGACACTATTGATTTAAAAATATGGGAAATAATATTGATTTAAAAATGGGAAATAAACACTAAAAAAATGAATAAGTAACACTAGGAATATAAACTCCTCAGATACAAAGCAACCTATAAGGCCCAGGAGACAATATCCTGGTTAGATTCTAGATCACCTAGTAGGTAAAAGATTATTAGCAGTGGATCAAATATCCCATTTGAGCTTCAATTTTTCACAATTTTCATAAAATTATTTATGTTTTGGGAACTCCTAGGGATTAAAATCTGACCTTTGGCAACAGCTAAAAAGTGGTAGTATTTTCATAACTATGTCTCTATTGTTACACAGACTAAAGCAAATATGAGGATTTCCACTTAAAGTAATATAGCTATGCATATTGTCTTGGTTAGCTTTTGTTTTGTGTCTGTCAACTTGACACAAACTAGAGTTTTCTGGAAGGGAAAACTGACTTGAGAAAACACCTCCATCAGATTGCCTGTAGGAAAGTCTGTAGGGCATTTTCTTGATTAATGATTGATGCAGAGGGCCCAGACATACCTGGATAAGTGGTTCTAAACAGTTTAAGAAAGCAAGCTGAGCAAACTATTAGGATCAAGCTAGTAAGCAGCACTTCTTCATGGCTTCTGCTTCAGTTCCTACCTCCAGATTCCTGCCTTAAGTTCTTCCTTTGACTCTCCTCTGTGATGGACTCTTACCTGGGAAGTATGAAATGAAGTGAACTCTTTCTTCCCCAAGTTGCTTTTGGTCACAGCCTTTATCACAACAGGAATCCCAACTGAGGCATATTTGTGATATATGTAACTGTGTTTGTGTTTACGTATTATGCCTATATAGGTATGAACATGTATACCTCTGCATATGTGTGTGAATTGTATCTAAATATGATTTTTATATTGCTGGAAGATCAGCTTATGTCTGTACTGGTAGACAAAGCATGATGTTAATCTCCTTTGCCTTATTAAAGGCTAAAGTGGAAAGAATTGTGCTTTCCAGCAGACAGACAGCGATCAGAGTAACTGCAAGGACTCTCAAAGTGTCCTTATTAGTATGTTCCTTATTTTCAGAGAAATAAAAAACAGCTGAAACAGGAATATCTCTCTCTCTCTCTCTCTCTCTCTCTCTCTCTCTGTGTGTGTGTGTGTGTGTGTGTGTGTGTGTGTGTGTAGGACTTACTCATGAGAAAGGAAAACTCTTATGTTCCTACACAATACATAGAAGGGTACAAGAAGAGTTCCCCTGTGTGTATCTACTCCAGTAGGAGTCTCACAAGCAAAGAAAGATATTGCCTGGAAGTGAGAAAAGCCAGCAAAGTCTCCCTCCTGCTGAGTGTCCAGTCCATGGATCCTGAAGTAGAGCTATATTTTTATTTTTCCTGTTACAGCAGAGATCTGTTGTTGTTTGGCTACCAAATTACAGGTTGTGTCTGGTTCTCACATACTTCTGCTTTTTATGTGCTGAACAAGAAGAGCAATAACAGGCTATGTCTTTGGCTTGTGGGATTTAGGTACTCTTCATCATAGAATGGCTCATTTTTCTAAGAAAACCTGCCAGTTCAAAACCTGGAGGTGTATGCCATTCATGTGGGAATGGAAAACCCATAAAAATGAGAGGTTTTTGGCTAGAAAGATGGGTTCTAGTTACTTGTTCCCAGGTCTAAATGACATGTTTATGAGTCATCCCCTTATTATCTAATCCTAACAGCACCATGCAAAGATCGCTGTCATTAAATGACAGCTCAGGAAAGGGTCTCTGGGAAATTTTAGCCCAGAGGAAATTATACACATTCATTCAACTATGGAACATCTCTCAGAACACACTTTATATTCATTTTTTTAAAGTGCTCTATTGGTAATCTATAAAAGATAATTAAACAAAGCTTGACAAATATTGTCCAAATGTATAATACCTGATATTCTGGACATGAGACTAGTTAACCTAAATACACCACATAGTGAGAGAAACTGCTGTACACATATATTAGCAATTAGGATTTGAATCAATCAACCATCACACAAATATTCCCTTCAGTGTCTAGTGTGTGTCTATGCTCAAGCACTACCGGGAAGTGAAAAATGACCAAAAGGAGGAAGAGTAAAGAAACAATGTATTCATGGAGCCCACCCACAACTGAGAGATGCTGGATAGGTATGTCCTAACCCAGGGCAGTACTGGGAAACTGCACAGGACAATTTGGGAAAGAACCTTGGAATTTTCACTCATCAGAGAATTTCTAAAGACTCTTTTTGGCAGACATAACCTGTTTTGAGGACATCTGGGCTTCTTCAAATGAAATTAATTTATTCTTATTTTCTTGAAATATAAAATAGGAAGAAGTAGACATTTCCTTGTCCTTAAATCATTTGTTTTGTCCAAAGATTTAAAAAAAATGAAATAAAACAAACTCATTTGCACCATCCTTCATGTTTTTGGAATAAGAAACTATTATTGTATTTTATTAGAAAGGGAAATGAAAGAGCACAGGGTCCAATTTATATCATCCCATGACAGTAGAAAGACTTGGTAGTGCTGAGGATTCTTCTCAGGCCCACGGCTTCACTATGAAAAGTGGCCAGCACTAAAAGAACTCTTGATTTTTTATTCATTTCTTTGTTTGGTTTGATTTTTTTTGATGTTTGTTTGTTTGTTTTTCAAGACAGAGTTTCTCTGTGTAACTTCTCTGGCTGTCCTGGAACTCACTTTGTAGACCAGGTTGTCTACAAAGTGAGTAGTTTACAAAAACTACAGACAAGGATTCCTTCATATAAGCAAAGACCCACAATATTGAAAATCAAGTGCCAGCTAAACTTATTCTTTAATAACGAAGTTACTACTGGAATAAAGGATTTCATATTAAATTTTGGAAATGATTATTTGGGTGACATAACTAATACCTAAAGAAAACCAAAAAGTGGGACACTTATTGCTAATGTCCCCAGTTATTATTGGATGTTTAATTTTTTTAAATGTTCTAAGTACACATTTATCACTAATTATGAACCTCCTCCCAGCACATAAGCAAAAACATTAGAGATTGAATAAAGCACAAACACTTCAGGTTGCACCACATACTGTTCTGTGTGCCTGTAGTTTTGGATTGTTCTCATCAATAATCTACTTTCAACATTTTTATCCATTCCACAATGATCGTTCAAAGTTAATAAATCCATCCTTGTTTGTGTGCCCTTTAAATTCATTATAATACAGTCTTGCTGTAGGTAGGAGCTCATATCAGGAGTGCAAAGCACGGGGACACATTCACTCATCAGCTTTCAAACTCTCCATTCTGTTTTGTTTGTTTGTTTGTTTGTTTGTTTTTTGTTTTTTTGTTTTTGTTTTTGTTTTTTTTAGTTTTTGTATATTTACAAAAACTTCAGAAATACATAAAGTGTCACCCTGTAAGAACATGGTGCTCTGGCCTGTGTTGGGAACTAAGCAGGTTAGGCTACTTTCTTGACTCCGGAGAGAACTTTGGAAGCTGAGCCTTTCCTTAAGCAACTGATGTGAAAGCTGAAACGTAGGCGCAGCAAACAGCAGCAAGAACTCCAGGTGTGGGCTCTAAATCAACAAGTTTTGTTTTTTAATTCTCAGGACCACCTCAGAGAGTACTCAGTGCACCGTACATCTGGCTTCTATTAATTGCATGCCAGAAAGAGCATATGAAGATGCTGCATGTGTAATTATGCATTTTACCCAAATATCACAGGATTGGCTGGGAGGCTGTGGCCATATCTATGATAAGAAAAAGGTAAAGAATAGGGTCCTATTCTGAGCTCTGGTACTTTTTCCATGCCCAATGACAATGATCCCTGTGAAAGCAATGGACTAAAGTTGTCAACTTTAGTGACCAGAAAGCATTAAACAAATGTACATTGTCTCTTTATGCTTGCATGCCTGCACTAGCCTTATAAATGATCTATCCTTCAGCCCACATGTTTGCCCTCTCCCACTTTATTCAGTACTGAAGAGAATGCTTTTGTCAAGTACTAAGTGAGATCCTTCTACTCCCATTTAACCTCTCCTTTTCACCCATCTCCTGTAGAGTGAAATTTAAAATCCTCCTGAGAGTCTGTCCATAACATTAGCTGTGCTTGCCCTCACCCTGACACTGTGAACAGATTTTTGGTTTTCTTTCCTGGGTTCCTGTCTTTCAAACCACAGCTGCCTGTCTTTTTCATAAATGCTAACTCCCACCCTGCCCCTATCCTTAGACATTTGCACTTTCAGGGATCTGTATCTGCTGCTGTTCTTCTCTCTTTTTATCACTCTCGCTCACTGCCTTCAACTATTTATTCATAAATAATTTACTTAATGAAGCCATCTCTTGCCTCTTCCACCTTCACTCCTACACTCTCTCCTCAGGTTTTTCACCTTAAATATTATTGCTTTATTCACTTACTTACCCATTATTTTTATTAAATGTTTATTATTCTCCACATCAATATTTTCTGTTTTTAAAATTAAAAGGCTCGTACGGATTCTGGTTTTTGTTTGTCTTTTTTGTTGTTGTTTAGAACATTGTTTAGCACATAATAGGTAATTAAAGAATTACAGCCTGAAAGATCCTGATAGGTGTTTTCTGGAGAACACAGTCAATGCCATGATTCATTTACCTTGCTCCTCCTTGTAGTGTTACCTATTTAATCAATGAACTAGTAAAGGCTTTAGAAAAGAAATATCTGTTCCATGTCGGAGACTTCATCCTAATCCCATTCCTCCCTCTAAACATGGTATAGAGTCACTATTCAGGAAAATAGGAGGACAAGACATGATTCCCAATATGAGCTCGAGCAGGAAGAGCACTTGTATCTGTTACCTACCTGCAGAGGTAACATTCAGCCACTTGTTACAGAAGTTCTTGTAATTGTGTAAAGCTACGTTTAAACTAAAATAAGATGACAAATCTGTCTTTCCATCTGATTGAATATGTTAGCAGTGAACTTCTCTCAGCAAACAACACTTATCCCATTAGTTATTAGCAAATATATGCTTTTTCTATTATCAAAACATATACTTTATCATTTAAAACATCCAAAGGAAATGTAGTTCTGTACAATTTGGTAGTTTACATATTTTTTAATAAATAAAACTGTAGAACTGTTGTCATTAGCAATCAAGTAATCTTGGTTTAAAAAAACACTTAGTGCATAAGAAAAGCATAAAGCTAATTTAATGCGACAACTTAGTCATCTACGCAAACAGCAGAGTTCATCGCTCTCACCTACTAGAAACTGATAATGCAATAAACTATGGTTTGCAGTGGCCTCTTTCCAATCCCACTCAAGGAGCCCTCACAACAACAGTATACCCATGGCTCTCTTCTGCTGTGCTCTGCTCACGTACCTAGTCTCTGAAGTCAACTAAATTCCTGAGTTTGTGAGGCTACATCTACACAAACTTCTAATTAGAAAATCATTCATTCTTAAGTTAACTAATATTCAGTTATTCGTGCTTTGAGACCTTGTCGGCTCACAAACCTTAAAAACTAAAGAAAGGAGTTTCTAGAAAATGTGAGATTGGGCTATCTGTGCTATACCCTATAAAGCATTTATAAACTAGCTGGAATACGTGTATAATGAACCAGCAAAAATGACCAAATGAAAATCCTTCAGGTAAAAACTGAATATTCCAATCTAAAATTGAAGAAATTCTATTAAAACTTAAAAAAATTCAGAAGTTGGAAGAGACAGTTTGTGCTGAACATATGCTTTGCATACATTCTCTCTACTTATTTATTGTATAATCTCATCTTATTTCTCTTCTCATATTTACCCAAATTTGTTCCTTTGTGTCTGTGTTTGTCACTGTATTCAATACTCTTATGTCTCATGCTTTACATACACACCCACTAACTATCACATCACTGTAGATGCTGTGACTGGCTGAGGCAGGGTGTGGGCTCAAAGTCATTTACAAAAGGCTGCTCAGGATTACTCCATAAACATAGCTTTCTAGAAAATGGCAAGGGAGAGACAGGAAAACAGACTAGACTGCATTTCTTCTTAGATCCCCCAATCCATGAGCTCTTGCTTCAACCATAGCAGAAATAAGTAGCAGGGTTGGCTACTAGGGAGCTACAGCCAACAACAGAACTCCTGATATGTCAAGCAATTCTAGATGACTGTATTTTGTTGAATGATGAAGTAGCAACTGCTGGAAATAATAATAGGCCTTAAAATAGCAAAAATTCCTGAATGACTATATCAGGGAGTAACCAATTTCTATCATGTGTTGATGTCAATTTATTACAAGGATATTCCCTAGAGAAAAGAGAAACGAGATTCCAGACTTGCTGGTTTGTTTTTTTGTTCAAGTGATTTAAACTACATAAAAATCCTTTCTAGGCTACGCTATGGAGCATACTGGGATTGTCAAAAAGCCAAATGACAGGAAATGATATCTGTATAATCAACTTGCTCTCCACATTTAATGTTGGAATAAGAAAATCCTTAATATCATAGAATTCTTAGATGGATTTGAAACCACAAACTATTACAAAAACAGAGATAGAGAACAAGTGATATCTATGTATATATCACACACACACGTGTGATGTGTGTGTGTGTGTTTAATGGAAGACAATGAATTTAGTAACATAACACAAGTATCATGAAAGTAAAAGGGAATTTTTTTAAATACTTTATTTTTTTTTCTTCAAGTTACATCTCAGTAACAAACCCCTCCCTATTCCCCCTTCCTATCCCGCCCTTCCACCCTCTTCCCCCCAGAAGTTTCCCCTTTCAGTCCAACAAATGGTTCCTTCTCTTATAACAGTAAGTATTATACAAAACAATAGATATAAATATGCCACATTTATGAGAGTAAATTGGCCCAGTATACCTTCCCAATGTCCAGTTTATACATATTTGGCCCCTGACTTTAACATTCTACTATCTAACCAACTCCATGAGTTTAAAGGTCTATATGTGACTCAACATTCATACTATCTTGCAACACACTTTTAAGAGTATCTTCTTAGATCTATAACACCCTCTTGATTCCTAAACAGTTCAAAATTTAACTATGAGACTCTAGCTGTCTATTCTTCAACCACCTCAGAGACCTGAGAGGGATAAATATATTTGCTTATATAGGAAGTGCAGGGCCTGCAGCTTCCAAAACTAAGAAAGAACATACCAATGACTGCCTGGACAGTTCCCATTTTCTCTCCATACATTCCAGCCTCAATCTTCAGCCTTTGGGTCCTGTTTCTCTGACAGACATTTGTTGTAGAGCAGGGATTATGAAGGACTTACCTACCCTGTCTTGGCAGAGTTAGGCTGTCGACTTCCCTGCTACCAAGTTTTGTCCTTTTTGGACAGCAGTCTGTCTGCAGTTGGTGCAAAGGGTTTTTTCATGCCAAGAGAAAGGCTTGCCACTAATTCAACCATAGTAAAAGGGAAATTTTAATTATTAGAAATCTAAGCAAGGTATGGTGACATATGACCCAAATTCAACTACTTTGTGTTTTCTTCTTGGGAAGGATGAAGAGTTCAAGATCATCCTTGTTACAAAGTAACTTTGAGAGCAGCATAGGATGCTTCACTCCCTGTCAAAACCAAAATAACAAAAACAAAAAAAAAAACAAAATAAAACAAAAATCTATGATCATTAATATTGTACTTCCACCAGTCATTATTTGCCAATTCCTTTGTCTGTCTGTTTCCTTGGGAAGAAGTACGTAGGTGTAGTAGATGATGATCAGCTAACATATGTTTCCTCACTCCTGTGATGCAATAGACAAAATCCAGGAAGTCCAGGCCACATCATCAGGAAACGGACAGTTGTCTTAAGCAATGAGAAGACGACAACCCCATTACAAGCCAATGGACATTAGCTATAGCAGGCTCATGAGTTACATGTGTTTGAATTTCCATGTGTTCTTGAAAATAATGAATCATTTGAAAACATGTAAAATTATTTTCCAGGGGTGGTACAGACCCCACACTGTGGCATCCCTCTCTCGATCAATCATTAATAAGAAAATTTTGCAACAGGCTTGTCTACAGGCTGTCTGATGGAGGCATTTTCTTAACTAAGATTTATCTTCCAAGATAACTCTAACTTGTGTCAAGTTGATAACAAAGTAGCCAGGTAATTGTCTTATCCCAATCATCTAAAGACATATTTCAACCTAAGACAGTGGTAAGAAAAGAAGTGATGATTTGTTTTCAAAAGGAATGGAACTGAAGGTAGAAAGAGAGAACCAACTCCAAAAATTGTCCTCTGATTTCCACATGAGTACTATAGCCATGGCAAATATATGCCTGAACACACACACAATAATAATAATAATAATAATAATAATAATAATTAGAAATAAAATTTTCCAAAGAAAAGAGTTACCCCTGATGTATGCAGGAGGAAGAACTGGTAATGGAATAGGGCAGATAAAAGAGAAGGGGCCAAAGATAGAGCAGAGATACACACAGAGAAAGGCAAACAGAGAGAGAGAGAGAAAAGAGAGAGGTGCAGAGAGAAAGAAAAACTAGTACCTTAGGCAATTAGCATAAAAATTGACTTTGACCATTACCATTGATATTTCTCCTTAGAAGTAAAGTTCACAACAGAACAAGGTAAATATCTAAGACTCTCAAGTTTCAGAGGCTTCTATCTGAATTCTCCTACTGAGTGGTTTATTTCTGAATAACCAACATAGTTGAAGCTTCCCAACACCTCACTAGCAAAAATAGCTAACAAGATCTTTCACTTATTTTTAAAAATCTTTTTAAAGATGCACATATATGCATATCTGTGTTCCATGTTTATATAGTACATGTAAACACCAGAAAAGAGCATTAAATCCCCTGGAACTTTCCAGGTGGTTATGAGTCATCATGTGGTGTAAAAATTGAACCTGTGTGAGTTCAAGGCCAGCCAGGTCTGCAAAGTGAGTCGAGAACAGCCAACGATACACGGAGAAACCCTGTTTCAGAAAAAAAAAAAAAAAATGAACGTTGAGTACTCTGGTAAAGCAGCCAGTTCATTAACCACTGAGATATTCTCCAGCCCTGTTTAAGTGTTTGTGTATTTATGGTTTTACATTCTTTTTTCCCAAAGAGAGATGTCTAAACTTCACATGTTTGAGTTCTCAAAGCTTTGTATCTAACCCTGACTATAGTCTACTATTTTGAATGCAGTAATCAGTCAAAAGAACAAATGCAAAATAGATGTATTTGATAAGACACCAATTGTGTGTGTGTGTGTGTGTGTGTGTGTGTGTGTGTGTGTGACTATGGCAATACATTTCAAACAATGAGCTCTAGGTGCAACTAAAAATTTTGTTAGGAAGTAAAGGTTCTCAGAATTGCTTATTTTTGTGAAATGCCTAATTCACTCTACCACAGAATGAACTATTTTTAGAGTTGTATAAATAAATTAACATGGCATTGAAATGTATTATATGAATAAAATCAAAAGCATTGATATGTACAGAATCTGTAACTTAACATTATATGTGTGTCATCCAAGATCATGAGGGACACAGCCTTACAACACTTGGTATTAGAAATGCTTGAAATTATCTCATCACAACTAGATTTTAAAGAATAGTCCTTAAAAATAACCATTAAGAAAGACACCCTGTGATACAAAGACTCCCACCCATGAGGGTCACAGAGTCTGAGCCGACTATTCTCTGTAACCAGGCAAAGCCTTAACTGGAGGAATTGAGATACCAACCCAGGGACAAAACCTCTGACCTACTGTTTGTCATTGTGCAGGATATGCTGGGACAGTAGCCTAGCATAATCGTCACCAGAGAAACCAGTGAGACTTCACCCAGCAACTGATGGGAGCAGACGCAGTGTCCCACAGCCAAATATTAGGTAAAGCTTGAGGAATCCTGCATAGGAAGGGGAGAAAGTACTGTAGGATCCAGAGGTATCAAGGACAACACAAGAACAGGACTCATAGAATCAACTGATGAGTACTCAAGTGAGTTCACAGAGATCAGGGAGCCTGTATGTGTCAGACCTAAGCCCTCTGCCTATATATTATGGTTGTGTAGCTTGGTGTTCTTGTGAGAGCCAGGGCTATTTCTAACTCTTTTGCCTGCCTTTTCCTCCTACTGGGTTGCATTATCCAGCCTTGATATGAAGATTATTCATCTGGTTTTATTGTAGCCTGGTCTTTTTATG
Source organism: Lophiomys imhausi (assembly GCA_907164525.1). Taxonomy (NCBI): domain Eukaryota; kingdom Metazoa; phylum Chordata; class Mammalia; order Rodentia; family Muridae; genus Lophiomys; species Lophiomys imhausi. The sequence continues at coordinate 1,560,351 of CAJQZJ010033849.1, forward strand.
CCATATTTGTTTGATGTCTCTGGAAGGTCTGCTCTTTTGAGGGGAGTTGAAATTGGGGGGTGGATCCAGAGGAAAGGGGAAGTGGCCAGGGAGAGATTTAGGGGAGGGGAGGGAGGGTAAACTTCAGTCAGGATGAGAGAAGAATAAATACATAAGAAAATATTTTTTAAAAAAGGAAAGACATCCTATCAGTATTAACAAGTATTAACAAAGACACAGGCACAGTAAGTTCTTTAATTCCATCATTTTTTTTCTTTTCTTCTTTAGAACAATTCACCAGGGAATAAGTTTTCTTAAAAAGTGCAAATCGCATGATTTCATTGTTTCTGATAGCTGAGTAATATTCCATTGTATAGATGTACCACAGTTTATTAATCCATTCTTCAGTTGAGGGACATCTGGGTTGTTTCCAATTTCTAGCTATTACAAATAAGGCTGCTATGAACATAGATGAGGAGACTTCCCTATGTCTCCGTGAGAGGTCATTTGGGTGTATACCCAGAAGTGGTATGGCTGGGTCCTGAGGCAAGGTTATTTCTAGATTTCTAAGATATCGCCAGACAGACCTCCATAGTGGTTGCACAAGCCTGCACTCCCACCAGCAATGGAGTAGGGTTCCCCTTTCTCCACACCCTCGCCAGCCAGCATGAGCTATCATTTGAGCTCTTTATCTTAGCCATTCTAACAGGTGTTAGGTGGAATCTCAGGGTCGTCTTGAGTTGCATTTCTCTGATGATTAAGGATGTTGAACATTTCTTCAGGTGTCTCTCAGCCCTTAGGGATTCCTTCTTTGTGAATTCTCTATTTAGCTCCATGTCCCATTTTTTGATTGGATTATTTGGTTTCTTTTTTTTTAATAATTTATTTTTTATTTCTTCAAGTTACATCTCAATCACAATCCCCTCCCTACTCCCCCCTCCAGTCCCACCCTTCCACCCTCCTCCCCCTCAACCCCCCCATCCTCTTCCCTTCTTTTTTTTTTTTTTTTTTTAGTTTAAGGTATTTCTTTTCCCCACAACAGCTCTCCCTTTCAGTCCAAAAAATGGTTCTTTTTCTTATAACTATAAATACAATACAAAACAACAGAAATAAATAGGCCACGATTATAAGAGTTATATGGCTTAGCATACATTCCCAATGTCCAGTCCATATGTATTTGGCACCTGACTTTAACATTCTACTATCTAACCATCTCCATGACTTTAAAGTTCTATATCTAACTCAGCTTTCATACTAACTTGCCTCATAATTTTAAAAATATCTTCTTAGATCCAGAACTCCCTCTTGATTCCTAAACAACTCAAAATTTAACTATGAGACTCTAGCTATCGATTCTTCAACCACCTCAGAGACCTGAGAGGGATAAATATATCTGATTATATAGGAAGTGCAGGGCCTGCAGCTTCCAAAACTAAAAAATGACATACCAGTGGCTGCCTGGACAGTTCCCATTTTCTCTCCATACATTACAGCATCAATCTTCAGCCTCCAGTACGAGTGTAAGCTCTTGGGCCTCACATGACGCAAGATCTGAGGGAGTATGATATGTGAGGACCCACCTCATCTGAGGAGAAGGAGAGTATTTGGTTTCTTGGCATTTAGTTTCTTGAGTTCTTTGTAGATTTTAGATAATAGCCCTCTATCAGATGTGGGGTTGGTGAAGATTTTCTCCCAGTCTGTTGGTTGCCGTTTTGTTCGAATGACAGTGTCCTTTGCCTTACAGAAGCTTTTCAGTTTCATGAGGTCCCATTTATTATTTATTGATTGTTGATCTCAGGTCCTGAGCTGTTGGTGTTCTGTTCAGGAAGTTGTCACCTGTGCCAATGAGTTTGAGGGTTTCTCCTACTTTTTCTACTAGTATATTTAGTGTGGCCGGCTTTATGTTAAGGTGTTTGATCCACTTGGATTTAAGTTTGGTACAAGGTGATAGGTATGGGTCTAATTTCATTCTTTTGCAAGTGGACATCCAGTTGGACCAGCACCGTTTGTTGAAGATGCTGTCCTTCTTCCATTGTGTGGTTTTGGCTTCTTTGTCAAAGATTAGTTGGCCATAGGTGTGTGGGTCCATGTTTGGGTCTTCAATTCGATTCCATTGATCCATTGGTCTGTTTCTATACCAGTACCATGCTGTTTTTATTACTGTTGCTCTGTAGTACAGCTTGAAATCTGGGATGGTGATACCTCCAGATGTTTTTTCATTGTACAGGATTGATTTAGCTATTCTGGGCTTTTTGTTGTTCCATATGAAATTGAGAATAGCTTTTTCCAGGTCTATAAAGAATTGTGTTGGTATTTTGATAGGAATTGCATTAAATCTATATATTGCTTTTGGTAGGATAGCCATTTTTATTATGTTGATCCTACCTATCCATGAGCATGGGAGATCTTTCCATCTTCTAATGGCCTCTTCCATTTCTTTCTTCAGGGGCTTGAAGTTCTTGTTGTATAGGTCCTTTACATGCTTGGTTAGAGTTACCCCCAGGTATTTTATGTTGTTTGTGGCTATTGTGAAGGGGGTTGTTTCCCTTATTTCTTTCTCGGTATATTTGTTTGTTGTATAAAGAAGGGCTTCTGATTTTTTTGAGTCCAAAAAGGACAAAACTTGGTAGCAGGGATGTCGACAGCCTAGCTCTGCCAAGACAGGGTAGGTAAGTCCTTCATAATCCTTTCTCTACAACAAATGTCTGTCAGAGAAACAGGACCCAAAGGCTGAAGACTGATGCAGGAATGTATGGAGAGAAAATGGGAACTGTCCAGGCAGTCACTGGTATGTCATTTCTTAGTTTGGAAGCTGCAGGCCCTGCACTTCCTATATAAGCAGATGTATTTATCCCTCTCAGGTCTCTGAGGTGGTTGAAGAATAGACAGCTAGAGTCTCATAGCTAAATTTTGAGTTGTTTAGGAATCAAGAGGGTGTTATAGATCTAAGAAGATACTCTTAAAAGTGTGTTGCAAGTTAGTATGAATGTTGAGTCAGATATAGACCTTTAAACTCATGGAGATGGTTAGATAGTAGAATGTTAAAGTCAGGGGCCAAATATGTATAAACTGGACATTGGGAAGGTATACTGGGCCATTTAACTCTCATAAATGTGGCATATTTATATCTGTTGTTTTGTATAGTATTTACTGTTATAAGAGAAGGAACCAGCTGTTGGGCTGAAAGGGGAAACTTCTGGGGGGAAGAGGGTGGAAGGGCGGGATAGGAAGAGGGAATAGGGAAGGGTTTGTTACTGAGATGTAACTTGAAGAAAAGAAATAAAGTATTTAAAAAAAAGTGCATATCATGAAAACATTCATCATTAGATAATATTGTCTAAAATTACCATTCCATGTCTTACCCTTGTATCTGACATGCATATCCTGAGCATAACCTACTGGTTTTAAATTATGCCCAGTTCAGACTGACAACTCTATCCTAGGAATTATCAATGGCTCCAGCTCCTAAGGGCTCATTCTTCATCCTGAAGCCACTTATTCAGGACAAAAATACAAAAATTCATGTTATTTAAACACAGAATATTAAGATAAGGAAGAGAGCAACATGGTGGCATATAAAGGGGATTCCATCTGTCAGTAGGAAATTAAAATATAATTAAATAATAATATATTGGAACTCGGCAATATGCTTCCTTTACACTTGTATTAATAGTTTATCAGATGTCTGACATGGATTAGAGTCAAGGACATTCTGAAACTATCTATAATTAAGACCCTTGAACTGCATCCAAAAGAGAGACCATTGAATCCAATGTCTGCTATTATATACATTCTTTTAATCAGAGTCATTTGGCAAAGTACATTTCTCTTTGAATTTTTCTTTTAAAAGTCAGTTTACAAATTTTTTGCTAAGTATACTGAGGCTACTATTATATATAGTGGTAAGTTAAATATATATGCAACTAGATTGTGTTTAGCTGGACAGTATTTGATGCTTCTTGTCAACTGCATTAGACATTCTATTTGTAAATAGTAAAATCAGGTCTCCTTAGAGTTGTATAGATTTCTACTGAGTTCAATGATCAAAATCTTCTACTTGATAATCTTACTACAAATAGAATAGCTTCTAGAACTGGCATTTATTTTTGGTCACATAACAAGTTCTTCCTATGACTATCAACCCCACAAGAGCTTTTAATTAGATATATATAAAAAGAAAGTGACTGCCCCTAGAGACATTGCAGATGTGACTGCTATGTCCCATTTGCATCAGTAGGTGACAGAGAGGAAAGAGGCTATATCTACATACAGTGTTCTGACCTATGAATATCTGAATGAATAGTAGCCTAACATTCCTGGAAAAAAGAAAAAAAAAGCAACCTCGATACCAACACCACTTTGGCACCATGGGGTAGCCTGTGATGACTACCAGACTAGTATCAGGCAAGCACCAGATAGGCTTCCAGGACAGGAAACAAACCAGAAACTAGAAGAACTCTGCTTGGCCCTGGATGTGAGGGTTGTGGGTGAGCCAGCCCTGAGGGAGTGAGTGTGAGAGAGCCAGCCCTGGTTTTTGTCTGCTCTGTAGTGGTGTTGGCTTGGGAGAGATGCCCTTCCCTCCCTTTTGCCCTCAACACCAGTGACAGACAGGCGATCTGGCCCAGATGGAGTCACAAGAGCAGGAGAGTTGTCCCTGCCTCTCACATGCCACAGCACTCCGGAGAGCAGGCCCTGAACCTTTCCATCATAGAACTGGCCATGCAAGTGGGGGTTACAGGTCCAGAACCAGGGCTTTGAGTTGGCTCACCCCAACATTTACCCCATGGATGAACTGCTGGAGTACAAAAAGAGGTCATTTCCACAACCCAGGACTGCAGGATCTCCATGACACAGGACAGTTACAGCATATCTGAGAGGAGTTCCAGTAATGAGGGAGTAGGGGAAACCAGGGACCTCATACCAGACCAAGGAATCATTATAATGAATATTTTCAAACAGAATGTGTGGACAAAGGGGAATAGTGTGGGACATACTGAGATATACTGCAGCTTCCACAATAAGCTGTTAGTTTTTATGATGGGACAGATTGCAAAGGTGGAGGGAGGGTCTGCGGGGAGGTGGGAGATGGGAGGGAACAGAATGCATGATGTGAAATTCACAAAATAAAATTTTTTTCAATTAAAAAAAAGAAAATGATAAAACTATTAAAGACCAATGGGAAGCATGTTTGTGTGCCTATGCTTTTCTCCTTCTAGTGATACACTTAGATTGGTATTTTTCCCTTTTAATTATATTTTGAATGTTATGTGTTTTACTTTGGTTTTGTTTTTATGGGAAAAAACAGTTATTTGTTGATAGCAAACATTTTATGCTAATAAATCTTATCTTCAACCATGACCATTTGAATTAACTTAGTAATGTGGTCATCAGAACCTCACAAATGGGTTCTTCAACTTTATAGCATTTTTCTAAGGGCAAAAAATTAGCTTTCACAAAGATTGTGAACTTGTCTTTGTCCAAGGGAGACTCTTAGGAGAGTCTTAGGGAGACTCTCTTTTTCACTCTTCTGTTTTATTTTGTGAGGTAATGAAATATTTAAATAACTGGTATTTGGCAGAGATACTTATTCCCACAGTACTTCTTGCCAAAACTAAAGAAGAGAGCTCCAAATATCAAGTAAGGATGCTGTGTTTGTGAGATTATAAGCCTGGTTTCCTCCATGGCATTCTTCCTAAAATCAAATAAATAAAATAAAATAAAGTAAAACCAAGCAAAACAATATAATTAGTGAAACTCCACAGGGCTGCTTTTGCAGTGATGCAAATGTCCTCAGCTGATGAAAACTGAAAATTGACTGAGAAGCATCAAGAAACCGTCTAGCTCTGACAGCAAATGAATCAGATAAATTATTTTTCCAGTTTCAATATTTGTCCTGATTTCAGAGAAACATGAAAGTTAGGACATCATGACCTGTAACTTCTGATTATCTAACAACACTAAATACCTTTAAGATACTTTCTACAGAAGTGTAGGGCAGAGGGACTAGGTCACAAACCACATGAGTTCACTTGTCCCCAGTTATGGAAGGAAACATTAGGCTGAGAAAAGTAATAATTATAATCTGTGCAATTCATGTGTGAAAATACCAAACTGTCAAAGATGCATTAGTTTCTTACTTGAGATTTCCCTCACAAAAGTTAAGGAGGAGCTTTGGCCAGGCTCCTCCACCTAATTGTTGCATCCAAAATTTATTAAAGACAAAAAAACAAAAACATTTGTGAGGCATCAGGACTGGTGGCAATTCAGGTACAACGAGACGAACGCGAGCTGCTGCTGCCAGATGGAGTGGATGTATTCCCATGACACCTATTACTTGCCAAATGTTTCATAAAGCAAACACATGACCTAAAAGATCTTTGCAAGTGTGGGGTCTCAACAGAAAAAAAGAGAAAAAATACACACTTGCAAAAAAATAAATTCTGTTCTTATTTAAAAGTCATTTCTTAATTCCTAACCATAAGTTGTTTTTAAAAACACACACACTTTTAATATTTTTCAGCTGTCATGCCCACTTCAGTGAGTCTACATGTGTGGGTACTCCATAAAATCTCAGTGGTGGTGGCAGATGTCCTCTTTGAAATATTTCATCTGCTGCTGGGGGTGGGGGAGTGTGGCTTTGGTGCCATGGACACCATTCCTTCTGAGGGCTCCTATTTGGGACAGCCTCTCTGGGGCAAAAGCAGCATGTCTGCATGTCACTCAAGCCAGTGGGACTAAAAGCGGAGAAACAGATGACTATGTTAAGATGAAAAAAAAAGGAATTTTAAATAATAACACACTTACACAGTCCTTTACAGCAGCAAAAGAATGACTGCAGGAAAATAACCCATTGTTGTAACTAAGGCTCGCCTGTGGATTAGGGAAAATGTATAGGTGTTGTCTGAAGTGACCAAATTCTCTATCATAGGTGTCCTACCCATTGAGGCTGTGGAAAATATCCTTTCTCTGAAATATTCTGGAAATTTTACTCTATTTCACACTTTAGCATGTGATTTCACATCACCTTTTTTAGCCTTGCAGTTGTTCAGAGATTTGGTGGTTTAGGATTTTTAACCTATTTCAATCAACCTTTATTCTTCTTTCTTCTCCCTTCAAGGTGATTTCTTTACTCCAGGAAAGAAGGTATATATATATATGACTATTCAGTCACTTAGTAAATTTTAGTAATTACCTGGATGGGCCAAAGTTTTAAAAAGTCATTGTACTTGCCATTAAATAACAAACACATTTCATAAAGAGAAAGAGATATTGAGTCTATGGTCACAGAATTGTGAATACCTATGTGGAACTACTTGGAGTGCTAAGAGATGCCCTACGGAAATTTAGTATAGGAATGAAATTGGATGAACACATGTTTACTAAGAAACTGACTTTCATTCAGGAACCAAAGAAAAGTAAACAATAACAAAGAAAGAAGAAATACAGACATCCTAGGAAGATGAAAGTTCTAAGAGAATAAGATAATGGGAAGAGAAATGGAAGATTCTGAAGCACCTGATCATTCAGATGCTTATGGTTTGAAATGTACATGTTTGAAACTGCAACCTTGTTAACAAATTAATTTATTATTGACTATAAACTGTTATATTAGGCCAGCGAAATAGCCAGCCGCAGCCTGGCAGGGCAGCCACTGTGCTTGGTTGGAGGCCTGTGGCCAGAAGCCTGTAGGCCTGCCTTAGCTATAGGCCTGTAAGCTGGCCTTAGCTGGAATCCTGTAGTGGGAAGGCTGTAAACCTGCCTTAGCTAGAAGCGTGTAGGCCTGCCTCAGCTGGAGACCTGCGATGGTAGACCTGCAGGCCTAATAGGCCTGCACGACAGGTGGGCCTGACCTGCCTTAGCTGGAGGTCTGAAACCCACAGTGGTCTTTTTCCCAATAATTAAATACACCAAGACCTTTTAATGTTTCAATGTTTAGGCCTTAGCTGGGGAGATTCTCAACTAGAACCTGACCACCTAATCCCAACTAGCCATGTGACTTGCTGTACCTTCCAGAGCTCTCAGACACATCTGTCTGCTTCCATGTCTCCTGGCAGAAAGAGAGCTTTCTCTGTGTAAAACCCAGGGTTTCTCTCCTCATCCCAGGAAGTCCCAACATCCTATAATTTTTCTGCTCACCTAATTGGCCATCAGCAACTTTTATTAACCAATCAGAGTGTGCCTCAGAAAGGAGGTAACCAGATCTCTGAGCACTGAAATTAGCCTCTTGAGAACCAAAGTATAAGATCTTCCTCCAACACGTGTTGAACTTTATGCTACATGAGAATAAAGCCATTCAGGATTTTAAACCAGGGAACAGCATGATCAAACTTGTCTCTTGATAAGATCATGCTGGTTGTAATCAATGATGGATTAGAGAGAGCAAATATCCAAACAGGGAGACCAGGGACAATCAAAATGAAAACACCACAGTAGTGAGTTTGAGGTGAACCTGGCCTACATGAGATTCTGTCTAAACTAAGAGCATCAACAATAAAAAAGAGTTCTTTTAAGGAGAAAGAGGTACAGTGAAAGAAAGGTTGTCAAGGACATACCAGGAATAATTCCAAGAAAGATAACATGAGATGGAGGCAGAAAAAGCAAAGATGAAAGAGAGTAGGGGGGTAGCAGGGTAGTGTGAAGGTACACAAGGGCATGGAAGGAAGAAATAGTGCCTGCTGCAGGTTGCCCCATGAGTAGTTGTTCAGTCAACAATCCAGACTTTCAAGGTGTGCCTAAAGCCCTGGCATTCTTTTCTGCTGCAAATAGCTGTATTACTGTGCAATACTTTTTAAATCTGCATCATGTGACTTGATTTTGAATATAATTACATATCTCTTTGTGGAACTGTATAGATTACTAGAGGCATTCTTCACATGCCAAGAAAACTACATTTTGGAGTCAGATAATCTCAAAGACAGATTCCAAATTTGGTGAAGAAGAATCTACCTGTATTTATGTGATATGGCTAAGAGTTAAATTCATTTACTCTTCTGCTACCAAATAACCTTTGCATATGTGTGTTCAACTAGCTGTAACCTTATCTGTCCTGCCATTACTCTATTTCCCTCTCTCATTATTAAAAAAAAATCCCTGACATTTTAAGTTACCAAAAATTGTAATGGCTATAGGAAAATTAAAAATAATTTTATTTTGTTGATAAAACTGCTGATAATATTATATTCCATTGCAATCTCCTTTACAAACCTGTGCTAATTACACTGATGATGGGGCCTTAAGTTGGTACAATCATTTTGGGGAACATGACCTCATCCTCTAAACTACATAGTAATAATGTAATACTAACTAATAGTTCAGCCCTCCGAATTTTCAAATTTAACATCTGTCTACATTTATCACTTGGATCAAGAGACAAACCAATGCTAGTTCCTCTAATTTCCAGTTGGACTGTTATTATTTAAATTGAGAATTCACTGGCTATATGCTATAAGATTGAGTACACACACACACACACACACACACACACACACACACACACACCTCCAACCAAAATTCCTGAATAGAACTTCAACAATTATACTAGAATTTACTCAGAGCAAAACTATTTATAATAACCTAAATTTTGAACAACCCATGTATAACAATTACTTGGAAATTAAAAAATTGCACACAATGGGATACAATACAGCACAGAAAAATTTAAATGAATGTTTCCTCCAAGAATATAAGCATGAACAAACTCTTGAAATATTTGTAGAATCCAGTGGAGAAGTGACAGTTTTGAGAGAGTAAAATTGTAAGATACCAGTTTTATATTAGGTATATGCATGTGTGTGTCAAGAATGAACAAACAAGTAGGTGCTGAACAAGAAATGCAACATTAAAGATTGAATTCCTCTAAGGTAGGCAGAAAGAGAACACAGGTAGAACAGAGTAGATTATAATGCAGAATGCTGCGTAGACCAGGACAATGGCAAGAATGAAGGGGCTGCAGATATGTGTGGAAGAGGAATGAATTTTATAAACAGAAATTCTCAAGGAAAGTTAGCACATGGGGCTTACTTAGATATTGGTTGCAGTTCCACTCTTAATTGAATTGCTGGTTCATGGGTTTTGATTCTTTTAATTAATTGATTGAAATGAAGTAACTAGTTAACTATGCAAGAGAGTCATTACTGTGTCATGAACTGAGAATTTATGATTGATCACTTAGGAAACCATTTGAGCTCCAAATACAAACCATGTTTCACTAAATTAAAGTGGTTACTTCTTCAGTTGTACAGACCTTAAAATTAATGTTTTGCCTCGTGACTGAGTAGAATGGAAGAGAACAATCATTTCTTTTTTTTCTGAAGAAAGGGTTTATTTTGGCTTATGGTTACACAAGGAGAGTCTATAGTTGTGGGGAGGGCTGGCAGCAGGCACATTCAACCATGGACATGAACACTAACACCTGGGACCAAGGATTAAGATACCTGAGCTTCTGGGGACAATTCTTATTTAAACCATGGCACCATTCACTCTCAGTCTCACTCTGCGGTGTGAGAATTCCTTTGCAGTACTAGAGACAGAACCCAGGGACTTACGCGTGTTTTGTTCTATCACTGCGCTATTATTTCCAGACATTCTTGGTATATGAGACAGGATCTTGCTCAGTTGCTGATGGGTAGTGTTAAGCATTCTAAATGTTAATTAATTGGTTCTGTTTGCTGTCTGTTACTTACATTGACTCTGTTTGGTTAAATAAAATGCTGAGGCCTGAGATTGGGCCAAGACAGAGAAAGGTGGGACTTCCTGAGATTAGAACAGGAAGCCTGCACTTTAGACAGAGGATTAATGCATTCCAGCCAGGAGCAGGAAGAAGGAGGACACACACCATGGGTTAGAAAAAAGAACCTCATTCCACATGGCCAGGAACATCTGCAAGTTGCCCAGCCTGGCCACTCAAACTTGTGATCCTCCTGCCTCAGCATCCCAAGTGCTGGATTAAAGACTTGTACCTTGCTAACGTATTGATATTTAGGTAAGATTGGCCTTGAATTCTTTATCTATCTGGTTCTACCCATCAGCACAGGTAGGCATCACCTGACTACTAAATAATTAATCCTTAAAACGGACTAATTATTTTTTGGACATGGAGTCTTTTTACATTGTCTACACTGCCTTCTTAACATATATTCTAAGCCAAGTGATTAAGGGAAGAAAGATCTGTTCTCTAGTCCCACCCATCTCTCTTTCCCTGGGCTCTCAAAGTCAGGGAGTATCAGGTGAGGACTGTCATGAATGAAATGATGACTTGATTTGCATACCTGATTCAGATTGGTCTAGTTGCACTGAATATTCTGAAATTTTAGGTAGGCCATTTATTAAGTCCACATAATTGGACCCTGGTAAAATAGTAGGGATTGTTTTAATATCTGCATCCAATTGTCCCAAAAATTTTATGAGTTGATTGGATCATCAGATCTTCATGGAATGATATTCAAAACAATTTACCACTGATAGAGCACAGGAAACAAATAGATGCTATCTTTAGACAGGCTTCTGGCATTTTCTGTGGCTGGATCAGAAAATGATAAAGATTACAGTCCAAGGAGAAGTCACTGCAGACAGAACATTAGAGTGACTCTGAGACTTGAGTTATGACTAACAAATGAGAAGTTAAACACTTTAGAAATTTCTAGAACTAGAAAGTACACATTTATATAATTGCTAATTTTGCTAAGGAAGTGAGTGTGAATTTCCTTGCTTTCACAAATAAATAATTCTCTGATGAAATAGCTAATTTTATATTCTGATTAATTTATAACAAAAAAGTTAATGTAGCTTGAATTCTATTATTAGGATAGCAAACTGATGAATTTAGACATTAAAAAATTACAAATTTAATGAAAGCCATATCCTCATTTGACATTTACTCCACATGAGTTCACAGAGACTATTTCAGATTCTACAGACTGACAAACCAGGCCAGACAGCCTGGATACCTGTCCTTGTGGACAACAGTGTCAGCTAAGTTTCTATATTCATAGCAGTAGTAAAATTACAGTTATGAAGTAGCAACAAAATAATTTTATAATTAGGGGTCTCCATAACATGAAGAACTGTATTAAATGGTGGAACCATTGGGAAGATTGAGCACCACTGCTAAGATTTCAAAACAAAGACCTACCTACTTAATCCAGTATTGAAATTATCCAGACTGACATAACTCTATGCCAATGTGACTCATGACCAAACTAAGAGTTAAGGACTAACTTTGTGGAGTTACTGAATTAAGCATACAAGGTACATATTTTATATCTAATGGATTTCCTGAAGGAAAGGGAAGGAGACATAGCAATTCTCCTGATTCACAGAAGGAATGCAGCATGGTTAGTGTAATATGCAAATTATAGAACAGCTCCAGATACTGAGTGCAAAATACAGATCACAGTTTAAATAATGGATATCGAAATCCCTTCTCTGCTAAACTTTTAAGCAAGTTTTGAAAATTTCAGAGATTATGAGAGTCAAGATAACTGAAGAAAAAAATCAAACCTATCTTATAGTCACTAACATCATTGTTGTCTTTGATAAATTCTGAGCTGTTAGGACATCAATCATGAATGATGTGTGTGGTATGTCAAGAGAACATGTGAACAATAGTTGAACACCTGAACATATCAACATGTGATAGTCTTCTTTCTAAGAAAAAGTATGTGAGAGTCCAAAGTTTGTATTTCACAATTTAATCATTGCTTTTAGATTTAAGTAGTATTGTAATTTACAGTTCACCCATCTGGTAAAGAAATTTTACATGTAAAACCAAGGCTTTTCTTTTCCACTGTATTTCATCCTCTTCTGAACTCCATTTTTTATACTTGTAATTATAAACAAGATTCTGAGAAGTAAATCCATTTCTACTCCTAGCTGTACTCAAAAATATGGAATAGGAAGCCTCCATGGAGTGCTCAGAATCAGAAATATTTTTCCTCTGGGTCTCACAGGATGCATTTTACAGTATTTTAGGAAAGGAACCAATAGGTTTTATGGTCCTCGGGAGCTTTGGATGAGTAGGAGACCACCAAGAAATGGGATAAGTTTTCAGTGCTGTGGCTGTTTTTAAAAGGGATTTGCTAAACCTCCAAATTTCCTCTCAGGTTACTGTAAGTCAAGGTGACATGTGGGTAACATATATGTGTTGATGATGTAATTGTGACAAATTATTTCTGTCATGCTGGATTTAAAATACTTCTTACCCTAAATACTTGTAAGTATATTAATGAAAGTAATATTTTGGAATATATGAGATAATTTGGTTACTTGCAAGAGAAACATAGGTATAGATGAGATCAAACAACTATAGAAAATTTCGGTTTTCTGTCGATAATTGCTTCACTTTAAGCATATAATTGTGGATTGGGATACCCCATTCTCAAAGAGAAGGTTTCCTGTGTACATACTATATCAGTAGTCCTTGGAAAATAATGAAAATCACTGTAAAGATTAAAGTTGTCCATTAAAGATAAGAAAGGTAAAGATTTGTTAATTTTTATAGGATCTTGGACATACTCTCTTTCAAGATAAATTTCAGGATTACAAAATGGTTGTGTCTATTGAGAACTGTTGTGAACTATTAACTCAATTGCTATAAAGCCTGTTTCTGGGAGCATCCCTTGATATTCTCAGGTCCACTCGTGAAAACCACAAGGGCTACCTGACAAATTCCAAACATTCACACCTTAGACCCTTCAAGAAAGAAGTCTAGTTCAACCACATATATTTCTTGGACTAACAGAAATCCTCATGAAGAGCAGCAGAGTCATTACAGGGAAACAGTTTTTATTATGGACACAGACAAGGACCATCCCAACCTTGCCTGTTTACTGCGTATGTATTAACAAATATATATTAATGAATACATTAACAAACGCTTTTCATTTTCCTTCCATTATTTTTCTACTAGTCATGGGGGGTTGATGATGAGAAAACAGAGTAATCAAGAAGGGTGTTTGATCTTTTTTATGTGAAGAACTGCATAGATAATATGTTATCTATTAAGCCTAATTAGATGAAGGAAGGAGCACCTGGGGAATAAGAATTGAAAATCTGGTGTATTTGGGATTCTGAGGTGGTTCGATTGCTGTGCTCTCCCTGGCATGTCTGTCCTGCATAGTGAAAACCAGGGCAGCCAGGGATACATGGAAAGACATTGATCAAAATAAAAACCAAGAAAACTCTTAAGCTTACTTGGCTACAGGTAGATAGGGTAAGTAGCCCTGCGCTTGTGTGGCCTTTGCACATTAGGTAGTGAGAACCACAGTGACACATGTATGTGAGCCAGAAGAAAGTATTTGAAAGTCTCACTGTAAATAAACAAAAATGTTCAAGGTGATAAATATGTTGACTCTAACTTAAACATTACGCAGTGCATTTTTGTACAGACTCACCATGTGCCAATTGTGAATGTATATATAATTTTATGTTTTTCATGTATTCATTAAAACAAACATCTAATTTTAAATGATTAAAAATTTCTCGTTAGATATGCTCATTGTGGAATGTCTAAATGAAAGAAAACAGATTTCTCTGCTTTCTCTAGAGGCTGGTGGGAACTTCCATCTTCCTTCATTATTCTGTTCCTTGCACTCCTTTTTATTTTCTGTGAATATGTGAGAAGTTAGTTACCAGCTTCATTGGCTGTTTGAGTCCTACAGGAGGCAGTGGAATTCCTGGGAACACTTTCATTTTCAACTACATTACAGTAAACTAAAATGATGTGCTGACAGCTGAAGTTCAGTACCAAGAACTCTACCTGATCTCAAGATTGTGAGATAGGCAATGGTTTGGGAATCTGCCCTAAAGCAACCTTCTCTTTTTAGAAATAATGAACCTGCTGCTTTATTTCAGTTACATGTTCTCAAATTAAAAATATGCAGAAAGTAGCTACTGACCTAAAAAGCTAGCACTTAAATTAAGATTTTATAATTGCTATGGTTTCTAGTAGACAACTGAGAAAGACATTCTAGATGGTTTATATTTTATGAATTTGGCCATATTTCCATGTTTCTGTTCGCAAATGGTTAACAATTATTGCCGTACTACTTATATACTATCATGAACAGGGGCTATTCATAAACAAGAAAGTGAAATAAAACATGGAAACATTCACTGTTCTGTTACTGAAGGCAGATGTCAAAGTATCTTTCCTAACATCCCTACATTAAATGACATCTTTTTAGCATTCTTGAAACACTTGTGCAGTACACTAATGTTATGTCTTCCAAAAATTCTGAAAACTATCATAACTTTGAAGTTCGATTATATGCCAAAACTTTTCTTTGTACCTTTCCTCTATACATTAACTCTGTGTGTTGAAGGGGAGAGGAGAGAATTATTTTCCAGGTTTATCACTGATGGCTGGACATCTGCAAGATGTGGGGAAATAAAGATTTATAGAGTGGTAAGGCAAAAGGTGATTCCCATTATCAAGAAGCCTTATGAAATGTAAGACTTCCATTTTCAATTGTCCATGGCCAGTGGAAAATTAGAAAACACACACACACACACACACACACACACACACACACAAACAAAAAAAAAAAAACAAAAAACAAAAAAACCAGTCTCATTAACCCGGGTATTCCCAGTCCTGTAGGCAAAAGAAGCTTAAATGCTGCCAATGTTCATGTTTGGGTTGATGGAAAAAAAATGTAGTAATTTTCTAGGTTACTGAAAAGCCTACTCTTTGCATTTTAAGACACTATTGGGAAGAATATTAGCTGAGAAAAGCTCACAATGAGGTATATATGATATGGCAAGGTATGAAAGAGAAATGCTTAGTCGGCTGCAAGTACCACAGAAGAAAAGGCAAGCAAGGAAGGAAGCAAACAACCAATAGGTTCAACTACTTCATCTTTACCCTGTTCCATGAGTACAGGTTAAGATAATCATTCATTAAACTTCACCAATGAATTCCCAAACTGCACTGTAATAACGACACACTATAAATCACACTGGGGGAAACTTTGCCTTATTTTTAGACCTTCGATGCCTAGAAATGGTGCTCACCAATAACGCAGATGACTAGTAGATTAAAAAAAGAGAGCAAAGAAAAGAAAAGAAGTGCTTTGCAGTTGTTTGAAAATGGGAGTACCAGGAGCTGGCCTGAAATACACATAATACAGCAGTGGCAGCCCTGAGGTTTTCTGAAGTTTCTGAGCTCACATTTCTCTGTTCCTTTAGTTACCCCACATTTTGTTTTCTTAGGTAGAACTGCAATGCTAGAAGACTGAAAGAAAAAAAAAATCTTTCACGGCTTTCTAAACCAATCATGTAAATATTTGGGAATTAAATATACATAGGTATGTCCCTATGAAAACTTTCATTTCTCTGAAAGGTTAAGGATAATTGAACACTGAAGGTGGAAGTAACATGAGTATGAACTAAAGTGTGGCTCTAGGGAGGGCCAAAGGGCACAGGAAATTCAATGTGCCAACCAATGCTAAATATGAGGAAGACCCTCACTGGCCAGATTCGCAGCTCAAGGTCTGCCCGAGAAGAATTTTACAAACAAAGAAAATGTTCATTTGTTACAACTAGGGCAAAATTTTCTAAACCCAAGAGTGGATGCTTGGTTCTGGTGATCCTTCAAATGGTCCACAGTGCTGGCAATGAAAGAGATGGTGATGCCCTTGGGGGAGGCTGAAAGTAGACTGGAGCTATCTTAAACTCAGTTGAGTTAAGAAATTTATTTACCACTTTGCTTTATTTTTGTTTGTTTGTGGCTTGGGTTTTGTCATTGTTTTTGCTTTGTTTTATTTTTTAATGAATATCACCACACTTAGAATATTTGCACATAAATGGACACAATTAGCCAGGAATCAAGGCTAATTGTGGACAAAGGCAGACCATCAGGGGAAGCCTACACAACATCTACAGAACAGCTTCTGCATCTGTGGCTCAGAAAACAGAAAGAAAGTGGGATCAGAAAGATTGTATTATTTACTCAGTGGAAATCCAGTGAGACATGGCAAAGTGAACTACTTCTTAACATCTTATTTTTTCCCCATTCTTGTCATTCCTTCCTTTTGTACTTATTTGCAGTCCCTACTTATTTGGAGGTGACAGTAGCACCGAAATCATCAGGAAACTGTGCAAGTTGGTTTAAGCAACAAGACCCTGATGAAATCTGGTCTTACTCTCCCAGAGGCTGAGAGTGCTGCTGACTGCCCTGAGTCTCCATTTCCGGGGCTTAGCAGGGACACTGATCTCAAGAATGAAAAGACGATGAGAAAAATCTATCTTCTACGACATTCACACCCCAGCAGGAAAGTACCACCCCAGATATTTCACAAGAAAGTCTGCTCTCATGAGAATGTCAGCCAGACTCTTAACCGTTTTGATAAGTTCAGAAGAGCTTCAATCAAAAAGCTTTCAAATTCCCATCCCAAATGACCCCACAAAGCCCTCTGAGAGTCACCCAACACCACTTCATAGTTCCCATAAACACTTGGACCCTTCCCTGTGAAAGCCAACAAGTTTTCCCAAAAGTCCTTTACATACCACTTCTTGCCAAATGAGCTATCTTAGTGGGAACTGTTGGAACTTTCCAGACAATTTTATACTAAAAGCAAAATGTTCTTCAGTCATCAGCTTGCCCACGCAGTTCTTTGGGACTGACAACGTCTTCATATTTTATATGCTATGTACAAAGTCACTTACCTCCTCTGTAGCCAAGTATTGTGCTCAGAATACTTTGTAAATGATGTCTCATAACTGAAATAATTATTGATGTCAACACCCTCGTTAATATTCTGGAATTGCAAACATTTTATCAAATCTCCATATAAAAATGGAACTGTTCACCTCTACTTTGTAAATTAACTGTATGATTTATCTGTGGGAAACATTTCTAAAATATAGATTCAGAAAGATATCCACCACATGATGGCTTTTCCATATGGCATCTCATAATTATTTTGTTGTGTGTGAACATGGTGAAAACAGTTTCATAATTCTCCAAGGGTCAGAGTAAATTATTTCAATTAGACGTATTTCAGAGCAAACATTACCTTAGGGTTCATTAATAATATTACCTGAGAAGGAACAGCTGCCTTTTATGCATAAAAAGCTGTCAGCTTCTTATTGCTTCTTATCGTAGAAACCCTTTTGTGACTCTCAAAAATGGCAGATTTTCTCATGCTTTACCTAAACACAGCACTTGGCAGCAGGGAACTAGTTGTAATCCTCAGCATGGGAGCTAGTGGGTGGACTTTTTTCTCTATAAACTTTTGTATAAATCACACCAGTCTCCTGGTATTTATTCTAGGTAATGCTGGAAATTATACACAGATCCAGCAGGCCATGTAACAGAGTTTTGTAACTTCCTGGTGTTCTTTCATGTAAAGTCCTTACTTGGAATGTAATTCCAGAAATATGGACCATTACAGCAACTTCAGAGGAAAGCTCTGTTCTGTTTCCTCTTCCTCCTCTTTGAAGCCTTAAAAGTATGGAATAGGTCGATCAGGGCAACAAAATAGCATCAATTAATAAGATATTCATTTACCTGCATTGAAAATTCAATGTCCATTGAAATATCTTGAGACAGAGTCACAGGGATACTGTTTTCGTACAAAGGAAAGACAGGAACATTGCTGTAAAAGAAGTTGTTGCTCTAGTAAGAATTAGGTGGACTGTACATTATTGTAACTCCCCAGTTAAGCTTGACGTTTTTATTAGCATTAGGTTCATCATGCATATTCACAGATGAGGTGAGGAGGTAAGATATTCCTAATATTCTCTTTTCTGAGAAATATGTAATCTTATTGTAATTTATAGGATTTCTTGCTTCCATTCCAAATACTGCTGCAGATGAGGATAGCAATGGTGATTTAGATAAGGTCTCTTTACTAACTTATCTTGCCTTTAGCAAAATCTTCCCAACAATGTACATTTATCTTTGTAACAAGGTATTTATTTGTTTTGTCATTTGTGTCTAGTTGGGTGAAGTATGTGTGGGAGATAGTAGCATCAATCAACATTAACTCATTAAATGTTACGTTCTTGGCACTGAAACCAAGTATAACCTCAAAACTTCAAGAGATCCCAGCTGAGGATCATTGCCCTTCTGAAGCAAAGTACACTTAGAAATTATGACAGAAATTTAAAAGAAAACTAAAATGAAAGCACAAATTTTTCAAGTGCTTACTGTAATGAGAATTTTATAATTTTGATTTCTTCAAAAAAAAACCCACATAAATGTCATGGAATGTGTTTTTGCTGTAATCTCAGGTGTGGGTATGAGACACTGCTTCACAGCAGCTGATTATAATTTGCCTTGTGCTTAGCAGGGGCATGGTTTTGCCAGAGGATGGATAAATCCTGGGGTTCTCCAGAGGCAGAGTGGCTGTTGATGGCTGTTGGTCCTGGGATGTGGTTTGTTTCAGTTTGTCAAGTGGTCATGCATAGAGACGAGAAGTAAAAGTCGATTATACTCATGGTGAAGATCAAACTTGCTCGAAGGAACTCAATGCCACTAATCAGCAGGAAGAAGTCTTTCCTACCTACCGAAAGTTGGGGGGTTGGAAGGGGAAAATAAGGGTCAAGAAGTGTGGAAGAGAGTAAGAAACTCACAAAGTAGCAAACTCCGGCTACAGCTTACAGTCTATATTTTTTTCTCACAAGTATATAAGAAGCCATAGTTGAAGCAGTCCTCCATGTAAGCAAGGGAATATGGGAAAGAAAGGGGTTATCACAAAATTTACTACCATTTATCTATGTTTTCTCTAAATATACATAGCTGGAGGGGAAAAAGAGGAAACAGTGCTTTGGAAAATAAACCAAAAATTACAATCAAAATGTCATTTACATAATTCCTTTTAACTATAACTTATTTTATTAGGAAAACTAATTATTATATAGTAACATAAAAGCTATACATATTGAAAATATTAACCTAGTAATAAGATATCATTGATGGTTTCACAAATGTATATATTGTATAATATTTAAATTGCTTCAAATATACTCATCTAAAAATTATCATTTCTTTGCTTAAAGTATTCTTCCTCCTGGGTGAGTGCTCTAAATTGTTATTCAATACCAAGTGATCATTCTATGAAATCATGTACATTCAAGCAACACTGAACAGACTCACCCAAGGAAGCCAGGAATTATCAAGAGGTGGTGGGGGGAAGATGGAGGAAGGAAAAGAAATGGAGGAAAATGGCATAATTACATTTCATTTTTAAAAAACAATAAAATTCTCTTTTGAGCTACAGTGTCATATTATTATACTTAGTCATCTTACTATACAGTAACACACTAGCATATCTTACACCTGATCAACTCACTCTCAGTACCGACTGCACAATTCCCTGTCCCTGCCTCTACTCTCCCCTGCATTCAGTAGCCACCATTCTCATTTTCAGCTAAACCAACTTTCATAGATTTTACACATGGAGCACGTGTTGCTTTTTTCTATGCCTGGTTTATTTCACTTAACATAATGATATCTATAAGATCCATCTATTTCATCCCAAAGACAAGATTTCACTTTTATGGATATCATTGTACTGTGTATATGAACCACATTTCTTTATCCATTCATCAATTGATTGAAAAGTATAAGGATAAAAGGAAGGAGGATATCATGAAACTTTGAATAATTCTCATATTAGGTCTTGTTTTAATTATTATTATTCCATTTGGAGAATCAAAGACCTATTTGTTTTAATGTGTTGTAACCACAGTAGAGCTAAAAATAAAATGTGATGCAAACTTTAGTCTCCACTACCATACAATGTTATGCATTGTAGTTTATATACATATACATATATACATATATATATATGTGTGTGTATATATATATATATACATATATATATCTTAACCTAAGTAAACCAATTAAAAAATACTAAGTAATAAAAACAAAGCCATAACAGCAAGCCTGCACCATGTTCTCCATGAACCATTGGCAATAGTTCAATATTTATTACATCATTTCTTCTTCCCATAATGTCTAAATAAATGGACCATCATCTACCTAATTGCTCAGAACAAAAACTTAAATTATTGTTGAATGCTTTCTTTCTCTCATGTTACATGTCTTAATCATTGTCAAACTGTATATAATAGTCATCACCAGGAACTTTGTGTGATTGCCACAGATATCACCATAAATTGACTTTTTGTGTCTTTAATAGTTAAAAACCATCATCAATACTCCTCAAACTGCTTATTTACACTTTCTAAACCTACCGTTTCACCTCCAGCTAATTGTCAATGATCATTCTGTAAACGTTTATGTATGTGTATGTATCCATGTGTGTGCGTGTACTTAAGCATGTACCAGTGCACTGGTGTGCAAGCGCATGGACTATGTGTGCGAATGAGTGTGAAGGTTGTTGTTGTCCTCAGGAACACCATCCCTCCTTTGAGACAGGGTCTCTCATTGACCTGTAGCTCACCTACTATGGTAGAGTGATGACCCAGGCAGTTAAAGGCTCCTTTTGCTCTTCCTTGCTAAGGCTAGAATTGCAAGAACACTCTACCATGGCTGGCTTTTCACTGGGTGCTGGCAACGCAACTCAGGTCATCATGCTTGCAAAGCAGTGACTTTGCAAACAACTGAGCCTCATTCTGTCCCATGGTGATCTTTGTAAAAAGTTTAATCAAATTATGCCATATTCTAATTCAAACTTCCAGTCCCTTCTCATTATATTAAGGATAAAATCCACAGCTTCTGCCACACCTTCTAAATCCAGGCTCCAGCAGCCATTCATAATTCCGCCTTGTAGCTCGAAAGCACTTGCCATCACATACATTTCTACCCTAAGTCTAGTCTTTACTACTCAGGGCCTCATAGTCTTGTGATTCTTGTAGTCTAGCTACTTTCAAGGCTCACTCTCTTCCTTAACAGATGCCTTTCTTCTAAATAACTCCAACCCCCAGAGTTTACCATTCGTGATCCTACCTAGGGTGGGGATAGCCACTAACTATAATGATTAATTTCATGTTAACTTGGCTGGAATGAAGGATCACTGAACAGCAGGACACTGTTATTTTGGGGCATATCCAGGAGTGTTTTCTATGAAGAGATGCACATTTTATCTGATGAACTGAATAAAGAGGATTCCTTCAACAGTAACGGTGAGTACCACCTGCTGTGAAGTGTTCTCAGATGTCTTCCAAAGATGAAGGACAACAAATGTGCCCTCCCTGCTTGTATTGTTGTATCAACTTCTCAAAAGTTTTGATGCTGTTGGATTTGAGATGAGATCACAGAAATGATACTACTGGATGCCCCAGTTTTCAAGTTCTTGGATTTGTAGTAAGTCTTACACCGCTGTTCCCTGTGCTTCTCCTGCCTTTTAACTTGGGCTGGAGCTCTGGCATTCTGGGTCTCTAGTTTGCAGGAAGTAGATTATAGGATCAATCACAGGATTGCAGCCTTCATAACTTTAAGGTTGTACTTCATCAAAGTCAAATCTCTCTCTCTCTCTCTCTCTCTCTCTCTCTCTCTCTCTCTCTCTCATTTGTATCTCCTTAATGTTTCTTTAAAGAACCCTGGCCAACATGCTATCCTTTTACCCTGCTTCAGTTTTATTCTTAAATGTTTTTGGCATATTTATGAACTATTGTAATTACTTCTGTGAAATGAAATTTCAATTAGTTATTGCTTTTTTTCTACTAGAAAAATAATCGTCATGAGGTCATAGGCTTTGTATGTTTACTTACCACTGCATTTTGAGTACCTACAAACTTGTTTATCATAAAGTATACACTAAATAGACAACAATGATTATATTTTATCTCATTTAAAACTCAGAAATACATACAAAAAAGTATCAAGGTATGCTACATAGTTGAATCTGTGTATGTCCCATGTTAAAGGAAGCAAATACATCTCATGAGTGGTAGACAAAACCTGACTAATTGATCTGAAAGTAAGAAGTTTCCTTACTCATACTTTTATAGTTCATAACTACTCTCAATACCATGCAATATATTGACTGTCTCTTAATTTTGTGTTTGAGATTCTATAAACTTTTGTGTCTGCTTTTCATATTTAATGTAATAAGTCTTTAGGTTCTGCTTATGTACCATTGAAAAGTTTAGAGTATAAATAGCCCAGTCAATTCTCTGATGAGATAGCTAATAGTTTGTACTGAGTAATTTAGAAGAAAAACGTTAATCTGGTTCATACTTCTAAAACTAGAAAGTTCAAGATCTGCTGACCACATCAGGTGAGTTTCTTCTTGGAGTGAATTGTCAGAATCCAGAACTCTGAGATTAGATACACTAGAACAGAAGGAATGTCCTATCTCCTATCACTTTTCTTCAAACCCACAGTCTGTCTCAATAGATTAAGTTCCACCCCACGGCCTGATTCATCTCAAAGTTCCTACCTTCCAGTAGCATAGTTAAGTCTTGAACTTAAAGCCTTAAGCTGGAAGTAAAATTGCAACACAACTGTGTAGAAAGCATTCAAATTATAGCAGACTATATAATCGCCAAGATCCTTTCCCTATTATGTAATTCTATTAAACTCAGGAGAAAAGTAGAAACTTGACAATTTTCAGTTACTTACAATATTCTTATATTTCAATTCTTTAGCTTCTTTATATGTAACAATAGCATAAATGAAGTCATTTGACACCCTAGATCTTTACTTGCCCAAACAATAAAATTTTAATGCTCTGGTTTCTACTGAATGTCCTGAGCAAGTCTCTCGCAATTAGCATGAGTGACTAATCTGTGATCCAAGTAGTCAACACTCTCCCTTTTGAAGTTTAATTGCCCAATTTGTAAAAGACAAATGAAGAACACTTAGAATCTTGTTAATATAGTTCTACTCTTAGGTTGGTTTCTCTGGGAGCAGGCCCTAAGGATATATATGGATATGTCAATGCAAAGCCATAGGGTTGGATAGCTATGGAAAACAGTCAAACTTTGGACAAATCCTTAGGATCTCTCTGAAGTCTACAATCTACCTTATGTTTGTTCTCCTTTCATGGTTGAATAGTATACATCTGCCTCCATATGTCATGGGATGGGAAGGGGTTAATCAAGAGCGTAGGTAAAAAAGATTCATTTGACAGAAATCACCTAACCTAACTGAGAAGGGGTTGATTGGTGGAAAACATCTGCCAACACTTGGGTAATTCTTTCTCTTCTGAGGGGTATACAAATTATTTCTTCCAGTCTTAGAACCATATATAAATTGTTTCATACTAACAAGGAAGAATACGATGTATTCACTGGAGGTACTTTCCCCAGATGCATTAACTTAATGTGTGTGAACTGCCATTCACTCTAACACCAACCTAGAGTGGACAATGATAATATGCATATATGATCTGCACCAAAGTATGTACGTATGTGTCACACTACCTGTGGACTTGTGTGCATATGAGAGTGGAAGCCCCATTTGAAGGAGCTAGTAGCCAAGATCCAAAGTAGCAGTCATCACATTGATACTTTGTTTGGTTTTGGCTGCAGATGCTCCTACTTGGGCTTATCAAAACGTAGGCTTGACTTGGGCATGTTGGTGCTGTTGGTAGTCAGCACAAGGGAAGTTGAGGCAATAGGCTCAGTCTGAGCTACATTGCAAGACCTTGACTCAAGCCCTGCCTGTCCTACCCAAGACATAAAAAGTAGCTTTAGCTGTGTATCTGCTTCATTGTCTCTGTTTGAACTTCACACATCTCAGATCTTATACCAACTTAAGAAATTCATCAACATATGCATATATGAGACTGTAATAAAGGCAGAAATTTATGTGACCATTGTATAATTCTTGAATTTGCAAAATGTGTTTTACTGTCCCTATACTTTGACCCAGAACTATTACTCATGGGATATATCATAATAATCCTTGCCTGTCTCCCTTCCCTACTTAGTTTTAAACTGTATTGCCTTTTTCACTTTTTTAAAATACTCAACCAATAGGCTTGGTCCTTTTTATCCTACTGTGTCACTTTTTTAATGCAAGTTTTCATCACCTCAGCAAAGCAGACTTTTTTTTTCTCCCCAGTGAGAAAGATGGATTGGTAAGCAGTCCCATGGCTTATAAACCGTTTCCTTTTAATTCAGGGCCTACCAGTTTGACCTGGCTCACATTCAGGTACTACTAGAGCTTGTCTGAGCCCTTTCTACAGGGCCTCCTGCTTGTGTATTTATTCCTGAGCACTTGGGTGAGCCTTGGAACAGCCTCTCTGAAGAGTGATTGGCTATTTGCTCCCTTGCAGCACACGCTGTAATGAACCATGCCCCTTGCTCTTCAAATCCAGAGTCTCTGACCTCAACAGGTGAGGTTTTCTGAGGAAACTCCCCTCCCCCGCCAGGCAACTCCCAATTGCAGAGTTTCTGTGCTGGATACCAATAACTGTGTGCAGTCTGTCAGCTGTTTTCACATTCAACACAAAGTCCCACATAGGAAGGAAGTGTTAGGAGATTTTTAAACCTCCTACAACTAACCCTGGTTAAACTACTCTTTAGTATTCTAGTCAGGGTCTCTGTATAGATGATAAATTCTGCAAGAGCATGTTCATTTTAAGGAGGGTGATATAATATGCAAAAGAACAAAGAATCTTTTCATCATTGGTGTTGTTGCCAAGAACAGGAACCGATGTTATGTGAGCTTTGATCTTTGCTTTCTTCCCTTCCCCCACTGTGTAATTCAATTATGTATCTTCCCTTTACATAAGGCAAGTGCCACTCCTCCCCCCCCCTCCTCCTTAATTGAAGGCTGTTCGAGATCTTCTAGATGTCTTGAGATAGAAGCAGGATACTTTAGCATTATTTTATTCAAGCCTCTTCCAGGTACCGTATTCTCAGGACAATTTTCTTGTTAAGGCTCCCAAACAGCAGAATATACATAATAGCTCATTCAGTAATCAGTAGATTATGAAGTGGCTGAAATGTAGATGAAAATTAGTGGATATCTTGAGAAAAAGAGGCTACTTAGATTTCTTTGATGAGATGACACAGCAACTTACATCTAGCCTAGCTGTCTGCTGTTTCCTCTCACACTATTTATTAGCGATGCAACTGGAAATTTTATAAAAGCATTTGAGCTTTAGATACATTACAGACCTTGAAGGATTTTTTTTTCTTTTTAAAGTTAAGGATTTAAGAAGGATGAAACTTTTTTACCCTTTAACCTCACGTTCTATATAACACTTGGACAAGTATCAATTATACTGCTCATTTTAAAAAATAAAATAAAATGCAAACAAACTATCAGTTGATCATACCATAAAAGAGATAGGCTGAGTGATCATCATGATCAAATTGTAGCTTCCTTGTTAAGCTTCCTGGACATGCATACATGTGTGACTATAAGAGGAGACATGAACAGATGGAATGTCAAAAATAATCCCTGAATAAGGTGAATGACATGCTTGTTTAAAATGTCATGTGACCGAGATTTCAGTTGTAATGATGAAGTGTGGAACAGAGTTAGGAAAGATAGGTGTGTAGAAAAAAATTAATTAAAATTTTTAACAGTATTTATATTATTGTTAATTGGTTGGGCAACGTTTAATCCTTAACCAGCCATTATAAATGAGCACACACACACACACACACACACACACACACACACACACACACACACCACGTGGATTTTAGCAAGCCTTGGCCTGAAATGTGCAATCTTGGCCCATCTAAGCTAGCTCTTAATTCTATTACCCAAATATGACCCCATATATACATATGTCCCCTTGGACTGCTATTCTCCATGCTATGCCTATGTTACTGGCCATGGGGAAAGAGGTTCTTTTTTTCTAACCCATGGTGTGTGTCCTCCTTCTTCCTGCTCTTGGCTGGAATGAATTAATCCTCTGTGTAAAGTACAGGGTTCCTGTTCTAATCTCAGGAATCCTGCCTTCCTATATTCTTTCTGCCCAGCTAATTGGCATCAGCTACTTTTATTAATCATCAACAGAATGCCTCAGAAGGGGCAGTAACTAGATCTCAGCATTGAAAGCAGCTTATCAAAAACAATGTTATTAGACCTTCCCTCAAAAGGGGTGGCTCGAGGTGCATCTTCATTCGCCTGCAGTGCTAGTGTCAGAGAACTGTCCTCAAAGCAATATTTAAATGTGTTTCTTTCCTTGCTTCAAAAGAATTCTATTAGTTGCAATTATCTATCATAATATCAAATTCACATTGTTTGACAAAGGTGATTGTTAATTATTAAAATTGAATCATATCAGGCATTTGCAAAACACCAAGGCAGTTTCTTAACTACTTCATAACAAAGATTTCCTACTCACAACCATTGATACTCATGTTAATGTTGTCTTCTATATGTCAGAAGAAAATTCTTCAGGTGTGGGTCCCCTCCACAAGAGAGAGGACAGATTCCCTCCACTAAACTACTTGTGATGAAATTTGATTTTCTTTTTTTGGTTCATTCAAAAATTTCAATTTTAACCAGAAAAGCTGTTCAGCAACAAAGAGGGAATACTAATTTTAAACAAAATACACATGAATGTAAAATAATTTTATTATAAAAGATTTCTCAGGTAGAAAATATGGTCTTTATACTAAATTTTCTTAAAGGCTACAAGTATTTCTAACTTAGTAAATACCATCAAAAACATACAATTGAATTTTAAAGCTGATCTTGATTTTTAAAAGTTGACACTTCACTTGGACTCCTAAGTTAACTAAAAACAGGAATAAATATTGGTGGAGAAGGTCTAATACATTGCTTCTGATAGGCTGATTTCAAATGAGACCTGGTTACTGCCCCTCCTGAGGCATTTTCTTGATTGGTTAATAAAAGTCACTGATGGCCAATTAGCTGGGCAAAAAGAGTATAGGAAGGTAGGACTTCCTGAGATTAAAACAGGAATCCTGCTTTTTATACAGAGGAATTGCTCATTCCACCAGGAGACATGGAAACAGACAGATGTGTTTGAGAACTCTGGAAGGTAATAATAGGCAAATGGCAGTTTGGGAGTAGGTGATCCAGGTAAACTTAGATTAGCTAATTGAGAGAGCAAGCCCAACTAAGGGCTAAGCATTGAAACATTAAAAGGTCTTAGTGTATTTAATTATTGGGTAAAGGACCCACAGCAGCTTATAGGCAGTCAATCCAAGCAATACAGGGCCATCAGCCTCCTGCCAGGCTCTGGCGATTTTCCCACAAAGCTGCTAGCAATTCTACTGGCCTAATATAACAACTTATATTAGTAAACAGAGTTTAGGTTACAGGTCGTGTAGGCCACCCTTGGTCCAGGGCTTTTTCCCCAGGATAAATCAGGCCACTTGTTAAGGTGGGCCAGGTCACCAGCTGATATTGTGCCATGCCTCTGGCTGCTCCACTGGCCTAATTTTATAGTTTATACTTATTAATATATACAATTGATAATTAAATTGCTGTTTCAGGTGGTGCCCAATATTGATAAGGCATTATGGCTAATTTGATTTTCAAAACAATAGAGAAAACTGCAGATTTTGAAACTATGACACTGGTTGTTGACAATATGGCAATGTGTGCTGCTGACTTCTGTACTTTTTTTCAATCAGACTGGATGTTTTATACTGTTTACTTTTTTTTTCTTTTATTGGTTTGTCATAGGAAGAGATTTGTTTCACAATTAAAAAGTATGCAAATGCAGATTGAGGAGCTTAAGAAAAACCTGCCATGGCAGGTGACTGGGACTGAGAAAATGCCACATTCTTTCCTAGCTAGGTTTCCACAGCCACTGCATGCACCAGTAGAAGACCAGGTATGTAATAGTGCTAATGTGGAACCAAGTGCACCCCCAGAGGATCTGTATGGTACTACACAGTCATCATCAGCTTTTCAAGTTATGTTTTTATTTAGGCCTGATAATAATGAAGGTCAACTCAATCAGGAGCTAACATGGCATCCAATAGACATATTGGATTTAAAAAGATTTAAGGAGTCCATTATCTCTAATGGAATGCACTCATCATTTGTTAAACAAATGTAGGGGCTGATAGGTTAATATAAGTTAGATTTAGTGAATACCTAAGTTTCTGATACAGTCTCTTAATTCGGGGCATGAAGATCAACTACTGTGAGCAATTAGCTTATCAGCTTATGGAAGAAGTCAGGTGAAATG
>CAJQZJ010033849.1:1594377-1608011 GCA_907164525.1 Lophiomys imhausi
GAATTTAGTAATAAATAAGTGTTAAATAATAACATAAAAGTTCAGTTACAAACAAATGTTAAATAAATGTTAAATAATGGGGCTATACAAAATAGAGTCATTCCCCAAGATTGGAAGGGAGTGATTTCAGCTGTGCTAGAAGGTAGCCAGCCATTAAAATGGTTGTCATGACGGAGACATGAAGCCACAAAATTAGAGCAACAAAATATGGCAAGGGGAATAAATGTCACAACCAACCAAATGCTTGGTGAGTGACCTTATGCTGGCATATGTTCACAGACTCAATTTGAAGATGTTGTGATAGAACAATATCATGTTACAACTCTGAGAGCTTGGGATATGGTTGCTGAGGGTGGGAAAAAGATTTACTTCATTTACTAAGATAATACAAGGTCTTCAGGAAACCTCAGATTTTTTAGGGAAATCGACTTCATCTGTGGAGAGAGATGTAGATAACCATGATGTCAGACAGGATTTGATAAATACCTTGCTGTATGAAAATACAAATGCCTTTCTTCCCAGCACTTGAGAGGCAGAGGCAGGCTGATCTCTTGAGGTTTAACTCTAGCTTGGTCTACAAAGTGAGTCCAGGACAATGATACACAGAGAAATCCTGTCTCAGAAAATGAGAGAGAGAGAGAGAGAGAGAGAGAGAGAGAGAGAGAGAGAGAGAGATATTGAGAGTCTGTTAATCAATGTAAGGACCCAGAGTTAGGCTAGGGAAGAACATGCAAACTGCCTGCCTCCCATAGCCAATAGTTAAGAGAAGCTAACATAAAATAGCATATTGTGTTATTCTACACCAATCTCCTTAAGAATGGGGATTTCATGGGAGAATTGGAGCTGAAATTAATACAAAATATTTTAATTAATGTTATTGTTTAAGAAGGGTAATTCAATTACTTAAATTCATACCTTGATCTCAAAACTTGTGAGACCAGTAATAAATGGGGTTCTTATGTGTTCGAGGCCAATGTAATCTACAGAGCTCTACAGAGCAAATCAAGACAGCACAAGATACAAAGAGAAACCCTGCCTCAATAAGGATTTATATAGCCACATAGAAATTAAATCTCCAAAGAAAGGAGAAAAGGAAAGAAAAAATATATAAATGCATACCTTTTATCCTAAAACATGGGAGACAAAACAGAGACAGATAGGTTCCTTTTGAGTTTGAGGCCAACCCAATCTACAAAAATCCAGAACAACACAGAGTAAACCCATTTTAACTAATTAATAAATTTATGTCAACTGTAGAGGAGAGTACTTAAACTCCATACAGTCTTACATTGTATTTCAGTTTAAAATAGATTGTATATAGCATATATATGTAATACTATTACATGCTATCTTTTTAAATGGCATGAATGGAGACTTATAAATGTTTTTCTTCTGTTCAAAGAACACAAAAAAATTCCTTAATTGATTTGTGCATCCTGCACATCCAAGGCATTTTGGTAATTGCAGAACTATATGTTACTTGTGAGAAATTATATATTTTCAGAACAAAGGGACCAGACTCCAAAGAAGACAAGACAAGTAGCCCAGATGATCCAGCCTCATAGACTGCCTCAATAGCTGTTTCCTCAAAAATCTCCATCTAGAACAACTTCAAAATGGCTTATTAAGATGGCCCAGCCTTGCAGACTGTTCCAGACAGGACTTCAATAAAGCCCTGAACTTTCCCACCCAAAGTCCAGCTTCAGACTCCAAATTGCTCAGGACATTCAAATTGTTGAGCCCATAGAGACTGGGCAACAAATATTACTATTAAATTGATTAGCCATTTTTTTTCATTTTATTTGGGCCCCCAAACAGGTTTTCCACATCCCAATTTATCAGGAAGCAATTTTAAGAGAACAAAATCCCATTCCCAAAAATTGAGGTAGATGATTTTTTGGTCATTTGATGGGTTATGGAGGTTGTTTAGGGGGAGTGGTTACAAATTGTTTTATGGTCTTATTAAGCAAGGTATAGGAGGTTAGACTCAGGGATTTCTCTTTCTTTTTCTTTATCCTTCTTTTTTCTTATGCAGGGGGAGAAGACTTGAAAAGAAAAAAGTGGGGGAATATGGATATATAATATAGAATTGATAAGATAAAAGGGTAGATTATTGAATCTACTCCTATAGATCCTTGTTATTAATACAAAATTAAGGTTATAGACATACAAGAATGATAGGAAAATAGGGTAGCTTATTGAATCTACTCCTATAGATCTTTGTATATTGATACAAAATTAAGGCTATATTTTGATTAGGTATTGTACCTATGTAATTCTTAAAAATGCAATGTGAATTTCTAGCCATCTTGACAGCAACTATCACAAACTGTTTAGGATATTAATAGATATTGATTAAGTTGGTTAATCTCAGATGTTTTCTAAGTTAATCAGGTATTAAGTCATTAGAGACAAACAACATTTGCTCATTCAAAAATACAGAGATGGATAGATGTTCTTCAAAAACCTCAAGGGATCTGTAATGTATGGCATTTAAAGATATTTTTATTATTTTAAAATTTCTTTACATGAGACTGTCATCTCCTGACAGTTCTCATTGAATTTGGAAGGAGACAATGAGGATCAAAAATTCTCCATCAGGGAATAATTCTTACTGGACAGAAATGCCCCTGCATTTTCAACAGACTATACAGTCCAAAGATGGACCAAAGCTTCAATGCAGGTAAATGCTTGGCCTGATTCTGCAAAGACAAAGTGGGCATATCTTATTTTCTGCTCCACAACTAAGTCTGTGAGATATGCATGGCCAGAAGGCTGATGATGATGCTCCAATGTTATAGAAACTGGGATTGTCTAGGCAGCCAGTCATCTGTCATTTTATAGTTTGGAAGTTGCTTATTCTTCACTTCCTGCCTATTCAGATATATTTATCCTTCTCAAGTTTCTGAAGTGGTTGAAGACTACATAGTTACATCCTCATGATAAGTTTTGAACCATCTAGGAATTAAAAGGATGTTTTAAGGTTAAGATGATTTAGATAATAATGTAAGTTAGGATGGAAGTTGAATTAGGTATAGATCCTTAAACTCATCAAGAGAGATATGTAACAGAATATATTTCCTAGTTGACTAGTCAAATACATATGGATTGGACATTGAGAATTTATGTTACACCTCTGGTTTTCATATTTTTATTGTTTTGTTATTATATTTATTATTGTCATTACTGTATTGTGTTTATTGCGGTATTTATTGTTATTAAGAAAAGGAGCCTTTTGTTAGACTTAAAGGGGTAGATGTTGGGGAAGATCTAATAACATCGCTCTGATAGGCTGATTTCAATGCTGAGATCTGGCTACTGCCTTTTCTGAGGCATTCTCTTGATTGGTTAATAAAAGTTGCTGATGGCCAATTAGCTGGGCAGAAAGAGTATAGGAAGGTAGGACTTCCAGACATTAAAACAGGAACCCTGCATTTTACACAGAGGAATTGTTCATTCCACCAGGAGACATGAAAATAGACAGATGTGTTTGAGAACTCTGGAAGGTAATAACAGGCAAACAGCAGTTTAGGATTAGGTATTCTGGGTAAACTTAGATTAGCTAACTGAGAGCATGCCCAGCTAAGAGCTAAGGGTTGAAACATTAAATCAGCTTGGTGTATTTAATTATTGGGGAAAGAACTTGGGTGATTCTCCTTCCAAGCAGCCAGCTATTCTACTGGCCTAATATAACAATTTACATTAGTTAACAGAGTTTAGGTTACAGGTGGTATAGGCCACCCTTGGTCCAGGGCTTTTTCCCCAGGACAAATCAGTCTGCTGGTTAAGGTGGGCCAGGGAGTGGGCTGATATCCTGCCATGTCTCCTGCTATTCTGCCAGGCCACTGGCTTCTCCACCAGCCTAATCTTACAGTTTATGCTTATTAATAAATACATTGGATAATTAAATTCCAGTTTCTAATACTGATATGTTTGTCTTTATTTTTGTGTTCACTTCCTTTACTTTTGTTGAAGCAACAATATAAATGATTCCTTTATTTATACACACCTTAGATTCTAGAAAGATAAAAGACTATTACCGAAAATGTTTATGCACTAAAGACAGACTTTTATTTTGCTGTCTCTCCTACTCACTCCAAATGTTAACAATGCAAACAAAATCATTTGATAAATGGCCATAAAATATTAAAATACATAATTAGTTTGGTAACTTGTATGAACTCTATGATATTCTGATTGTGTGTGTGTGTTTCTCAATTGAAATAAGTTTAAACAGATAACTAGGTAAACCATAAACATAGTAAAAAAATTGCAAGTAGGGCAAAAACTATCCCTGGATATAGCTCAACATATTTAATTTAAACAAAGAGCTATCAAACTTTTCTAAAATATCAATCAGAAGCTCTACTAATTATTATGAAACTCAAAATAAATAAAAGGTAGTAAATTAAAATGAAATAACTGCTATAAAAACCTAGTAAGAGAAATCAATATCTGTCTTTGTTCTTTGCACACAAATACCATATATAAGTATCACCAGCAGGTTAACAATTATGAAGTACTGATGGGGTGATGTTATGTGTTCTAAATGTTAATTATCTGCTCCCAGAAGCTTCCTTGCTGTTCATCAAGTAATACTGTGTTACTTTGCTTGTCTCTGATTGGTTATATAAATGCTGAGGCTTGAGATTGGGCAAAGACAGAGGTAGGTGGGACAAAGGTTTGTGGACTTCTTGGGCAGAAAGAGAGGTTGATGGGTAGAAGAAGCCTCCAGTAGCCAGGAGAAGCCTCCAGGAGAAGAAGCCAAAAACAGGAAGGAGGACACACACCATAGGTTAGTGAAAGAACCTCATTCTATGTGCCCTGGAACATCGACATAGCATGGAGAATAATAGTCAAAGGGGATGTATGTATATATGGGTCATATTTGGGAAATAGAATTAAGAGCTAGTTTAGATGAACTAAGATTGCACAATTCAGGCCAAGGCTTGTAAAAATCTATCAGGTCTCTGTGTGCTCATTTATAATGGCAGGTTAAGGATTAACACTGCACACTGACCAATTAAATATAATTAGTAAAAATTATAGTTAATAATTTAATTATTTCTACAAAATATTTAGAGTATTTAGTAGGAAAGAATAAGACCCCTTAACTCACTAACCATGCATGGTTAGAAGAACTTTTAAATAATCGACAAGTTTCACCTTACTTTTCTATGATTATTAACTCAAGGAATGATGGAAGAACTCCCATCATTGCTGCTAAATATGAGGACGGCCCTGGGAATTAAACAGTGAAAACATTTATAAGAAACAAAAGGAAAACTTGTGTAAAGGAGGAGACAAAGTATAGCTAGATCACACTGAAAATAAGACAAAAAAATATACAGGCATCTCTCCTGGGCAGTTCAGTAGAGCTCACCTTGGTGGTATACAGGCAGGAGGGGTGGAAGGCTGACCAACTCAGCTACCACATAGCCCCAGATCCAGGGCTTTGAGTTAGCACACCCCACAAACTACCCCTTTTATTAACTGTTGGAATGTGTGAAGAAGCTGGTCCTACAAATCCAAAAGGGCAGGATCTCAATAACACAGGGTAACAACAGGATATCAGAGAGGAGTCCTAGTGGGAATCCAGTATATATAGTGCAGCAGAAGCCAGAGGCCTTGAACCAGACAAATGAATCAGTGTAATGAACATTTGCAAGTAAAGATGTGTGGACACAATGTGGGACACCCTACAGCTTCCATGGCTAGATTTTTTGTTTGTTTGTTTCTTTGTTTTCTTTTCATTTTGGCGAGGAGGTTGCAAAGGCAGAGGAAGGATATTTGAGGGACAGGGAGAAGAGTGTGATTGGGGTGTCTGATGTGAAATTCACAAAGAACCAATTAAAATTACAAAAAAATAATAAAATAACCTGGCCTCTTTGGTGGGCTTGGATTTCACAGGGGATCTTCCACAGCAGGTGACATTGGACTTCAGCATGAAAGATGAGAAACAGATACGTAAGCCTGTGAAAGAGAGTCTAGATAGAATCACAAAGCTCAATTAAAACCATTTTCAACTTTTATTTTGGGATCTGTTATATGTGCATTCTTTTCATGTAAATCACTGTGGCTTTCCCTCAATATTAATGCACTATTTATTGAAATGTCTGTTTGGATCCTAACCTACTTTACTTGGTTGCTTTGACCTCATGTTTGACTTTCTCAGAAATCATTACTGTCCTCCTATTATTATGTGACCTGTGCTCTTCCTTCTCCCTTACTCATTAATATATGAAATATACTTTCTTATCTTATCCCTGAGTCTCACCCCATCTGAACTCATTTATGAAATGAGTGGTGATATATTAATAAAAATTGTGGTACCCAGGTGGCCTTAATAAATAGTGTCCATAGAAACTCAGGTGATATCAAATTGCTGTTTTAAGACTTTTTACTTTACTCTTTATCACAGTGACATGGCTCCCTAGGGTGATGATTTCTAAAAATACACGAGAATATTAAAAATAATTAATCTCTCTTTTTTGCAGTGACTTGGTAGCAGGTGAGAACTGATTCTCTCCTTTTCTGAAATATTTACAACATGGAAATATCAATAACAAAGCCTTTGGAAATGTCCTAGGAATTTAGGAAAGAAATTTCGCATCATATCAACTGCTGATCAAAGGTGTTGTTTGTCAGAGGTCCTTATAGAAAGAGGTGATAAGAATGTGAAAAAAACAATTTCCATTATAGTTCTATTGGTTATTTGGGAATTTCACATCATGAATGTACCACACCCTCACTTCTTAGTCCTCCCAGGTCTACCTCTATCCCCACTCTTGTGACTTCTCCCTAAAAGGGGAGGGGGAGGAATAACAAGTTCAACTTGTTTTGCCACTATACTCACTAGAACATGATCAAACTCCCTGTGGCCAGCCCCTTAAACAAACTGAGTCCTTCCAGACCTGCACCCTCACCAGAAGCAATCAATTGTAGAGAGCTACACTTCAGCATCCTTATTATAATTTTTTAAGAGTTTTCTTCTATGACTTTCTGCCTAGGATATTTTCTTTTTTAATCTATCTACCTACCTATGTGTCTATCATCTATCTGTTTTTGAAGGAGGGCGGTAAGGGTTGTCACAGAAACCTTCTATGTCTCTCTCAACTGTGAATTTACAGTCATCTATACCATAGAACCTTGTCTTTCACAGTCATCAGGAGCACTGACCATGGACTTACAGGTGGTATCAGCATGAGACTCAGCATGGTCTCTGGTGGCAGTACAGACCACAGACATCAATACAGTTCTCTACCAGGCATGGTCTGTGAACACTATCCTAACCCTTTGGAGCAGCACAAGCCAAGAGCATCCACATGGCCTTCAGTGGCAGCACAGTCCAAGGGCATCAGCATGGATTCAGATGGCAGCACAGTCCACAAACATCTGCCTGGCCTTCAGTGGTAGCACAGACCATGGACATCAAGACAGACAATGGCTGCAATAAGACTATGGACCCAGACATTACCATGGCGTCATATGGCAGTGCAGGCTTCTCATATCAATATGACCCTCAGTAGAAAAAATATCTTTAATGGAACAGTATGATGTGATAAAACCCATAGTTACTGATCTTTGTTATTTTGTGGATTTCTTCTTCTTCCATGGTTCTCCAATTCCTTTCTTCTTTCATTTCAACTCCTTAAAACTAGATATGAGAAAAAAAAAAAGGATAGAGAGGAAAGGAAAAAGATCCCTGAATAAAGTAAGAGATTAGAAGAGGATGACATTATCGTTAGACTACTTCCTGAAGATTAGGGGTATTAAGTTCCTTGAGGCAAATTTGATCTTCACCCTCAGAATAACTAATTCTTTCTTCTTTGCACACAGCTACTTAACAAACCATGACCATCAACA
This sequence comes from Lophiomys imhausi, assembly GCA_907164525.1. NCBI lineage: Eukaryota > Metazoa > Chordata > Mammalia > Rodentia > Muridae > Lophiomys > Lophiomys imhausi. Next base: position 1,602,244 of record CAJQZJ010033849.1, read on the forward strand.
ACCAACAAACAACCCACACTCCACCTCTCAGAGTCTTAGCATTTATATACTCTCTGAAAAGTTCTCAGAATTCCAAATGTCACACAATTGTAGAAGATATCTGCAACTGGCAAAATCATTACCCTGCTAGAGCACAAGGCAAATTGCACTCACCTACCATGAAGCAGCCCCATGTCCCCATACCTGGGATTAAAATTAAAACATTCTTATAACATTCCTGTGTTCTTCAAGAAACCAAAATTCTCACTAAAACACATTACTAAAAATATTGCACATATTGGACACATGATGTAGTGCCTTAGAGACGAGTACAGGGTAATCAACCACTTTTCAAATGTTGGATGTGAGGCCCACTCCACAAGAAAGAATTCATAGCTGAGTCTATAAACCACTCCAAGCTCATGACTGGGGAAATAAATCATAGTTCTTGCAGGAGAATCTACTACTACTTTTTTTGAAAAATGGTTTTTGTGCCAAACTGCCTTCTAAATATTCATATTTATACCCAGAGACTGTTGCTGTGCCTGGCCTTCTTCAGAAAACCATATTAATGCAGGATGCAGTGGTTAATGAAGAAATCCATAACTGACCAAAGTGATGAGAATATGTTATAGTGGAATGATTGGCCCTAAATCAGACAGCTATATCTCCCCATCTAAGGCTGAAGGAAAAGTGTGGAAGAGGAGATAGAAGACCATGAAAGACAGAGGATTGGGAGATGTACAACAAATAAAAAATGCATTATGTACATTAAATAGCTGTTGTATTCATGAAATCACCACAGCTGTGATTATCTGCACAAGAGATACACAAGATTGGGCCTGTCACATTTTATCATGGAATGGAGAGAGGTCCCCAAGACCCCACTACTCTTGAATGGGCTATTGACAGTTAACTGTTGGGTTTGTGGTATCAGTTTCTTTAATGGGGTAGCCACTGATGAATTGCTCTTGCTCCCGTAAATAATCTTCCACCTACACTTGGGCAAGAAACAACAATAACCTCAGTAGGTAACACACACCAAAAAAAAAAAAAAAAAGTATGAAGGTAAGAAACAGACTTGTTAGGAAGAATGGTTTGGGGCAAAGGAAGGGAAATGAAAGAAGAGTATATGGGTAAAATAGCTAAAATTTAATATATAAATATATGAAACTGTCAAAAACAATGTTTAAGATGGGATAGTCTCCTGGGGGTGGTTAGATAATGACAGTAGATCTCTAAAAGTGACAAAAAGATTTTAGGGCTAATTACATTGCTTCTGATAGGCTGATTTCAATGTTGAGATCTGGTTACTGCCCCTTCAGCAGCATTCTCTTGATTGGTTAATAAAAGTTGCTGATGGCCAAATAGCTGGGCAGAAAGAGTATAGGAAGATGGGACTTCCTGAGGTTAAAAAGGAACCCTGCATTTTACAAAGAGGAATTGCTCATTCCACAAGGAGACATGGAAGCAGACAGACATATTTGAGAGCTCTGGAAGGTAATTACAGGCACATGGCCGTTTGGGATTAGTTGTTCTGGGTAAACTTAGATTAGCTAACTGAGAGCCTGCCCAACCAAGAGCTAAGTGCTGAAACATTAAAAGGGTTTGGTGTATTTAATTATTGGGGAAAGGACTGCAGCGACTTAAAGGCCCTCAGTCCAAGCAATCCAGGGCCGTTGGACTTCCGAACTCCCCTCAAACCCAGGTGAATCTCCTGGCAAGCTGCTGGTAATTATACTGGCCTAATATAACAATTTATATTAGTTAACAGAGTTTAGGTTACAGGTGGTATAGGCTGCTCTTGGTCCCAAGGCTCTTTCCCCATGACAAATCAGGGAACCAGTTAAGGTGGGCCAGGCTGCCTGCTACTCTGCCAAGCCGCCGGCTGCTCCACCAGCCTAATCTTACAGTTTATACTTATTAATATATACAATTGATAATTAAATTGCAATTTCAAAAAGATATAGCATCTATGTAGGAACTTTATACCTGTTGTGATATTAGTCATGAAGACTGGATTATAAGGTTTCTAAAACTCTTAAAGGAGTCATCCTTAGCAATTTCACAGGGATTCTAAACTGAAGGAGTGCTAATCTCAGTAAGATTTGCAAATATGACTTTACTCTAATGTAGATAATTATAAACCTAAATGTTTTAAAACAATTATGTTAACTATATTCATATATGCATACATATATAGTAATAAAATTGCACATGATATAAAAAGGATATTGAACATTGAACTATAATAAAATATTATATTATTTATGATAATACATTATAGAATTGGGGGTTGGGTGGGAATATATAACCAGAACATTTATATCAAAAAACCAAAAATACCACATTATCTAAAAATAAAGAACAGACTGTTTTATGTTGAACTACAAGACCTTTATCCAACACTTCAATTGTGAGGTTGACTAATTAAACTGAATACAGGTCTTAATAAGAAAAAAATGAAAATAGACTTAAAACAAAACAAAACACTTAATCACAAAAATACACCCATGAGCATGCACACACCTTTACAAATACTCACTGTCCCAGTTAGAATTAACTCTCAAAGTCTGTAGAATCATCCAAGAAAGGATACTTAATTAATTGTCTTTATTAAATTTGTCTTAGGGCATGTCTGTAAGAGATTGTTTTGATTAATAGTTGATGCTAGTGGGAGGGTCTAGCCCACTGTGGATAGTACCTGTCCTAGGCAAGTAGATATCGGGTACATGAGAAAGCCAGCTGAGCATGAGTTGTGAGGGAACAGGAGGGCAAGCCATCAAACAGGGTTCCTCGATGGTTTCTGTCTTGATTTATTTCCCTGCCTTCCTGTATGAATTGTGCCCTGGAAGTATAAACCAAATAAAGCTTTTCTTTTGCAAGACATTTTTGCTCAGAGTATTTTATCACAGTAACATAACCCAAGTAGGACACCACTAGAGAATCAGGCAATAAGCAAATATTTATGGGTACCAGTTACCAATGCACATCATAAATCTTTACCCCTTCATAAGGAAGGCAACATTTGCTTTGGCTCATGGCTTTCACTTTTTTGGTTGCATCTTGAAAACTACTAAAAGAACTAAACAGCAATTAAATTAGCAATCAGTTGATAAGCTAATTAGCAATCAAACTAGATCTGGCATCTTCCACAAGGTGAAGCCTTCTAGTTTCATCTATAACCAGGCATGAGCAAGAAATGAGAGTTGACGCCGAATGAGCAAAATTTTCAACTTGCACCACAAGGACACATATCTAGAGTGTGTCTTAAGTCTTAATGTATTCTGCATATCTCTGCAATGCTTGCTGTTCCAGAGGGGACCACAGATCTTTGCTTAAAGGACAGTTATCTACTTTCCTATTGTTATGGATGTCTCTTGGCTTCCTCATATTTTATAAGAAAATCTTTTGTGCTCTGGCCATTAAATAGTTGGTTGAAATATCCTATGGGATGCTGAATTTTTAGTACACTTTATTTAATTTTACACCAGGTGGTGATATCTTACTTTAGCAAAGTGTGTAGTGAGTCTTTACTTAATTAATGATCCCTTATAAAATTCTAATAGCTGAACACAATTTCCTGAACACTTCATCACTGAAGAAAACAAAAGAAAAATCTTTTGAAGTCACTAACTCTCTTTTCTCTGGTACGGATAACTTAGTTCCCTTATGCACATTGAGTAAATGATGTTAGGTCAATCTTCAGTTTTTCTTATCCATTATTTTCCAGGCTGTGGAAGAGTTAAATTAACTCCTAAATTACCACCTAAGACCAACATACATACCAAGAACATATGCTCATTTTTAGAGCACAAAGCCACTAACTCTGAGTCAATACTGAACTCTGAGAAGACCAAGCAATAGCACTGGAATAGTTGTGCAAAAGGAGTCCGTGATGGCCATCCAGGACACAAAATGAACCATAATGAGTCTTGACACATAAATGAGATCCATGTTTATTTGTTTTTGTTTTGCTTTGCTTTTCTATATTTCCTATTTTACTTCAAATATAAAATTCATTTACATTAGCTTAAATCAACAAGCTAAAACATGGAAAGATTATTTTCCAAGAATATATGCATACATATTCTTTTTCACACTAGTGTTGTCATATCCTACCTTCCTAGCCATGATGAAGAAGCAAACACTTGGTATTAGCAAGACCTGAGCTCAAAGAACCTAGGATCCAAAAAAACAAAAACAAACAAACAACAATAACAAAAGATGGCTCTTTTGATGTTTCTGGCAAGCACCAGAAATGAATGTGTATATTTATGGCTAAATTTTCAGTCAAACTTTATGAATTATCTTATAAAGTTCTAAACAATTGGAAAGACATGGAAAAACAGCTTAGCATCAGAGTTTTATTTAGCTAGAGCACATATTAAGGTCTTAGGTTAAAAAAGGGTGATGTTTTATGGTTCAGAAGGTCCTGATGCATGTATTCCATTGACACATTTATGCTGAATTTCTGATCATCAGTGATTCCCCAAAAAGACAGATCACAGATCCAAAAAACAATTTCTTTGTTGCTTGATCAGTCTAATAAAAGATTCTGATCACATATAGACTCCACACTAGATGTTTGACAATTATACCTTTGTCTAGTCTTCTTGAATAACAGAACTATGCACATAGATTAACTTTTGATTGTAACTGGAAAGGCTCTTTGCTTATGTTCCATTCCATTGAGCATCCTTCCTCCAGATATCAGCATTACTTAAGTTTGGCATGTATTTTTTTTTCTCTAACTTTAGAAGACTGCCATGACTACTCAGTATAAAATCACTCCAGCTTGTCTAACTTACATAGGGTAGACAGAGTCTAGGGGTTATAAAAAGAGAATATTCACATATATTTCCATTTCAGATGACCAACAAATAATTCATTTTTAGTATAACCCTTTCCCAGATGCTGACTCTTATATACAACAACATTTTTTCAGACGCTGAATGTGACATGTTTTAACTAAGTATCATGGAGTTTGTCTGCAGTACAAATTTAACTGATTCACCAAGTTTTATTCTTCAAGTCTAAGCCTATCTCAATGATTGCTTTGATTCCTCTGTCTTTTGGACATATAATGAGGGACTCTGTTTTAATGTTGGTTGTATTTTAGTGCCAAGATTAGTGCCTGACATACAAAAATGGTTGTATAGATATATCACTGCTGATATGTGCCACTACATAGAGTTTATGATATTGTCTCCTTGAGCAGAATCACGCTTCAGTCTGTGTGTTCTCCCTATCCCACCCTGGCTGGAAAAATTCAGCTGAAGCCTTTTTGCAGGCTTCTTCCTCGAGTTTCTATTAGCCAATGTCAGTTTTTCATGCTGCCCTAGTTCTTGATAAGGTGAACGCAGAGGCAGAGACCTCTGGGGAGTTTCAGGGGCCTATGATTTCAGAAAGAAAAAAATGTGCTGGAGAGCAAATGTTTTTCTGAATTCATTCAAAGTCAGGACAGAGCAATAGAAAGTCATTGTTTACATCTGAAGCAAACTTTTATTGAGCAGCTGAAAATGTTCTCAGTAGCTCTAACTTACTTTTCACAAAAAGTGTAATGTGTTTTTATTTCTTCCAGGCAGCAGATAAAATTGTGTTATACAATATTGATTCAAAATCCAAGCAAGTTTGCCCTACTTCCTTTTTCTAACTCTTGTTTAATCCCTTAAAGACAAGTATATTCTTTCATAGACTCCCTCTCTCTCTCCCTATCCCTGTACCTCTTCCCCACCCCTCTGTGTGTGTGTGTGTGTGTGTGTGTGTGTGTGTGTGTGTGTGTGTGT
>CAJQZJ010033849.1:1608021-1659273 GCA_907164525.1 Lophiomys imhausi
TGTGTGTGTGTGTGTGTGTGTGTGTGTGTGTGTGTGTGTGTGTGTGTATGGGGGTGTTTGTATGTTCAGATTTCTTAATGTCTAGAGGTATCTGTCTAGTCTTTTTTGTTTTCTAGGAAATATATTCTCCTGTCTTACACTGACAATAAGAAGTAATGCAATATATTATATAACCTTTGAAATTAATGTTCATGTCTATGTGTTTTATAAAACTACTCATGAACTCAATCCCCTGGGAAATTTTGTTAAGTATATGAAATTCTATACTTAGAGAATATAAAATTAAAAATAAGATTATTAAAATATACCTAGTAAACCTAATATCAAGTTCATTTTCTAGGCAAAGATGTATCACACACTGTAGAAAACTTAAAATAAAATGTAATAAAGCCACAAATTTATTAAAACGTACAAGTACACTATAATTTTTAATTAGAACTTTCATGTTTTGCACACTCCAAACAATAATTTTCACTCTAAAGTTATTAGTTATAATTTAAGGTACTGAGACTGTTGGTGATAAATAATGAACCATATTAGTGCTAACCTAACAGTGCTAACATTAACTACTGAACAAAAAAATTCCAGTGTTTTGTTTTTTTCATTGTTTTCAGCCAGCTGGTTTTCCTGCCATATGTATTTTTCACATATTTTTACCATTTCTCTTTCTATTATTTAGTCTATAAAATTTTGGAATTTCAAATATACTCTTGGTCCTTTCGCCTGCCAGTCATGTATTTGTCACCCAGGTCTAGCCCAAACTCACTTGTTTCTGGAGGTCCAACAAGATCACATCTCAACTCTGGGAATCTGACTTTACTTCTCAACATACAGATAATAAATAACCTACAAATTTTAAGTCTGCTATACATAAGCACTCATAGTCTCCATATATGTTTTCCTCTTTTTACTATATTACACTAAAGTTTTTAAGTAAATAATTGCTAAATAAGTACTATGTAGTAGGTATATTCTATTCAGATTATAAATAGTAACTAATTGCTTTGAATATAACTACTTAGTGGCAATCTGATTATCAGACGTGCTTTTCCAAATATCTGATACCCCCACAAACAGACTAACTTGGCTTTCTGCTGAGAATATAGTCAATTAAGACTGAGGCTCCCAGAAATGGATTAAGTTGGATTTCTTGCTGGGGTTATAACTCTAGGTCCAGGACCCTCATCCATTGGACTCTGGTGTCTTACTATGATTAAGTAACTGATTGATTAACTCTATTTATATTACTGCAACTTTGGTAAGCAAATCTAAGGACGCATGAACACTAGGCAGACAAGGACTTTATCCCTGAACTATATTGCCAGACCCATTCCAATTTTTGCATGTCTTTCTCTGTTAACTGTGAGGTCTTAAGCTAAATGTCTTATTGTTAAGAAGCCTTGTAACTCCAGGGCTGAACATAGTTCATGGATCATAGTTTCTTGCTAAAGTAAGTAAGAGGGAAGGAAGGAGTGTGATATGGAGGGAAGGAAGGAGAGCAGAAGAAAGAGAGGAAGAAATTCAGGAAGGGAAGAAGTAAGCACACTGTACTTTTTAAAAACCGAGTTGATATTTAAATTGTCAGTACCCTCTGAAACTACCTACTCATTCTACCAAAGACAACAATGAAGATAAACAAAAACCAATCATAAAAAAAGCTCTTATGCATCTAAAACCAATCATTAACTTGGTCGTTATTTAAATATAAGTCATTTCTTCTATTAAACTGACCCCAAGATAAACTGGAGTCTAAAGCACTCAGACAAATAAACATTCAATAGATGTTTATTAGATATGTATTGAATTATCTTTCAATTTTATTTTTCCAAATAATCAATGTATATCACCTAATATACATAATTTCTGTATGTATTTATTGTATTAGTTACTAATTATTTATCTTACTTTTCTGCAATGCAGTTCCTATAAAAGCACATTTTAAAAAATTGTGTTCTTTAGTGTGTCCTGCCTAGACACTTGGGACATGCTTGACATATTAAATATTACATATTCAATAAATAATTAGTAAATCAATGTGAAGACTTTTAGAAGCTGAGCAGTGACCACATACTTAGTAAGGAAAAGAAATTAGAAAATGCAGTATCCAATTGGAGACATACAGTGAAGGACATTTTAGAGAAAAGAGTAGCTGATAATAGTGAAGTGTGAATTATTAAGCAAGAAAACACAAGAACAAAGGGAGTTTGAAACAAATCTAGAGTTAACATATGGATAGTTTAAACTAGAGCTTCAAGATGATCCAGGTGAATTCCAATAATTAATTAAAATTGTTCAGTGACCTCAGAATTAGAAATGTTCAAAACTCAAAAAGAAAAAGTATGTAAAACCTAGCTGTAGCACGTATATCAAAATATTATTTAACTAATTGACTAATACATAGGAACTGGCAAGTAAGGAGGCTATGGGGCAGGCCAGGCTGGCAGCTGGAGACAGGCAGGAGTTGATACAACAGTCCAGAAGCAGAATGCTTTAAGAAAAACAAATTTCAAGCCTAGAGCTCATTGCATGAGACACCTGCCCCCCCACTCTCTGAGGGGTAATCTACTGTATTTAAAGTTCAAATGATTGCAGATATTTACCAAAACATAGTTGTACATAAGCTATTAGTTGTGTATGCATCTGGGGATTATGGTGTCACTAGTTTGATACATAAAGTTAGCTATCACAGCAAGATCAGATCTAATGTTTAAACTTGAATAAAAAAGCAAAGAATGTAGTCATGGCAAGGACTTCCCCATGTATATTTTAACTTTAGTTGAGACTAGTGGAGAAGGATGAAACAGGAAAGGTGAATGATGAACTAGCTGAGAAGATAATCTGAGAGGGAGATAAAGGAGGGAACATTTAACACAGGGTATGTGGTGCTAGGACCAAAACACTTGCTTCTTTCTTTCCTATATCTTAGTTCTTTCAATTTCTAATTGACATATTTTACAAACCTAATTTCTCTGAGATTAAATGGAGATATTTATTACTTCTTCACATGTACCAAAAGATAATATTTTCAAAGTCAAATAAAATTATATAAATGAGTGTTTTAATGTACATCTTTGTATTTCTCCATCTATTATCTCTATCAAAATTCATAAGTAGATATTATCCCAATGGAGACAGAGATGAGCAAACATGTGAATTCAAAGGATGTGCCACAGTTGGCAAGTATTTACCTAGCATACACAGTTCTATCCTCATCACTGCCAAAAAACTATATATTTTGAGACATTTTGAGTCTTGAGTTATTGGAGATTCAACATAAAGAAGATATTGCTATCAGAAATCACTGTCTATTTGGTGGATATTGACACTCTTTTTCCTCAGCTTTATCTATTGGAGCTTCACAACTACAGAATACTGCTGTCAACACAAGCACCAATGTCAACTTTAAATTTCAACTATGAACCAAGTGGATATCAATACTTTCCCAGTTACATTGATTCATACAAAGTTAACATCTACAAGTTGAAATTATACTTACAGTTATTCTGTGAGAGAAGATTTAACAACAAATATAACTGAGCATTTAATCAAACGGTGATTCATAGCTTTAATCTTATGTTATTATTCCTTATCCAAGCTTTAGAACTATTTCAGTAATCAAAATGTCTACACGAAAGACAGATAATTTGAGTCTTGAGTTATTGGAGATTCAAAAGTTATATATGCAAACTATATTTAAGGATAATTAATAGCATATATAGTATTGTGATTAATGATTTGAAGAAATAGCAGAAGAAAAAGACTTCTATTTCTAATATACACAGAAACATCTATGTGTATATAATATTAATATATTTTTAGATCAGAAATAAATATTATCATTACTATAAAAACACCAAAAAAGATTTCCAAGTAAAAGGCCTAGCAGTTAAGAAGATTAAAATCTATACAACTACAATATAACAAAAGTGTAGTCCAAGATAAAAAATTATGAAAATATTCTGGCTCTTGCAGTCTTTCTACCCCATCTTCTGTAATATTCTCTGAGCCAAAGATACAGGAGCTGTGGTGTAGATGTATCCATTGGGACTTAGATTTCTGTAATCCACTGATCTCTGCATTGTGTCCAGTTGTGGTTTTCTGTGACTGTGTTCATTTGCTATAAAGAAAAGCTTCTTTCATGAGAAGGTTGATATCTGCCCATTTCTGTGGATATAAGAATATGATTTAGAATGTACCAAAGAATTATAGGGGGTCTAACAAAGTGGCAGGAGTAGATTCTTTTCTAAGATACATGACCCCACTAGCCCTGAGAAGATGGTTAGGTTTCTAGTACTGTGCATGGTTTCTTTCCCATTGAGTGAACCTTAAATTCACTTACACAACTGTTGTTAACCAGCAACATCTAAGTGACACTTCCTGTACCTTTATGGATCTCTCATCATGTTGGCCATTATTGTGGTTTACAGATGTTATAATTGGGTAGGACTATTAATTGCTTCTCTCCTTTAGCAGCTTGCAAAACATTTTCTGGTATCATGAAAGCTAGACTAGAAGAATGATGCTTTGAGGTTAAACCCAGGTCAAATCATCTGAGTCCTGTGTTTAAGTATGCAGTGTCATCACAAGTAGGATTTACCTTCAATCTGTGAGAGGCATTTCAAAAATCTACTATGAAACACTCTCAGAAATTTCTGCCTAAACAAGACCAGAGTTATGGCAATATCAATAGACATGCCAATGTGGAAGGAAGAAAATTGCACAATGCCCCATCCCAAAGGGAGAACTATAAGCAATTAAAGACTGCTGGGAAAGGGAAAGTTAGCCTGTCTCACAGATGAGCCCTTGTTGCTATCCAATATAACATGATCAGGCCTGAAATCATAATCCTACAAACAACAAAAATGGGTACAGCAGGTTGTGTTTATATACTTGTGAATTCACACACATATTTAACAAAAATAACCAAAGAAAAAGAGGCTATCAATTTGAGAATGGGGGTACATGGAAGGGTCTGAGAAACGATATCTGGAAACCAGGAAAGGAAAAATGAAAATTATATAATTCTGTTTTACTGAAAAATGTATTTTAAAACAAAATAAAATTACTTAACCCAAATTAAAATATACACTTCAGCAAGCAAGTTATTTTATGTTTCATATCAGTAAAATTACTTCTCCTCGAATTCTTCATATAAGTAACTAAGTTTCTAATATACTTAAGTATTTATTCATAGATCAAATCTGACATTGAATAATATGACTTCTCAGACTATAATAAAAGCCTGAGTGAAACAGCTTAAAGAGGAAAAAATTATTTTAGTTAAGGGTTTCACTATGTTATATTGATGGGGGTGTGGTAGAACAGACAAGCTCACATACTGATGGCTATAAAGCAGAAAGAAAACACATCCACTGTCAGAACTTCCTTCTTTTTCTCCCTTTATCCCATCAAGCCCATGGCCTATGGGATAATGCCACCCATGATGAGAATGTGTCTTTCTTCTTTAGTAATCCTGCCCAATGCTCTTACAGACACATCAAGAGATATTCTTTAGAAATCTTCCAAGAACTTCTCAATTTAATGTTACCATTTAAATTATGATCCATATTTGTGAAGCATCCTTCACTAACTGAAACAAATCCATGTAAATATGTAAAAAATATGGCTAATAAGTTATTTAACAGTATTTAGATTATTGTTAATTTGTTCGGCGGCTGTTAATTCTTAACCCACCATTATAAATTAACACACAGAGAACACATGGATTTCTACAAGTCTTGGCCTAAGTTGTGCAATCCTGGCCCATCTAAGCTAGCTCTTAATTCTATTACCAAAATATGACCCCATATATACATACATCCCCTTGGACTGCCATTCTCCACGATATACCGATGTTCCTGGCCATGTGGAATGAGGTTCTTTTTTCTAACACATGGTGTGTGCCTCCTTCTTCCTGCCACTGGCTGGAATGCTTTCTTCTCTCTCTAAAGTGCAGGCTTCCTGTTCTAATCTAAGGAAGTCCCACCTTTCTCTGTCTTTGCCCAATCTCAGGCCTCGGCATTTCATTTAACCAATCAGAGTCAATGTAAGTAACAGACAGCAAGCAGGACCAATTAATTAACACTACCCCAACATACATATATTAATCCAAAAGAAATATTTCCTGAATTTGTTACCACCAAAGAGAAAGCCTTAGCAGAAGAAAGTATGGTCAAGTGCTCTACCCATAGAACAATAAGAAGCTGCATCTAAAGAAAATAAAAACAGGGAGTGGGAAAAATGTCAATAAATTTGTGTCAAATACAGTGACAATGGAAATTGAGTCTCCCTGCTTTTAAGGAGTCTGAGAAAAAAAAGAAGAAAAATCTGCAAACTTACAACTACAAAGTATAGGAAATTCTTCATACATAAAAACTGTGATGCTAATTTGTGGCACTAGGATTTAATAGTCATGATTACTCATGTTATTTCACAGACTTCATAGCATTTTCTATTTGTCTGCCTCAAGTTAGAACGATGCCATTGAAGTTTTTAAGAATACACAAACACTAGTAATAAAGCCAATAGAGAAGTGAGAAAAAGATTCATTTCTCCCTGGAGATAGGCATAAGAGTATGCCATGTGTATTATTTTCACTCTCTTCCATCTTGATATATTATTTCCTCTTAACTTTACAGACAGAAAACTCCCCACTCCTACCATCATGGATGTTGGCTTGTTTTTCAACTTTAGCCCCCTCATCATTATTTCACTGCTGCAATTTCCTGGGCAGTTTTTGTGTGTCTTTTCTTCTATAGGTCTCTTGTTTATTATTCATTTCTTTTCACGCCAAACATATGGAAAAACTACACATTTGTATTCTGTTTTCCAGATCCATCCTGTAGCAGCAGCCTTGTATTACACTGCTTTCAGGGAGTTCTTACTTGGCTATCTCAATGTTAATAAGTGAAAGGAACCATAATGTCCCTTCTATCTGGGTCTTCTTTCTCAGTATTTCATTCTTCACTGAAAAGCAACATAGCACACCAATGGCACATCTATTTCATGACAAATAAACATTTCTTGACAATTTCCTGTCCCTTCCTTTTCTCTATCATCCACACCATCTCACAGTCTCTTTGCCTTGTGCTGCGGAAGCAACTTCTGGTCAAAAGTACCAATTTAAACTCAACATCATTTTCTGTATTACTGGTAAAACATGATTTTCAGATACAAATTCTAGCTCTGATAATCTCTTTTAATAGCATCCTTCTTCTGTTGAAAGTGCAATGTAACCAATTGCATGGAATGAGGCAGGCTGTATTAACAAGACAGACTGTGTTGTTTAAGGGGTTTTGGTTATGTTCCAGTCCAAACATGTGTTCTTTGCTTCATTAGAGAGAAGCCATAGCTTGTAAATATATATATATATATACATATACATATATATATATATATCCATAGCTCATAGATAATAGATTTCCTGCCACAAGTAAAAATATGAATAATCAAATTTTATATCTTTAGAAAAAGATTAAATTTCTCTGGTATCTTCAAGTTTCAACTGGTTCTCTTTGTCCCTATAATAAAATAAAGCAAACAAACAAAGCAGTAACAACACAAATTTATAGACAGGCTCAATGCTCAATGGTTTTAGTGAGAGTGTATTAAATGTATTGGAGATCCTTGGAGGCATGATGACTGAAGATTGAAGTTCTAGTGACTGTAGACTTTGAGAATTGGGCTAGAAAGTTAGGAATAGGAAGTCAGAGAAAAGAAAAGAAAAATACTTGAAAGAGACAAAGTAGTAGTGATCCTTCTGATAGAGATCCAAATCCATTAACACTTTGGCTCTGCCAGAGCTTCATGACAAATCTGAGTACAGCACTACTTCAGGATCATTGCCTATCTAATGGGAGCATGACTGGCTCCTTAGGAAACTTTTATTGTTCCTTACAGAGCCAAGCTACAGAGTGACTTTGTGAGGTCATCAAGAAGGTTTTAGCTATTCTCCTAAAATGATAATATGCACATAGACATCAACTAAAAGCAAAGAAATACAAGAACATAATACACGTTATAAAAACAACAACAAAACTCACAGAACCTATGTCTCAAATGAACATAATGGTATTGCTAATGTTGCTCTTCCAGAATTTCAAAGGAAGGACAAGTGCCCATAACAATAGGGAACAGCTATAAAACTAGCATATAAATAAGTAGTTTGTGGTCCTTTCTAAAACCTGCATTTTGAGCTTCATTGGTAAAAACTTTAGAAATATCAATGCCACCACAGACTCTAACTGTAAAGTAACTTGATCTATTTCTTGAGAGTGATATGACATCCATATATTTGCTTTTGTTTATTTTAATAAACTTCTGCCTTCCAGAAGTCTAAATATGAATGAAAACAAAGGATATTTTTCCCTTTGAAATATATGCAGAATTTGAAAGAAGCAAGATGGTTTTCAAAGTCTTCAGAGTTACCAATCCTCATTTAAATATCAATAAAAGCATCAATTAAAAGTTTCTTCTCTGATTATAAGTGAATAGATGCCATGGGCATCCTTCTGAGTCTGGGTTAGCTCACTCAGGATGAGCTTCTCTAGTTCCATCCATTTGACTGCAAATTGCATGATTTCGTTGTTTCTGATGGCTGAGTAGTATTCCATTGCGTAGATGTACCACAGTTTTTTAATCCATTCGTCCGTTGAGGGACATCTGGGTTGTTTCCAGTTTCTAGCTATTACAAATAAGGCTGCTATGAACATAGATGAGGAAATTTCCTTGTCACTTGTTGAGGAATCATTTGGATATATACCCAGAAGTGGTATGGCTGGGCCCAAGGCAAAGCTATTCCAAGTTTTCCAAGATATTGCCAGACTGACCTCCAAAGTGGTTGCACAAGCCTCCACTCCCACCAGCAATGGAGGAGAGTTCCCCTTTCTCCACACCCTTGCCAGCATGTGCTGTCATTTGAGCTTTTGATCTTAACCATTCTGACAAATGGGAGATGGAATCTCAGAGGTGTCTTCAGTTGCATTTCTCTGATGATTAAGAATGCTGAGCATTTCTTCACGTATCTCTCAGCCATTAGGGATTCTTCCTTTGTGAATTCTCTGTTTAGCTGTGCTCCCCATTTTTTGATTGGATTATTTGGTTTATTGGCATTTAATTTCTTGAGTTCTTTGTAAATTATGGATATTAGCCCTCTGTCAGATGTGGGGTTGGTGAAGATTTTTTTCCCAATATGTAGGTTGCCCTTTTGTTCATCTATTCACTTATAATTGGATTTTAGCCATATAGTGCAGGATAACTATACTGCAACCAATGCACCAAAGGGAGCATGAACATAGACTTTATTTCCTGTCAATGAGACACTTTGCCCTAGTGGTGCTGCCTTGTAGGCCCCCAGTGTGTGAGGAGGCTCTTGGCCCTCATTTGACTGCTGAACTGGGGCTGGGGACTGTTATGTAGGGACACTCCAGAGGAGTTGTATGGAAGGTATAGGGTGTAGAGGGTGGGAGTATGGGACTGGGAGGGATGGAAAGAGAACACTGCGATGGAGATGTAATCTGAAGTAATAAATAAATATATTTTTTTAAGTTTCTTCTCTGAGATATCACTAGGTTGATTTCTAAAGTGGTTGTTCAAGTTTGCACTTTCACCAACAATGAAGGACTGTTCCCCTTTCTCTACAACCTCACTAGCATGTGCTGGCACTTGAATCTTTGATCTTAGCCATTTTGATGGGAGATGGAATCTCAGAATCATTTTGAGTTGCATTTCTCTGATGACTAAGGATGTTGAGCATTTCTTTAAATATCTCTCAGTCATTAGAGCTTCCTCTTTTGTTCAGCTCTGCACACAATTTTTGGATTGAATTATTTTTTTTCTTGGTGTTTAACTTCTTGAGTTCTTTGTAAAGTTAGATATTAACCCTCTGTCAGATGTGAGGTTGGTGAAGATCTTTTCCCAATCTGTAGGCTACCATTTTGTTCCAATGATAGTGTCCTTTGCCTTAAAGAAGCTTTTTAGCTTCATAAAGTCCCATTTATTGATTGTTGGTTTTAGAGCCCGAGCTGTTGGTGTAGTGTTCACTAAGTTGTCACCAATGAGTTTGAGACATTTCCCTACTTTCTCTCCTATTAGATTTAGTGTATCTAGATTTATGTTTAGGTCTTTGATCCACTTGGACTTGAGTTTTGTGCAGGGTGATAAATATAGGTCTATTTGATTCTTCTACATGTTGACAACCAATTAGACCAGCACTATTTGTTGAAGACCTTTTCCTTTTTCCATTGTACAGTTTGGCTTCTTTGCCAAAAATTAAGTGACCATAGATGTGTGGGTTTATTTCTAGGTCTTTGATTAGATTCCATTGATCAAATAGCCTGTTTCTATACCAATCCCATGGGGTGTTTAAATAGTACAGCTTGAGATCAGGGATGGTGATACCTCCAGATGGTCTTTTGTTGTAAAGGATTGATTTGGTTAATTCTGGATGTTTTGTTTTTCCATATGAAGCCGAGAATTGTTCTTTCAAGGTCTGCAAAGAATTGTGTTGGTATTTTGATAGGAATTACATTGAATATATATTTTGTTTTTGGTAGAAAGACTAGAAATAGTTCTACCTCATGACCTAGCCATACCACTCCTTGGCATATATACAAAAGATGTATGGACACCACAAAGACATTAGTTCAACTATCTTCACAGCAGCTTTATTCATAATAGCTAGAAACTGGAAACAATCTAGATGACCTTCAACCAAAGAGTGAATAAAGAAAAACTGATACATTTAGACAATGGAATTCTACTCAGCTATTAGAAACAAGGAAATCAAGCAATTTGCAACCAAATGGATGGAACTAGAAAAGCTCCCACTAAGTGAGCTAATTGAGACCCAGAAAGGTACACATGGCATGTGGTCACTTACAACTGAATGTTAGCCATACAGTACAGGATAATATCCTACAACCCACAGACCCAAAGAAACAGGACCCTAGCATAACTATCCTGTGAGAAATTCCACCCAGCAGTAGAACAAAACAGAATCAGAGACACACAGTCAAACATTAGGTGGAGTTCTGGGAATCTTACATAAGAGAGGGAGGAGGAATAGAGAGACTCAGAGGGGTAAAGATTAACACATGAAGATCAACAGAACCAACCAAACTAGGCCACTAGAGGCTTACAGAGACTGAAACATTAACAAGAAGAAGAAGAAGAAGAAGAAGAAGAAGAAGAAGAAGAAGAAGAAAAAGCTCAGACTAGGCCTAAAGCCCCCTATACAAATATAGAAGATAAACAACTTGGTTTAGCAAGAGGTGGGGGACAGTCTCAGTCATGGAATTTGTTACCTTTTAGTGGGACACCTTACCCTAGCTGAGCTGCCATGTCAGGCCTCAGAGCAAGAGGAAGCTCTTAGCCCTCATGTGACTGATGAACTGAAGGGAGCTGATATATGGGAGCCTCCCACACTGGAGGAGAAGGATAGATGGGTGAGGGAATAGGGTGGGAGGATGGGACCTGGAGGGGAGGTGGGAGGGGCTGTGATCCAGTCATAACTTGAATTAATGAATAATGTTATTAATAATTATGATAAAAGGAAAAAGTTTCTTCTCTTTATTTACTTAAGCTAAAGTGCAGGAATTAAGCAATTATTTTAGAAATAGCAAGTTGCATCAATATACAAAGATCTATTAAAATGTGGCTAAATATACTCTTAATTTTGTATCAATATACGAAGATCAATGCCTATGTGGCCCAATACAATCTTAATATTGCGTCCATACACAAGGGTCAATACCATTGTGGCCAACTATAATCTTAATTTTGTATCAACATACAAATATCAATACCGACGTAGTCCAATACAATCTTATTTTTGCACAATAAACAATGGTCAATACCACTTTAGCCAAATATACTACTAATTTTGTATCAATATACAAAGGTATAAGGGCATATTCAATAATCTGACCCTTCTTCTTGGTCCTTCCTGTGCTATGTCTATGTCTCAATTTTTCTCAAGTCCGTGCATTCCTACATAGGAGATAAAGAAGGATACAGAAGAGGGAAAGAAGGAATACCCTGGGTCTAACCTCCAAAACCCATTAAATCACAGATATTCTCTAAGCTACTCAGTAATCAAGTTGTTAAGAGACAAGCAACATTTGCTTATCTAAATACAAGAGATAGACACAACATCTTCAAAAACCCCAAGACATCTGCAGAATATGGCATTCAAAGATGTGGTCTTAAATTAAGATTTTTTTTGATATCGTGACATATGAGCTCCTGACAGCACCCCCTATTCTACTCCAAGTAGAAGATAAGCATCGAAGAATCTCCAGTGTGAGATGGTTGAATTAGTGGCAACCCTATCTCTTGGCATGTAAAAACTCCTTGCTTCAACTGCAGACAGACTGCTGTCCAAAAAGGACAAAATTGGTAGCAGGGAAGTCGACAGCCTAGCTCTGCCAAGACAGGGTAGGTAAGTCCTTCATAATCCCTGCTCTACAATACATGTCTGTCAGAGAAACAGGACCAAAAGGCTGAAGACTGATGGCTGGAATGTATGGAGAGAAAAGGGGAACTGTCCAGGTAGTCACTGGTTTGTCATTTCTTAGTATTGGAAGCTGCAGGCACTGCACTTCCTATATAATCAGATATATTTATCCTTCTCAGCTCTCTGAGGTGGTTGAAGAATAGACAGCTTGAGTCTCATAGCTAAATTTTGAGTTGTTTAGGAATCAAGAGGGCGTTCTAGATCTAAGAAGATGGTTATAATAGTGATGCAAGTTAGTATGAAAGCTAAGTCAGTTATAGAACTTCAAACTCATGGAGATGGTTAGGAAGGTAGAAGGTTAAAGTCAGGGGCCAAATATGTATGAACTGGACATTGGGAAGGTATACTGGGCCATTTAACTCTCATAAATGTGGCATATTTAATTCTGCTGTTTTGTATAGAATTTACTGTTATAAGAGAAAGAACCATTTGTTGGATTGAAAAGGGAAGTTGTTGGGGGGAAGAGGGTGGAAGGGTGGGACAGGAAGGGGTAATAGGGAAGGGTTTGTGACTGAGATATAAATTGAAGAAAAAAAAATAAAGTACTTATATATAAAAAAAGAAATGTTAAAAAAAAGAAACCTAGCCAATTTAAAAAAAAAAAAGAAATAGCAAGTTGCTATCATGTTCAAGGAAATCCTCTATTGATTAAATTAACGAGGTAATTTCTCAAAATCCCACCTGACTTTCTAAGACATTGGCTTTCAATTATATCAAGAAAGGATCATACTGAAAAGTGGAAAGTGTGACTTTAGGTTTTATTTCTGTACTAAGGATTGAACCTAGTACCCAGCACATGTGAGATACATGGTCTACTATGGGGCTGAATAGCCAATCTTACTTTACTTTACTTTACTTTTTTTTTTTTTTTACTTTACTGAGACAGGGTCTCACTCACTTGCACACATTGTCTCTGAGCTAATTGTATCCCATACTGGCCTTGGGCTTGGGTTACTCCTATTTTAGTCTCCTGAGTAGCTTGGATTATAGACCTGTACCACGTAGCCCAGACTATTAGTTTATGAAAGTTGTACTTTACATAGTTCAAGCTATGTTTGAGTGAAAACAATGAAATTGACCTGAAGTAAATGTGTGGTGAGGACCAAGAAGACATTCACTGATGTCAAAAGACCTTGGAAAGGCACATTTCCCCTGTTGCTACTACCTAAATTACTTTCATTCATCCTAAACATTTATATTTTTTCAGTACATCCACTCACAAACACACGCATGCATGCACACACAGACACACATATGCTGGCACATAATACTGTCTTTGAAGCCTATAGTCTATCTTT
This sequence comes from Lophiomys imhausi, assembly GCA_907164525.1. NCBI lineage: Eukaryota > Metazoa > Chordata > Mammalia > Rodentia > Muridae > Lophiomys > Lophiomys imhausi. The sequence goes on from CAJQZJ010033849.1 coordinate 1,621,834, forward strand.
GATGAATTACTGACTATATGAATATTTTCATCTATTGGTCCATAAATCCTATAGGGTAGAAATCAGTTATGAAGTCTAATTTTCAGAACTGAATGTCTCTTTTTCAAAGAGTGAAAGATTTGGTTTAGTGACTTCTGTCACATACAGAAATACTGCTCTTTCAGCAACAAATTTAACTGCATTATGTCAAAGGGGATTGTATTCAGACAGTGTGTTCTGGGTCTTAGGAACTTTTTTTTAATAATTTATTTTTTATTTCTTCAAGTTACATCTCAATCACAATCCCCTCCCTACTCCCCCCTCCATTCCCACCCTTCCACCCTGCTCCCCCTCAACCCCCCATCCTCTTCCCTTCTTCTTCTTCTTTTTTTTTTTTAGTTTAAGGTATTTCTTTTTCCCCCCAACAGCTCTCCCTTTCAGTCCAAAAAATGGTTCTTTTTCTTATAACTATAAATACAATACAAAACAACAGAAATAAATAGGCCACAATTATAAGAGTTATATGGCTTAGCATACATTCCCAATGTCCAGTCCATATGTATTTGACAACTGACTTTAACATTCTACTATCTAACCATCTCCATGATTTTAAAGTTCTATATCTAACTCAGCTTTCATACTAACTTGCCTCATAATTTTAAAAATATCTTCTTAGATCCAGAATACCCTCTTGATTCCTAAACAACTCAAAATTTAACTATGAGACTCTAGGTATCTATTCTTCAACCACCTCAGAGACCTGAGAGGGATAAATATATCTGATTATATAGGAAGAGCAGGGCCTGCAGCTTCCAAAACTAAGAAATGACATACCAGTGGCTGCCTGGATGGTTCCCATTTTCTCTCCATACATTACAGCATCAATCTTCAGCCATTTGGCCCCGTTTCTCTGGCAGACATTGATTGTAGAGCAAGAATTATGAAGGACTTACCTACCCTGTCTTGGCAGAGCTAGGCTGTCGACTTATCTGCTTCCAAGTTTTGTCCTTTTTGGACAGAAGTCTGTCTACAGTTGAAGCAAGGGGTTTTTCTTGCCAAGAGAAAGGCTTACCACCAATTCAATCATCTCCCACCGGAGATTCTTCGATGCTCATCTTCTACTTGGAGTAGAATAGGGGGTGCTGTCAGGAGCTGACATGTCTCGATATCAAAAAATCTTAAGTTAAGAAAATATCTTTGAATGCCATATTCTGCAGATCTCTTGAGGTTTTTCAAGATGCCCTATCTATCTCTTATATTTAGATATGAAAATATTGCTTGTCTCTTAGCAACTTGATTTCTGAGTAGCTTAGAAAATAACTGTGATAGACTGTCATAGTACCTAACAAAATGACACGCTTGTATGACTATTAGTTTGCATTTCTTAATTATCCTAAACAGTTTATGATGGTTGGTAGCAAAAGGCCAAAACTTCACATTTCATTTTTAAGCATTACTAGATACAATACCTTTAAGAAGCATTACCCTTAATTTTGTATCAATATACAAAGATCAATACCAATGTGGCCAAATATAATCTTAATTTTGTATCAATATACAAAGATCAATACCGATGTAGCCCAATACAATCTTAATTTTACATCAATATACAAGGGTCAATACCATTGTGGCCAAATATAATCTTAATTTTGTATCAATATACAAAGATCAATACCAATGTAGCCCTATACAATTTTAATTTTTCATTAATATACAATGATCAATACCAATTTAGCCAAATATAATATTAATTTTGTAACAGTATACAAAGGTATAAGGCCATATTCAATAATCTGTTTGTTTTTGGTAGAAAAACTAGAAATAGTTCTACCTCATGACCTAACCATACCACTCCTTGGCATATATACAAAAGATGTATGGACACCACAAAGACATTATCTCAATTATCTTCATAGCAGCTTTATTCATAATAGCTAGAAACTGGAAACAATCTAGATGACCTTCAACCAAAGAGTGAATAAAAAAAAACTGATATATTTAGACAATGGAATTCTACTCAGCTATTAGAAACAAGGAAATCAAGCAATTTGCAACCAAATGGATGGAACTAGAAAAGCTCACACTAAGTGAGCTAATTGAGACCCAGAAAGGTACACATGGCATGTGGTCACTTACAACACCACCTATTCTACTCAAACTAGAAGATGAGCATTGCAGAATCTTCAGCACTTCCTATATAATCAGATATATTTATCCCTCTCAGGCCTCTGAGGTGGTTGAAGAATAAATAGCTAGTGTCTCATAGTTAACTTTTGAGTTGTTTAGGGATCAAGAGAGTGTTCTGGATCTAAGATGTTTTTAAAATTGTGATGCAAGTTAGTATGAAAGTTGAGTTAGATATAGAACTTTAAACTCATGGAGATGGTTAGATAGTAGAATGTTAAAGTCAGGGGCCAAATACATATGGACTGGACATCGGGAATGTATGCTAAGCCATATAACTCTCATAATTGCAGCCTATTTATTTCTGTTGTTTTGTATTGTATTTATTGTTGGACTGAAAGGGGTAGCTGTTGGGGGAAAAAGGTATACCTTAATCTTAAGAAAAAAGGAAGAGGATGGGGGTTGAGGGGGAAGAGGGTGGGAGAGTGAGACTGGAGAGGGGAATAGGGAGGGGATTGTGATTGAGATGTAACTTGAAGAAATAAAAAATAAATTATTAAAAAATAAGGAAAAGAAATGCTAAAAAATATTAAGGGAAATTATGAGAAAACTACTTACTGTAAGCAGTACTTTGATATTTTTCTTTAATCAGGGAATGAAGGAGAACAAAGATGAGAAGGAGGTGTGGTGTGGTAGCCTACACCTTTAATTTCTGTACTAAGAGGGGAGGCCAAGCCAGGCAAATCTCTATGAGTTTAAAGCCATCCTGGTCTACATAGAAATGTCCACAACATCAATGGCTGCATAGAGATGCTCTGCCTCAATAAACAGAAAATGAGAAGGAAGAAGAAGAGTGGAGAGAGAAGGTGGGAAAGAGGAAATGAGGAAAAGATGAGGAAAGAAAGAAGAGTTATTAGTGTATCATATAGATGAGGAAAATTCTATTCACTTAATAAGAATGACTGGAACTATAATATCAAATTATAGAATTAAGGTAAAGGAAGAATTTTTATTATTTATTGTGGAGAAATTATATTATATTCAAATAAGAAGAGTTTGATTAAACAATTTAGATTACTAAGGAAATCAGTGTGCCTATAGACACCGTGACCTTAGAAATGTAAGCTCATAATGCTTCCTAATTCTTCTCTAAGGCATAAAATATGAGGTATACATTGTCCTGGTTAACTTTTCTGTCAACTTGATATACCTGGGAAGATGAAACCACAGCTAAATAATCATCTCCATCAAATGTCCATGGATTTTCTTATTTGCTAATTGATGTAAGAGGGTCCATTTCCCTGTATGTAGTGCCACTCCAGGGAAGGTGCTCCTGGTTTGTAGAGGAAAACTGTGTAAACAATGGAGATCAAGCCAGTAAACAGTGTTCCTCTCTGGTCTCTGCTTCAGTTCCCGACTCCAGATTTCCCCTTGCTGATTCCTGCCTTGGCTTCCCCTGACAGTGAACTGCAACTTATAAGCCAAATAAACTATTCCTTTTTCAAGTTAAAAAAAAAAAAAGAAAGAAAGAAAAGAAAAGAAAAGAAAGAAAGAATAGAAATCTTGGACTAGGTTAGCTGAGAATCTAAGTATGACTAGACCTGTGTCCTTTCCTAAATAAAACCCAAGTTCTAATAAATAGTGGTCTGAAAGCTGTAGAAAGTCAGGTGATCTATGCAGTCTCAGAGAATGTACAACATGTCTTATAGTAGCCTAATTTCTGTGTGCTTAGAGTACGGTTAAATATATATATATATATATTTATGGAGGGGAAAAAAAAAAAAGACCTTTCAAAGATTCCATGATCCCAGTGAGACTACCTGAATTTTAGTCAGGGATAAAAGGCAAGGGAAAAGAAGAGGAAAGCTATCAGTCTTGGATGAGCTTGGTCGGCAGGCCTGTGAATCAAGTGTGTGGCTCTGTTGGTAAAGGCCAGGACACTATGTGTCCCAAAGACCCCACATTCCATCCAGGACCCTACACTAGAGCCTTTGCCTAAGGATCGTTCATGCATAAACAAAACCCTCTATGGAGATACCCTAAATCTCTCTGCTCTTACACTGTCCTCTTCAAATCCATTTCAAATTAAAAGAAGGGCACAGGATTTGTTCTAAATTATCTGTTTATTTCCTTGTACATTCCAGTCTGAAGAGATTTTTACCTACTAGCAATAGGGAAAGATGGCTATTTTTAATGATGGTTTTCCAAATGTTTCTCGTATGCCTCGATTTTTTTCTTCCACTTCCCCAGAGCAGTTTGTGAGCACTCAAAGGTTAAGATTATATTAATTTTTCTCTCACATTTCAATGTGTTATTCTTTCTCTAGCTCTCTGGGAAAGACCAAGGAATGTAAGGTAATAAAATTAAAATGAACTCAACACTTCAAAATCTTAGCCTACCACATAATTATTTATGTATAGTTATAACTTGTCGTGAAAAAGTTACAAAATAGATGAACAATACAAAATAAAATGAAGCAAAGTTGGTACATGGAGAATTAGAAAGAACTATTAAATGAAAAAAATTATAATAGAAAATGAGAAAGAGGATGTATATTTGCGTCTGGTGGTAAATATGGAGCAGAATGGGTAATAAATACCACACTGTGACTCTGGGAAGGTTTAATACTTGAAGAAATACAAGAAAAACGTCAGAGGTGTGCTTTGTATTGATGCCAGCACTTATTTTATTTAAGGCCCCAAAGTTTTAGGAAGTGTTTAGGTATTCATGGCAATATACAAAAACAACATATTAGTCGCAGTTACGAAAATTGCTATATCCCAGAACAGACATCACTTCCAAAACACTCCTAGAAAGAAAGTATCCTTTTCTATCTAAGTTTCAACATTTTTCCATAGTACTTTCTTGAAAGTTCATGTAGGTCTTGGTGAGAGGGTATCCATTTAATAGGTGGTAGAAACTGAGTTAATAATATTTCTGTCAATTTCATCTGACCAAGATCAGCAGCTAAACATGTGGCAAAAGGAACAGAATATTCACAAGGAAATACCAAATAGTCCTGCCAAATGCCACTTGATCAGCATGAACTACTAGAAATGTGTGCAAATAGATGACATCTTTATTTTTTTATATTTATTTATTACTTCAAGTTACATCTCCATCACAGTTCCCTCTCTCCACCACTCCTGGTTCTACCTTGCCCTGTCTCCCCCCTCTCCCATTTATCGTACTCCTCCGGAGTGGGTTGCCCCTACATATCAGGACCAATCAATTCAACAGTCATATGAGGGTCAAAAGCTTTCTCTTGCACTGGGGGCCTATATGGTAATTCCATTAGGACAAAGTGTCCCACTAACAGTCAATAAGATCTATGTTCCTGTTCCTTTTGGTGTGTTGGTTGTAGGATAATTATCCTGTACTAATACATGGCTAAAATCCAATTATAAGTGAATAGATGCTATGTGCATCTGAATCTGGGTTAGCTCACTCAGGATGAGCTTTTCTAGTTTCATCCATTTGGCTGCAAATTGCATGAATTCCTTGTTTCTAATAGCTGAGTAGTATTCCATCATGTAAATGTATCACAGTTTTTTTTTTTTTATCCATTCTTCAATTGAAGGACATCTGGGTTGTTTCCAGTTTCTAGCTATTACAAATAAGGCAGCTATGAACATAGATGAGGAGATGTCCTTGTGGTTTGGTAAGGAATCTTTTGGATGTATACCCAGGAGTGGTATGGCTGGATCTTGAGGTGGATCTATTCCAAGTTTTCTAAGATATCACCAGACTGATTTCTTAAAAGGAAAACTCTAAATGTTCAGCTAACAAATTCCTGAGAAGTATGCACAGAAATAATCTGGCAATGCTCAAATAGTTCAATTTTTGGAAGAAAGAAATTTCCACATTTTCTTTAGCAACAAACTCCATTAAACCATTTTCTGTCATAAAAAAGGGAAGGAGTGATAAAAAATACATTATATGGCTCATCTCCCATGCACCTTCTCACCTGCAACCCCAGACCTAGCCCATAAACTGGGACCACCAAATGAGGTACCCCATCCACCCTGTTGCCTGGGTCACACAGGCAGATCCCACAGAAGTGTGGTCAATCCCCTTCCCTCTGCACTCCATCTCTCAGGAGCCATATCTACTTGAAAACCCATACTGAGGCAGCTGTCTGGGACCACCAAACACAGGCGGCCTCCTGGGACTACCATGTGAGGCACCCCTTCCTATCCACTTGCCTGTCAGGCCAGCAGACCCTACAGCAGTGTGGTCTGCCCCCTGCCCTCTGTGCCGCATCTCCCAGGTACCATCTCTGCCTGTAAAACCAGACCCACATGGCCAGCAATAACTACCAGGTTGTTGCTTGTCTGGCCCAGCAAGCAATCCCCTCAGCAGTGCAGACTATCCTTTTATGTCTATTCCCACTCCTCTACCTACAACCTTAGACTGAGGTGGCCATCTGGGACCACCAGGTGAGGTCCCCCTCCAACCTCCTTGCCTGCTGAATCAAATGGGCATTTCCTGAAGTGGTGTGGACTTCCCTTTCCCCTCTAGCCCCATCTCCCTGGTGCCACCTCTCCTTGTAACTATAGAGCCAGGCAGCTATCAGGGACAACCAGATGATACTTCTCTCTCAGTCCCTTTCCTGCCTGGCCACACTATGGTTTGACCCTCCTCTCCATGCCCCATCTCCTGGGCTCTATATCTACCTGCAACCCCAGACCTAGGTAGCCATCAGGCACCACTAGAAGCCAACTGACATCAGAACCCACCAGAGGCTGGAAAACATCAGGGACTACCAGTTCTCCCTGCATTCCCAGAGGCCTGCTGCCACTCAGGAAAACCAGAGGACTGCTGGCATCAGGGCCCACCAATTCTACCTGCAATCCCAAAGGCCTACAACCATCAGGGACCACTAGGACTACCAGGAACAACCAGATGGCTAAAGGCAGCATAGGAACAAAGTGAAAAAACAAAAGACAAACCCAAGACCGTATGACACCACTAGAACCAAGCTATCCTACTACAGAAAGCCCTGTGTATTCTAAAACACCCGGAGTTCAAGAAAATGACCTCAAAACTGATATTATAAAGATGATAGATACTTTAAAGGAGTAAATGAATAAATCTCTCAGAGAAGTACAATTAAACAGATGAAGGAAATGAATAAACCCCTTTAAGAAATACAAGGAAGAAAGAAATCCCTGGGTCTAACATCCTAAACTTTGTTTAACAAAATCATTTAACAATTTGTAGCCAATTCCGCTAAAAGACAACAAACATCTACAACCCATCAAATGATCAAAAAAATCACCCATCTCACCTTCTGGGAATGGGGCATCACTCTCTCAAAATTTCCTCCTACTGATTTGGGGCATAGGAAACCTATTTGTGGGCCCAAATGAGTATAGAAAAAAAGTGGTTAAGCAATTTAATAATAACATTTGTTGTCCACTCTTTTTGTGCTCAGCAATTTAAATATCCTGAGAAGTTTGTGGTCAGAAGTTGAATTTTGGGTGGGAAAGTCTCTTTTTCTTTTCTCTATCCTTCTTTCTCTCTTATGTAGGGGGAAAAGACTTGAAAAAAGGGGGATATAAATATGATATAGGAATGATAAAGAAAAAGGGGTAGTTATTTAATCTACTCTTATATCATTGTATATTGACACAAAATTTATGTTAACTCTTTTTAAGATATTGTACCTACGTAATTATTAAAATGCAATGTGAAGTTCTGGGCCTTTTGACAGCAACTATCACAAACTGTTTAGGATAATTAAGAAAAGCAAATTAATAATCATTCAAGTTTTGTTAGGTACTAATTTGATGTATCACAGATGTTTTCTAAGTTAATCAGATACTAAGTTGCTAAAAAAACAAGCAACATTTGCTTATTCAAATATATGGAGATAGATAGTCTTCAAAAACCTCAAGAGATCTGTAGAATATGACATTTAAAGATGTTTTCTTAACTTAAGATTTTTTGATATTGAGTCATGTCAGTTAGAATGGGGGCATTCTATTTCAACTAGATGGATCATCATGAAAGAATCTCCATTTGGAGATGGCTGCATGAGTTGCAAGCTAGCCACTGGGCAACAAAAAGCCCTTGCTTCAACTGTAGACAGAATTCTCCCTGAAAACTTGGAACCAGGTAAGTTGACAGCCTAGCTCTGCCCAGACAGGATAGGCAAGTCCTTCATAATTCCTGCTTCACAATTAGTGCCTATCAGAGATTCTGGGCCAAAAGGCTGAAGATAGATGCTCCAACATTACAGAGAGAAACTGGGGACTGTCCAGGCAGCCAGTTATCTGTCATTTCTTAGTTTTTGAAGCTGCTGGCTCTACACTTCCAGTTTATTCAGATATATTTATCCTTCTCAGGCCTCTGAGGTGGTTGAAGACCAGATAGTTATAGTCTCACAGTTAAGTTTTAAGTTGGATAGGGATTAGAAGGATGTTCTAGGTCTAAGAAAATGTTTTTAAGTTGGGAATGCAAGTTAGGTTAGAAACTGAGTTAGGTATAGAACTTTATACTCATCAATAAGGATAATAGAATATCTTACTAGTTGTCAAATACATATGGACTGGACATTGGGAATGTATGTAAAATCTAATAGTTTTCAGAATTGTTTCCTAATTGTTCTTATTGTTTTGTATTATATTTATTATCATTAGAAAAATGGACTTTTATTGGACTAAAAGGGTGAGATGTTGGGGAATATAAGATTTAATTTAAAAAATATACAAAAAATACAGGAAAAACAATCAAACAGGAGAAGAATGTCCAAGATCTGAAAATGGAAATAGAAGCAATAAAGAAAACACAAAGTGAGGCAATACTGGAGATGGTAAACCTGGTTAAGAGAACAGGAACTACAGATACAAGCATCACCAATAGAATATAAGAAATGGAAGAAAGACTCACAGGCCTACAAGATACAATTAAAGAAATTGATAGATGGTTCAAAAAAATGTTAAAAAAATTCCTAACACCAAGCATTCAAGAAATCTGGGACATGAAGAAAAGATCAAACCTAAGAATAATATGACTAGAAGAAGGAGAATACTCCCAGCTCCATGTCCCAGAAAAATACTTTCAACAAGATCATCGAAAAAACTTCCCCAACCTATATTAGAAATGCCTATAAACCTACAAGAAGATTACAGAACATCAAATAGATTGGACCAAAAAATAATCTCCTCTTGCCACGTAATAATCAAAACACTGAATGTACAAAACAAAGAAAAACTATTAAAAGCTTCAAGGGAAAAAGGCCAAGTAACATAAAGGTAAATCTATCAGAATTACACCTGACTTCTCAACAGAGACTCTTAAAGCCAGAAGGGCCTAGCAGATATCTTGCACACCATACAAAACAAGAGATGTCAGCCCAAACTACCATATCCAGCAAAACTGTTAATCACCATAGATGATGAAAGCAAGATATTCCATGCCAAAATCAAATTTAAACAATACCTGCCTACAAGCTCAGTCCTTCAGAAGGAGCTTAAAGGTAAACTCCAACCCAAGGAGGCTAACTACAGAAAAACACAGGACATAAATAATCCCAAAATCAAAAGAAGGTCAAGACACATAAACACACATTGTACCAACATTAATATCAAAATAATCAGAATTAACAACCATTGGTAACTAATATCTCTTAACATCAATGAACTAAATTTCCTAATAAAAAGACACAGGCTAGCACAATGGATTAAAAAACAGGATCCATCATTCTGCTGCATACAAAATACACACTTCAGCAACAAAGATAGATATTACCTCAAGGTAAAGGGCTGAAAAAGATTTTCCAAGCAAGTGGACCCAAGAAACAAAAAGAGTAGCCATTCTTGTATCCAATAACATACACTTTCAACTAAAATTAATCAAAAGAGATGGGGAAGGGCATGTCATACTTAGTAAAGGAAAAATCCACCAAGATGATGTCTCAATTCTGAACATTTATGCCCCAAATGCAAGAGCACCCTCATTCGTAAAAGAAACATTACTAAAGCTCAAATCCCACATTGATTCCCTCACATTAATAGTGGGAGACTTCAACACCCCACTCTCATCAGTGGACAGATCATTGAGACAGAAACTATATAGAGAAATAATGAAACTAAGAGATGTCATGAATTGAATCAAATGGATCTAACAGATATCTACAGAACATTTCATCCAAACACAAACGAATATATCTTCTTCTCAGTACTTCACAGAACCTTCTCTAAAATTGAACATACACTTGGTCACAAAGCAAGCTTCAGCAGATATAAGAAAGTTGAAATAACCTTGTGTATGTTATCAGACTACCATGGATTAAAGTTGGACTTAACAACAACAGGAATAACAGAAAGCCTACAAACTCATGGAAACTGAACATCTCTCTACTCAGTGACCACTGGGTCAGAGAAGAAACAAAGAAAGAATTAAAAACTTGCTAGAATTAAAAAAAAATGAAGGCACAACATACCCAAATTTGTGGGATAGCTCCAACAAATGGTGGTGGTCTAACTGGATGTTTACATGTAGAATAGTGCAAATAGACCCATATTCATCACCTTGCACAAAACTCAAGTTCAAGTAGATCAAAGACATAAACATAAAGCCCAACACACTAAATCTAATAGAAGAGAAAGTGGGGAAAAGCCTTGAACTGATTGTCACAGGAGACAACTTCATGAACAGAACACCAATAGTTCAGGCACTAAGATCAACAATTAATAAATGGTACCTTAGGAAACTGAAAAGCTTCTCTAAGACTAAAGACATTGTCAATATAACAAAATGGCACCCCACAGATTGTGAAAGAATCATGTAAAGAACTAGAGAAGCTCATCCTGAATGAGCTAACCCAGACTCAGAAGGATGCACATGGCATCTATTCACTTATAGTAGGATTTTAGCTATACAGTACAGGATATCTATACTACAACCAACACACCAAAGGGAACATGGACATAGACTTTTATGTTTGTTTGTTTGTTTTTTAGTTTTCTCTCCCGGGCAGTGAGACACTTTTCACTGGTGGTACTGCCTTGTAGGCCCCCCGTGTATGAGGAGGCTCTTGGCCCTCATATGACTTCTGAACTGGGGTGAGGGACTGTTATGTAGGGACACTCCACTCCAGAGGAGTGGGATGGAAGGGTTAGGGGGTAGAGCATGGGAAGGCAGGGCTGGGAAGGGGAGAAAGAGGACAATATGATGGAGTTGTAACCTGAAGCAACAAATAAATAAATTTATTTATTAAAAATATAAAAAATAAAAAAATAAATATTAATTAAATTACATTGGACACCATTTGTAGAAATAATTAGTTAAATTGTTTAACAGTATTTATATTATATTAATTGGTTTGGTGGCAGTTAATTCTTATCCAGACATTATAAAAGAGCACACAGACACCGGATGGATTTTAACAAGCCTTGGCCTAAATTGTGCAATCCTAGCCCATCTAAGCTAGCTCGTAATTCTATTACCCAAATATGACCCCATATATACATATGTCCCCTTGGACTGCCATTTTCCATGCCATCCCGATGTTCCTGGACATGTGGAATGAGTTTCTTTTTTCTAACCCATGGTGTGTTTCCTCTTTCCTGCTGCTGCTCCTGGCTGGAATACACTAATCCTTTGTCTAAAGTACAGGCTTCCTCTTCTAATCTCAGGAAGTCCCACCTTTCTCTGTCTTTGTCCAGTCTCAGGCCTCAGCACTTATTTTAACCAATCAGAGTCAATGTACGTAACAGACAGCAAGCAGGACCAATTAATTAACATTTAGAATGCTTAACACTACCCCAACAATTCCCTCCTTTTGTCTAAAAAAAGGCTAAATTTCTAAACTCATATAGTAAAAACAATAAAAACAAATATGAAACAATCAAGAAAACTATATATAAAAGTTACACATATAATGTTTAGCCTATTTATATCAGGCAATCTTGAAGAAGAAAAAAAATCACCTATCTGTCTTGGTGTGTCTAAAGTTCTGAACCTAAATAATTTCTTTCATATCCTATATTTATAAACCTAAAGATTGTATTTAGACTTGAAAATATCCTTTTAAATCCTAAACAACTCAAGTTCAATTGAAATTTTATAACTATTATGCCTTCAACCCCATCAAAAACATAAGAAGGGATAAAGTTGAGTGAGTAGGAAGCATAGGAGAGCAGCTTCCAAAAAGAAATATGACACTTTGTTGCCTAGACAGTCCCAAATATCTCTCAATATCATTGGAGCATCATCTTCAGCCTTCTGGCCAAGCATTTTTCACAGACTAAATTGTGCAGCAGGAAATAATAAGGACTTTCCCATTCTGACTCTGCAGAATCAGGACATCGACTTACCTGCATTTAAGCTCTTGTCTGTCTTTGGACTGTATATAGTGTGTTGAGAGAACAGGGAGAAAAAAAAATTCCTATTTTTGCCAAATAGGAATTATCTCCTGATGGGAGATTTCTTTTTGATACTCATTTTCTTCTTCCAAGTCAAATGGGAGCTGTCAGGAAATGAATGTCTTAAGTTAAACAATTCTTAAAATAATAAAAACATCTTTAAATGCCATTTTCTGTATGCCTCTGAGGGTTTTGAAGACATCTATTATTTTATTATAAATCTATTTATCATCTATCTTCTATCTATGAACAAACAAACTGTATATTTTCAACCATTTACTATCTGTTTAACATATTAAGTCTATTTTGTGATAAATTAAGACTAGTATTTGACATGACCAGAAGCTCAACTGGCCACTCAACTTGTATTATCCTATCCAGACTGCTAAATAGATTGCAATAGCAACCCATAAAAGGATCAGAAGTAAACCTGTAGTTTTAAATGCTTGGTATAGGCACAATACCTTGCATAAGAGTTGAAATATATATATATTATGTGTCAAAATATAAAATTCTATACCAATGAATCAAAATTTAACCTTATTTTTGTACCAATATACAAAATTCTATACCAATGCATCAAAGATAACCTTATTTTAAGAATTACAGTAGTTTTGAGTTTCAGAGCATATTCAATAATCTATGCTTTTATCTTATCATTTCTATATTATATAAATATATTTCCTTCTTTTGCTTTTCAAGTCCTTTCCCCCTATATAAGAGAGAAAGAAGGATATCGAAAAGAAAAAGAAATAGAAAAGTCCTTGAATCTAATCTCTTATATCTTGCATAACAAGACTATTTAACAATTTGTAACAATTCCCCCTAAACAACATTTATCATTCACTCCACTTTTGGGAATGGGACGTCACTCTCTTAAAACTGCTTCCTGCTGAATTGGGACGCAGAAAACCTGTTTGGGGCCCAATAAAATGGGAAAAATGGTTAATCAATTTAATAATAACACTTTGTCCAGTCTCTATATGCTCAATAATTTGAATGTCCTGAGCAGTTTGTAGTTCGAAGCTGGACTTTGGGTAGGAAAGTTTGGGGCTTATTGAAGTCCTGTCTGAAACAGTCTTTGAGGCTGGGCCATGTCAGCAAGCTGTTTGACGTTGTTCTGGATGCATATTTTTGAAAAAAAAAAAAAAACAGCTACTGAGGGAGTCTATGAGGCTGGATCATTTGGGTTACTTTTCTTGTCTTCTTTGGGCTCTGGTCCTGTTGTTCTGAAAATATATAATTTCTCACAAATAATATATTGTTCTGCAATTACCAAAATACCTTGGATGTGCAGGATGCACAAATCAATTTAGGAATATTTTTCTGTTCTTTGAACAGAAGAAAGACATTTGTAAGTCTCCATTCATACCATAAAATAATGTCATGTAATAGTATTACATATATATGCTATATATAATCTATTTTAAATTGAAAATACAGCATATGACTATATGGAGTTTAAGTACTCTCCTCTATAGTTGACATAAGTTCATTAATTGATTAAAACAGGTTTACTCTGTGTTATTCTGTCTTTTTGTAGATTAGGTTGGCCTCAAATTCAAAGGGAACCAGTCTGTCTCTCTCTTTGTCATGTTTTGGGAACAAACGGTATGCATTTATATATTTCTTCTTTCCTTTTCTCCTTTCTTTGGAGATTTAATTTCTATGTGGATATATCTATCCTTATTGAGACAGGGTTTCTCTTTGAAGCTTGGGCTGTCTTGATTTTCTCTATATAGCCCTGTAAATTAGATTGGCCTAGAACACACAAGGAACCTGATGTTTTTCCTTGTCTCCCAAGTTTTGAGATCAAGGTATGAATTTAAATAATCAAATTATCCTTATTAAACAGTAACATTAATTAAATCATTTTGTATTAGTTTGAGTTCCAGTTCTCCCATGGAAACCCCCTTCTTAAGGAGATTGGTGTAGAATAGCATGATATGCTATTTTATGTTAGCTTTTCTTAACTGTTGGCTGTGGGAGGCATGCTGTTTGCATGTTCTTCCCTAGCCCCTAATGCTGGGTTCTTACATTGGTTAATAGAATCTTCACTAACCCCCTCATCTGACAGAGAGCTAAAATCCAAAATATATAAAGAACTCAAGAAATTAAATACCAACAAAAGAAATAATCCATTAAAAAATGGGGTACAAAGCTAAGCTGAGTTCACTACAGAAGAATCTCCTATGGCTGACAAACAGTTAAAGAAATGTTCAAATCTTTAGTTATAAGGGAATTACAAATCAATACATACAACTATGAGATTCCATCTTACATCCATCAGAGTGGAGGCTGAGTGTATGCGAAGTGGTTGGGAGGAGGCGACTGGGAGGCAGGAGGGGGTTTGATGATTGGAATGTAAATTAAACAAATTAATGAAGAAATTTAAATATACATTATATGCATGTATGATAATCAAGTAATTAAAAATATATTAAAATACACAATTACATATATCTAAATATTATATATACTTATATATATATATATATACATGCCTCTTTTGTCCACTGCCTCATTAATAGCCTACAATTTAATGTTACCCTAGATCTTATAGCTGTTGAATTTAATATTTATACTCTCCTGTGTAATTTAGATTGTATCCTCTCATGACAAAATAAAAAAAGATTCTTGTGGCTTAAGAGTGGGAAACTAGACCAACTATGAACTAGGGCAAAGTTAAATACAACTCTAAATATTTCAAGTTTTCGTTTTGCTTTGTTTCATTTTGTTTCTTCTGTACTCCCATGAGCTTTTCTAACAGTTGGTCTTTCTACCCACATTGCATGCTGTGGTATGGTGTTCGATGCCCAAAATCCAAGATACAACATAGTGCAAACCAGCAGGCCTCATTCTCTTTCTTTTTTCTTATTTTAAAATTTCAATTTGTTTTAAAGCAAGCCCAATCACTTTATGCTGTTGGGATTGTGAATTTATTAAAGATACTTGGGATGCTGGCCTATAAAGCTTAACTGGATATAATTTCTAGATCACACACCCAAGTTCCTTGCTGTGTCAGGAGACAACATCTCAAAATATAACCATTAGTTGGCTTTGTGGTGTTGGGTTAGTGAGCCAGTCTGAGGTTAGAGCAGAGATGGGAACCCAACCCCTGGGCTTTGTATTATATAGTATTGTATTTTTGATGTTGTACTAACGGGTCAATTACTGTTTCCATTATAAACTCTGTTTTCAATGGAATGCAGTTCACCAACTTTCATTTTGGTATGAAAGCTGCACAAATATTCAGGTTTTTAAAAAATAGTTTAAATTGCTTAGTGCCATTTTTAGATATAAAGCAGTAAAATACACTTATTATTATTATTGGCTTCAGTTTTTTCAGTGTTTTATTATTGAAGTTTATTCTATTTAAAAATACAAACCACATATTTAATCATATTTTTATGACAATATTATATCATAGAAATGCTAGATTGGATAAAAAAAATATATACCATGTCCTCCAAAATAAGACCCCCAATAAAACCTTCAAGAAAAACAATGACATATCTTCTCTCATCAAGATATATATAAGTTAAGAACTATGTCTTTAAAATGACCATCATTATTTCTGGTATAACAGGAACATAGGCATTGTTTCATGCCAGGCTCATGGTTGATACTGTGAGGAGGAATACTATCTACACTTCTGAACACTTGAAATCAATTTACTGGATCTTTAGGAAGATAATTGACTTCAAGATTCTCTGTTTCTTCAGTAAACAACTCAAACACGTCTAACTGTCATCAAATTATATGTTGAGTCATGCCTTAGAAGGAAAAAGTAAAGCTGCTTATAGACTTGTGCACCTTTTTCATGTTCTCCAAAGAATACAGATTCTGGTGTCTGGATACATGTCCCCAAATGGACTCTGACCTATATAAGGTCTGACACAATTTTAATCTCTTACCATGACCATCAGAAATAGAAAATCCAGACCTAACAACAGATTGCCTTCCTAGATTCTGAATGTTCCCAAATCATAAAGTGGATATGTCATCCTTGTTGGATATCCTCATCCCCACACTTACTTGAAATAATTGTCCACACTGGCTCTTTCCCCTGATCCTCACATATGTTCACTCACTTTTCCACTTGTTTGAATTCTAGAAATACCATCATTCCATTCACATTGGTTTTCTCTAAATTATAACTAACATCTTGTTTAAATTATCTGTATTTAGTACATGTGGTTTCCCTTACCATTATTTTATCTAACTTCATCTCTACCCCTCTCCACTTCTGTTTTTGAGAATTTTGCATTGGAATGAAGGATTATCACATGGTAGTTGACTCTAGGTAAGAAACTAATGGGACACAAGAGCTTCTTTTCCCCCAGAGCACGAAGAAGTGCTTTAAGCCAATGTTCCACTAATCAAATGCTTCTTTTCTTGAGCTTAAAGCTTTATATGGTTAATATAGAGTGGGAACTAGAGACCATATTTAAATTATGTTTAAGCTTTCACTGTCTATTCATTCAATGAATTGTAATTGCTTCAAATACTTTCTGATGTTCTGGCTCATTTCTCTCTATTATCTAATCGGGTGTGATAACTCTTCAGTTGACAACAACTCTCAACTTCTTATGTTAATAAATTCAAAATCTGTGTGACCATTCTGAATTTCTTTTCAGTTTTTCACATTGAAGTGTTCATGTCATTTCCTAGTTCACTTATTGTATAAGCATTTTGTGATCTTCTATTTTCATCAGATATACAGTAAGATAACACATATACACATATATGTGTAGAGGTAGACAACAGTAAGAAAAACATGTCCCGCTTAACACAAGTCCATTAGATTCCACAGTCTGATGAATTTCATAATACCAGAAAACCTTAAGTAAGTGAATTTTATAATCTAACGGGCTGTATAGATGGCAGATAATATACACTATCTCCATCAAAAAACCTCAAATGTATTGAACATGATCTTACTTCTCAATCGGATCCGGTATGGTTCTCCTGTTGGGTTCCCTATTTCAAAAGTATTCAATTGTTTATGTCAGAAACAAAGCATGCTTTAACTCTCAACTCTATCAGCACCTCTTCACCAAATGATAGAGAAGGTGTGTGCAACTTTCTCACATTCTCTAGATTTTTTTCTATCATGCCATCCTTTCTGCTGCTTCCTGTATAATCTTTATTTGTATTATTCAGGGTTTTCTAGAGGAACAGAACTTATAGAATGATGACTTACAGGCTGTGGTCTAGCTAGTTCAGCAATGGCTACCAATGAACAAAGGGTCCAAGGTCCTAGTAGTTGTTCAGTCCATGAGGCTGGATGTCTCAGGTGGTCTTCAGTACATGCCAGAGTCTCAAAGAAGTAGGTACCAGTGAAGAAATAAACTTGCCAAGGAAAATAAGAACAAGTATGTAAAGAGAGAGAGCTTCCTTCTTCCCTGTATTTTACACAGTATATCCCCCAGAAGGTGTGGCCCAGATTAAATCTGGATTTTCCCATCTGAAAAAAAAAATGGGGGGTTGAGGGGAAAGAGAGTGGAAGGGTGGGACTGGAGGGGGAAGTAGGGAGGGGATTGTGATTGAGATGTAACTTGAAGAAATAAAAAAATAAATTATAAAAAACATATGGATTAAAAGTGGGCCTTCCTGTCTGTCATTTCTTAGTTTTGGAAGCTGCTGTCTCTACACTTTCTGGATATTCACATATATTTATCCTTCTCAGGTCTCTGATTTGATTGAAGACTAGATAGTCACAGTCTCACAGTTAAATTTTAAATTGTTTATGAATTAAAAGGATGTTCTAGGTCTAAGAAGATGTTCTTAAGTTAGGATGGAAACTGAGTTAGGTATTGTGGGGGAAAGTCTAATACATTGCCTCTGACATGCTGAGATCTGGTTATTGCCCCTTCTGAGGCATTCTCTTGATTGGTTAATAAAAGTCACTGATGGTCAATTAGCTGGGCAGAAAGACTATAAGAAGGTGGGACTTCCTTAGACAGAAACAGGAACCCTGTGTTTTATACAGAGGGATTTCTCTTTCTGCCAGGAGATATGTAATCAAATAGAGGTGTTTGAGAACTCTGGAAGGTAATAACAGACACATGGCAGTTTGGGATTAGGTGGTCCAGGTTAACTTAGATAAGCTAATTGAGAGTCTGCCCAGCTAAGGACTAAGCATTGAAACAGTAAAAGGTCTTGGTATATTTAATTATTGGGGAAAGGACCACCATAGCACCTTGTAGGCCACCAATCTAAGCAATCCAGGGTTATCAGCCTCCTGCCAAACTCCGGCGAATCTCTCACCAAACTGTTGGCAATTCTACCTGCCTAATATAACTATTTATATTAGTTAACAGAGTTTAGGATACAGGTGGTGAAAGCCAACCTTGGTCCAGTGCATTTTCCCCAGGACAAGTCAGGCTGTCAGTTAAGGCAGGCCAGGCCACCAGCCAATATCCTGCTAGGCCACTGGCTGCTCTGTCGGCCTAATCTTACAGTTTATACTTATTAATAAATACAATTGATCATCAAATTGCAATTTCAGGTGGTACTCAACATTGGTAAGGCATTATAGATAATTTGGTTTTCAAAACTATAGAGGAAACTGAAGATTTTGAATCTATGACACGACACTGGTTGTTGACAAAATGGCAATGTTTGCTGCTGACTTCTGTACTTTTTTTCAATCAGATCGGATGTTTTATTCTGTTTGCTTTTCTCTCTTTTATTGAGTTGTCATAAGGAAGAAGTTTGCTACACAATTAGAAAGTATGCAAATGCAGATTGAGGAGCTTAAGAAAAATCATCCAGGGCAGGTGACTGGAACTGAGAAAATGCCACACTCTTTCCTAGCTAGGTCTCCACATCTACTGTGTGCACCAGTAGAAGACCAGGTATGTAATAGTGCTAATGTGGAACCAAGTGCTCCCTCAGAGGAGCTGCATGGTACTACACAGTCACCATTAGCTTTTCCAGTTATATTTTAATTTAGGCCTGATAATAATGAAGGTCAACTCAATCAGGAGTTAACAAGGCATCCAATAGAAATATTGGATTTAAAAAGATTTAAGGAGTCCATTGTCTCTTGTGGAATGCATTCATCATTCATTAAGCAAATGTTAAATAATTGGGCTATACAAAATAGAGTCATTCCCCAAGATTGAAAGGGAGTGATATCAGCTGTGCTAGAAGGTAGCCAGCAATTACAATGGTTGTCATGGTGGAGATATGAAGCCACAAAATTAGAACAACAAAATATGGCAAGGGGAATTAATGTCACAACCAATCAAATGCTTGGTGAGGGACCTCATGCTGACATACTGTTACAGACTCAATTTAAAGATGTTGTGATAGAACAATGTCATGTTACAGCTCTGAGAGCTTGGGATATGGTTGCTGAGGGTGAGAAAAAGATTTACTTTATTTACTAAGATAATACAAGGTCCTCAGGAAACCTTCTCAGACTTTTTAGGGAGATTGACTTCAGCTGTGGAGAGAGATATAGACAACCGTGATGCCAGACAGGACTTGATGAATGGCTTGATGTATGAAAATCCAAACGCGGAATGTCAAAGGGCAATTAGACCATTGAAACTCGAGGAGCCCAATAGATGAATGAATAAGAGAAAAAATTGATATTGCTTTTCAGGATCATCAGACTAATATCATAGCACAAGCTGTTGTTAGAGGACTTGATGAGTGCTTTAAAAATGGTAAACTTGGTCATTTCCAATGATGTCATAAAGCTGAAACCTCTGGAACTCAAAATGACAGGTTCTTAGACTCTGCAGAACATGGTTGCAAAATGGTATGAATGGTTTCTCATAACAATGGAAGGTCAAGGTCTCCAGGATTTTGTACTCATTGTGGTAAAGGTAAACACTGGCCCTGAGATTGTAAAGCTAAAATGGATTTCAGAGGTAAACCCTTGCAGGGAAACAAGGAAGGGGCCTACTGGTTCAAGGCCCTGTAGCAAAACCTATGACCCATTTTCCATCAGTCAGCCAGAGAGAAATGAGCAGTCAGGAGGAAGAACATAATTAACTACTGCCGATCTTTTGCATGCTACTGAAGGTAGTGCAGCTTTAGATATGGCCACAGATGAGTCTATTACATTATCCAAAAACTATAAATATTATAAGTTAACCACTGGTATTTAACCACTGGTATTTATGATCTTTTACCATCAGGGACAGTAGGATTAATCTTTGGAAGAAATAGATTAACTTCTCAAGGATTTACTGTACATCCAGGTAATATAGATGGAGATTGCAAGGAAGAAATTAAAATAATGATATCAGTAAAAAAAGAGATAAAAATTAATGCAGGGGATAGAATTGCTCAATATCTGTTGTTACCTTACATCAAGGCCAAGGCTGCTCCAATAGAAAGAACAGGAACATTTGGAAGTAGTGGAAAACATGTATATTGACAAACAATAGTGAATGATAAGAGACCAAAATTAAAAATACAAATGAATGGTATTGAAATAGAAGGATTGCTTGACACAGGAGCAGATGTTACTATCTTCTCAGGAGTCTTGGAATACAAAATGGCCACTTCAAAGAGTTCCTACACATTTTATATGAATTCATAAATTGTCACATATAAAACAAAGTGTATGATGGCTTAACTGTGTTGGACCAGAAGGACAAACAGGGAAATTGAGACCTTATGTGGCTGGCGTACCCATAAATTTATGAGAAAGGGATCTCTTAAACAATGGGGTATTCAAATTAATATACCTGCAATATCAGAAACAACAAATGATGAAATTATGGATGTTTCTTGGGAAGGTATTAATATGAGTACTCAACAACAATCACAAGCTATGTCTAATATCCAAATACAAGACATCCCAGGTATTGAATTTCCAATTAATAGTAAGGGCCACTGCTGAAATTCCAACAGCCCTACCTTTGAAATGGCTATCAAATAAACTGGTGTGCCAAGATCAGTGGCCCACAACAAAGGAAAAATTGGAGGCTCTTTAGTGTTAGACAGATCACTTAGAAGAGTCTAACAACCCATGAAATTCTCCTGTGTTTGTGGTAAAAAAGAAATCGGGAAAATGGAGAAAGGTAACAGATTTAAGAGCTGTGAATAAAGTAATTCAACCTATGGGTCCTTTGCAGCCTGCTATACCTTTACCTTCTCTATTACCAAAGTCATGGCCTTTAATAATAATTGATTGAAAAGATTGCTTTTTCTCAATTCCATTGCATAAGAATGACAGGGAAAGGTTCACTTCCTTTGTACCTACTCTAAATAAGAGTAGACCAATCAAGAGGTATCAGTGGAATGTACTTCCACAAGAAATGTTGAATAGTCCAACTCTGTGTCAATATTTTGTACAAAACCCATTAGAAATAATTCATAAGCAATTTCCTCAATCTATTATCTATCATTATATGGATGATATTTTGTTGGCTGATTCTGATGTAGTTATTTTAGAGAACTTATTTAAGGAAATGCAAAGAATTCTGCCACTATGGGGGGTTAAAAATTGCTCCTGAAAAAAAAAAAAAAAAAAAAAACAAAGAAGAGATCCTATTAGCTATTTGGGTTATAAAATAAGTCAACAGACAATAAGATCACAAAAGGTAAATATCTGTAGAGACCAATTGAAAACTCTTAATGATTTTCAAAAATTGATGAGAGGTTAATTGGCTGAGGCCTACCCTTGGATTAAGTGCTTACAAGTTAAGTAATTTGTTTCAAACATTACAAAGGGATTCGAATCTAAACAGTCCAAGATGTCTAACTGCCAAAGCAGAGAAGGAGCTAATTCTGGTAGAACAAAGACTGCAAGATGCATATATAGATAAAATTGATCTTAAACTTGATTGTATTTTGGTCATTTTACCATCAACTCCTTCTCCTATAGGACTACTATGCAATGAGAAGATAGTATTATGGAATGGATTTTCTTAACACATAAACAAAGTAAAAAATTAGAGACATACATACAAAAGATACCTAAACTAATTGTAAAAGATAGAATAAGACTATGTAAATTATCAGGAATAGACCCAGCCAAAATAGTGGTGCCTCTTACTCATAATGCTCAGATTATGTCATTATGGGTAATCAGTGAAGATTGGCAAAGAGTTTGCAGTAACTATTTAGGAGAAACTAATGACAAATTTCCAAAAAGCAAATGTATCCAATTTATAAAAAGAACTAATTGGATTCTTCCTCGTATTGTAAAGGGAACTCCAATTCCTGATACACCAATCTTCTATATTGATGCTAACAAGACGGGAATGGCAGGTTATAAGACAGACAAAATCAGAAAGGAAATCAAAAGTCCATACACCTCAGTTCAAAAAGCAGAATTGTATGCAATCCTTATGGTGTTATTAGATTTTCTTAAGTCTCTTAACATAATTACTGATTCTCTATATGCAGAGAGAGTTGTGTTGCATATAGAAACTGCTGAATTTATTCCTGATAAAACAGAATTAACTTCTTTATTTATACAATTGCAACAGGTCATCAGAAATAGAAATAACCCATTATAAATACCCATAGGTATAGAACTTTAAATTCATTGAGGTAGATAGATAATAGAATATTAATATCAGTTGCCAAATATGTATGGACTGGACATTGGGAATGTATGTTATACCTTATAATTTTTATAATTGTGGCCTAATTATTCATATTGTTTTGTATTGTATTTATTGTTATAAGAAAAAGAGCCTTTTTTGGACTAACAAGGAGACCTATTGGGGGGAAAGACACACCTTAAATTTTTTTAAAAAGCAGATAGGAGGGTGAGGGGGAAGAGGCTAGAAGAGTGGGACTGGGAGGGGGAGAACGGAGGTGACTATGATTGATTGAATGTAACTTGAAGAAATATATAAATGTAAAAAAAAAGTGGGCCTTCCAACATTTAATGATTTAATTAAGAAAATAATTCCTCACCAGTGTACCCAGCCTTTGGGTTTTAATTAATTCTAGGAATAGTCAAGTTCACAACCATGAATACCATCACACTTTTTGTTTTCTTTAAAATTTTCATTAAAATTTGCACAGAATTTTTTGACCAGTCTGTGCTACAATCTACAAATTGAAAATGCATTTGAACTTTTATAACCACATTGTGATTATCTTTTTATTTAAACATTTCAAAGTCTCTGTCATAATCTGAAAACCATTTGCAAATTCCTCAGATCTCTTTCATCTTTCTTGCTCAATTTGTAAGCCTTGAATGCTCCTTATTCAGCCAACAGGAATTTCCTGGTGTTTTCAAATGAATTGTGCACTCCTTTGTCTCACATTCTAGTTTATCACATCTTTCTAATTTCCAAGAATTCCAACTAGGTCAATTCCATTTATTGTTAAGGTGGCTTTACTTTCTCAAGAAAATTTCACATCCAATATAACATTGAATTATATAATTGGAATATTGTCTCAAGTTTCAAGTTAACTCAATGAAATCCAATGTGTGTGTGTGTGTGTGTGTGTGTGTGTGTGTGTGTGTGTGTGTGTTTGTGTGTGTGTTTGGTGGTGATGGTGGTGGTAGCTTTTCCATATAGATTTTCAAAAGACCTCCAAATTTCTTACAAGGTAATTTCTTACTCTACCTTGTCCTTTTGTACCTGATCCCAATTTAATTCTCCTCATTCCAACTAGTCACCTCATGGTACCCCTACAAAATAAAATAAAATAAAAAGTAAAGGGAATTGGTTATCTTTTATGAGATGTTTGCTAATGAAGTTAACATAGACCAGCAAGCATTATAGATAACAGCCAATACTCTTGGCTATCACCCAGAACATAAAGATATTACATATTTAAATCATATCACATGAACAAATCGAACTGGTACTACCTGGTCTCTTCACCCCTATTAGCTAGCTTTCATGATGCTAAAAGGTACTAGAAATGCTGCTGGAGAAGAAAAGTAATCTTTCATTTCAAACAGTATGATCTTTATGATTTATAATAATGACTGACCTGATAAGATATACCAACTGGTATAAATAGTGGTATAAATTTTATGGGACTAACCAATCATTTTCTGATTGGATCTATGGCCCATGCTATGAAATAGAACACAAATAGAGTATAGTAAAGGGGGCCAAGAATCCATGGATAGACCCAATACTATTATACTGCTAGATAAACATAATATTAACAAAGCTCCTAGTTATAAGTTGCTATGCCCATAATTCAAATCATCTCTTAACTCTCATCAGAGGGACTTATAAGAGGACATCTACATTAACAGAAGCACTAGGCTGTCTCTGAGGCTTTGACAATACTTTTTTTATGCGACATCTCCTTCCTTTCAGTGATCTTTTACTCTTACACCTCTAATCTCAGTGAAAGACATTTCATTGCAGGAACTGATACAGCTTGGAAAACATTGGCTGAAACTTAGAGAGCCTTGGAGCACTTAAATTTCTTCGTCCTGTTTACAGATGCCTTTCATGAGCTAACTCGTTATCACCTGTGTGTCATATTCAGAAGGTATGGAGTCTATGTTGGGTAAGCAATGGACTGCTTGATTAATTCATCCTTTATATTCCAATAGGAAGCAACACTTCACTTTAGGTGGAAAAGCCTATCAACTGGGTAAGAACATATTCCTCTGAATTTCTGTTATAAGAAGTATTTTTTTTCTTATTCAGTATAAAAATATCATATTCTGGAATATATGAACAAAAGGTCAGTGTGAATGCTGTCAGTGTCAAAGCAGAAGATTGGGAGAGGGTCTTTTTAATAATACTTTCATTGACGGTAGCAAAAGCCCTATAAAAATGGTAGTTAATAAAACATTTTTTCAATACCAAACAATATAAATACTTCAACATTCTTGAAATTAAAAAAAAATATTTACGATATATCTGTTGATGGAATTTGAAGGATAATATAAAAAGGAAAATGTCAGAGCTGATTGTATAATAAGAAAGTGAATAATATTACTAATGCCAATTAATAAAAAAGAATGTTTCTTATCCAAACATAACAATAGAGTGAAATTTTTGAATTAACTTTTAATTTGACTTACATTTTTATACTTACCATTCAGGAGAAAAATACATAATTCTAAGGTCTGCAGAAGCCCTCATATTAGTTAATGAGATCTCATATTTTTTTAGTCCTACATCCTTTACCTTGATTTTTTCCCTCATGTACAAGTTTACATCCGGATCCTTATCTCTTGAAATTAATAAGGTAACTGCCATATCTTGATAACATTGCCCCTTTTCATTTTGGGGTCTCCCAGAATTTTCCACTAACACTCTGATTGTGTTTTTGTGAGAGGCCACAGAGCAACTTTCTTGAAAGCTATCAAATCTTTCCTCATTTTCCTTTATGGGCTATGCAGAAGACATCTCAATTATTAGACATTTCACTGAGTGTAGTAGAATGGGTTTGCTGGCCTTCTCCAGTTCCTGGGGTAAAAGCTCTGTTCATAATCAATTGTTGTTTTTTTAAATGACCCTGAAGAGTTGCCTTCCAGTTCACTTCATTTCCCTTTCCAGTGCCCCACTGATTTTCCAGACTTAGGAACACGCCCTAACCGCTTGCTTTCCCATTGGTGCTCTCAACTGGATGCTACAGGAACATGTTGTTACTTTGTACAGTGAGACAGGGCTATCTTGAGGACTAACACACCATTTATAACAGTACAGTTTATAATAGCATTTCCTGCAGAAAGAAGGTGCCTTTCTCAGAAAGAAAGAGAAGAATGGTTTCTGCACCCAATTTATTTCTACAACTATAAGCAACACCCTTGTCTCTTGTCAGTAAAAAGGAAGATAAAATAGAGCAGCACTCACAGTATATAAGTGATATTGTTTGCCCCCAGAGTACATACAAAAGAATAACTTACTCAAAGAGCTTGCATGAATAATAAATGCCAGAAAGGCACAGGGAGGTTCAGTGTACAGACTCATGCACAACTGCATGCCACAGTCAGTTGAGAGAAGCCACTGGTACCATGATGAAACAGAAAAACTATATTTTTCCTCTTTTCTTACTTTAAGTTTCATTTTAAATGATATTAGGAGACCATGGAATGTATTAGTCAAAAAATAATATTAATAAAATTTTAATATCAAATGAGACAATCAACATAAAATCTGAAAAATCTCATGGGGATGCTGAAATTTTCAGAGAAATATCCCTTTGATAAAACTACCCCAATTATAGCAACGATACAAAAGAAAGAGAAAAAATAATTAAAAACAACTTTGAGCTCTAATTTATACTCAGGATAAAAGCAGAACTCTAAGGAAGTAAAAAAGTGTTTATTTACAGAGTATTTAATGTGATGGTCATACTGGACATAGGTCCTTTGAAATGAAACTTGGAAAACCCATTACTGATTTTGCCTTCAAGAAAAAAAGTTTCTGTGTTATAATGGAACATACTGTCATACTCTCTATTTCTCTCTGTAGTCTCTATTTTTTGAAAAATTAGCAGTCATTTCTAAAGAAAAGTTTCAGAACTATCAGATTGTAAGCACCGTGGGTTAAAAAATTTACTGGAAATATACAGTACTAATGGCTTCTATTGTCTTATCTTGCCATACTATGCTTCTTGAGATTCCTTTGAATTAAACTGTGAAGGAGAATTAAGAAAAGGGGGTCTTTTCTTATTTTAGGAAAAAAAATAATTTTATAGAATAGTTTCCAACATACACACACTCAAGAGAGAGAGAAAGCAGAGACCAAAGACAGTAGTTGACTTGAAACCAAATTCTTAATAAGAAGTATGTATTACGAGAAAGGAGAAAAATACAAAGGCAAAGACTCATCTGCATGATCCTAGTTAAGGGCCTTTCCGGAGGGGACAGCTTAAGTTATCTCCAAAATGGGTGGGCTGCCCTGCTTGGCTGCCTTTGAATTGAATGTTCCCAAAGTAACATTTCACAAATAGGATTGCCCTTCCATTTCACACTGCTCTTTCTCAAAATAGCAACACCATTTAGCAATATTTCATATCAAGACAATTACATTGTAGAAATATTGTAGTCTTAGTGCTTCATTAAAATTTAAAAAAAAGTTAAATCCCTGTTTTGTTGAACACAAGAAATGAATAGTAAATATTGATTTAGAATGAATGCAAACATTTCTCTAGGAGTGGATAATTACTGCCTTTCTATGCAAAACACTTAGATTTGAAGAAGCACTTCACTTACTTTGCCATGCGGTATACATTCTTTAGTACATTTTAAATTATACGTTGTCCTGGACAGTGTCTGCTCTATAATTTCTTGTGTCTCTACACCAGAGTCAGTGTGTAATTTTAAACTACAAAGTTTGTGCCAACTAGGAGAATAGGCTTAACTCTTTCTCTTTGCTGGGTTCACAAATCCTTATATGAAGAGAGCTGGAAATCCAGATGAATGATCTCAAGTCCTGAGAGTTTCATTCTTTCCTTTCCGGTTAATACAAATGCTACTAATAACTAGCCACAGGTTTATAAACTAGGAACTAAAAACATATAAAGCAAGACTCAGACTACACAAAATACACAAAATAAATAATTAATATTAGGAATTTTGAATGAATTAGAAGGTTCTAGAATCCTTGTTATAGAGAGAACTCTTTAATTTTAGCTTTTGAGATACTATAGTTACATCATTTATCATTTTACCTTTCCCTTTCCTCTCTTCAAGCCTCCCCCACACCTCCCCTTGCTGTTTTTAAAATTCATAGCCTCCTTTTTCATTAGTTTTTATATTATTATGATACACACACACACGCACACATGCACACACATCCCTAAGTATAGCCCATTCAGTCTGTGTTATCTCAATAAATAAGAGATCATCACACTTGGAATACATTTTTTGTTAAAACTTTTCATCATTATTATCTGGATAGCCAGAGAAAAAGCTCTGATAAAACCATAGGAAGGAATAAACCATGATCATTCCAATATCGTGAAGGTAAAAAGTGAGCTAATTACTAAATTCATGCTGGAATATTTTTAATTAATAAATACTGAGATTTTGTTTTAATTAATAAATACAAATATGTAAATATTACAAAGCTATTAAAATCAGGACTTTTTATAGCTTCAATAATTGTTTAAAGTTCACAAAGTAACCTTATAACAGAAAGAGCAATGTAGACGAAATAAAAGCAAAATGCTAAGTGTGGAGCACGTTATGATGGAGAAAGAAAGCTGATGAGTTGCGTAGACTGTGGGATAATGCAAAGTCATCACAGCATCCTCACTCACTCTGGGGTTAAGTCTCATTTAGTCACTCTGATTTCAATCTGAGTAGAGCATTCTATCTCTTTGGTATATTAAAGCTTTATGATACAAGAAAAAATAAGCTCTGAGTCAAGTAATAAAATTTCAATGATAATGTAAACTATATGTATGTCCTTGGAAAAGACAGAGCAATGATTGACAATCTCTTGTGTCTATCAAATAGCATCGCCCAGGACATCCACTATACTTGAGCCTATAACCAGTGTCTGTCTTGATCTAGTCTTGAAGGATGTCCCTGATTGTGAACTAATTTAAAACATCATTGGTATGAACTTATCCAGAGGATCTGAACCAAGGAGTCTCAAATAGGACCAAGAAAACTATTTTGTAATGTTCTACATAATTTTTTGGTTCAGTTAGCATCAGGTCACAATCTTTGTTATGTCATTTTTCTAAGCTCAACTATATTTTTACAGTGTGAATGGAATTTTCACTAAACATAGATCAGAGAAACATGATGAAGTCTATCTCCTCTAAGTGAGAAATGTTCTTACTAAATTCATCAGTGTAATGACAAAAGCACAACTATTCATGGCTTTTATTTATGCCAGAATAAAAACTAATTAATAACAGATTCTTCAATAATACTTTTGATAAAGGTGTGACCTTGTGAAGAGAAAGGCTCTGAGTTACTCAAGACTGACTGAAAATGAATTTTGGTCACAGGAATCATGAAAAGAATGGGATGGCCTGTTGGAGAGAAGGCTAGAACGATACTCCCTGTGCCAAAAATGAGTCTCCACTCTCTCCTTGAAAATATATACTAGCATTTGACAAAGAACAGACTTTGTCTGGAAAACACTATGTGGGCTTGCTGATGGTAAGAGTCAATCTCTAAGACAGTCCACAAAGTGATCTGAGGGTCACAGAAGCTACTGAAGTCACTCTGTTGTAGCAGGACGAATGGTACCTGTTTCCAAGATGTGGTATCAGAAAATAAATTTCAGAGTATCCTCCGCTTCCAGTCAAAAACAAAAAGACAGGTTATGCTGAGGGCCCTTAGCCACTAAAAATTACTCTCTATTCTGTTCTTCGTATGTGGTTGTTTCAGCTAATCCCTATGACAGGAAACACTGAAAATACCATTTAGCATTCAATCAGGAGATCATGAAAATTTCACATCAGCACCAAACAGGAGAGACATATACACACAAGAAAGATCACGAGTTGGACCTGAGTTGTAGTAATGTAATAACAAGTTTAGTTTGGCTCTGGAATTCTTCTGAGAAAGATAAATATGTCCACAGTACACAAAAATGTGGTATCATTTCAGACAAGGGGACTACAGTATTGTTCTGTTGTAAAGGGGGCTGAGGGAGATATCCAGGGAAGAGAGCACAAACATAATTTGTGAGTATCTCCTGTGCACACCTGAAGTAAAATGTACACATCATTGAGGAACTACCTGACATATCATTTGTGCATTTGCTCTCCATGATTGCCAGATCTTCTATAGTGGAAGGAATATGTGTTGTCATGTGACAAGAGGCTGCCTGAAATGAATTCATCATAAAGGAAGGTAATTCTAGAAAAGAAAAAAAGCAGAACTAAAGAGGGCAAGAGAGAAGGGGCGTGGAGGAGGTAAGAAATGAAAGAGGCTGAGGAGGGAAGAGAAGGGAGTAAGGGAGGGGAGGAAGTGGCAGGAGAATGAAGAGAGGAGGGGAGGGGAGGGGAGAGGAGGGGAGAGGAGAAAAAGGACAAGGGAGGAGAAATGGGGCAAAAGAACGGATGTATAAACTCCTAAAAGCATGAGAAATGTCAAAGAAAGTTTCAGTTGAATTTTGTCGTTTTAAAGACACTTCATTAATATAAAATTAGCTGACTTTTGATTCATGTTTCTCAGTAGCTTTGGGAAAGAGAAGTTAATGAAATGATTGTCTTTCGTTTCTGCTACTTGGATCAGTGAGAATGGGAAGAATAAGATTTATTATTTCACCTCAAAAGAGAAATTAAACTCTAACTTCTTAACAGGCAACCAGGAAATATTCAGCTCTCATGGTCAGTACTAAGCAGCCACAGCAGCTAACACTTAGGATTTATATTATGCGTCAACCGTTATGGACTCGCCATGAAATATTTATGTTAACTCTTTCTAGTTCCTCACAACCAACTGCAGGGATCTGCTTGATTTATTTCATTGTACAGATAGGAAATCCGAGGCTTAGACATGATAAACAGTTATTATAAAGCTGCAAGTGAATTGGAACCCAGACTCTGTGTCCCCATTCACCATGCTGTGACCATCAGACTCAGCTGTACCAACATATTATGACCCAAATATGAATGGAATTCTTATATTTATCTTTATCTTCTGCCCAAGTCCAGAATGAGAGAGGAAAAAAAGTTGTTTCCTTTTCCAGTAGCACCTCTGACTGCTATATTCTTTAGTGAGTTTCTGTCTCCTACTAAGTATAGCAAGAACTTTGCAGAACTTCAGTACTAGAAATTTCATAAGCATTAGTCCAGCTAGAAAAAGACACTCGTCCTGCAAATAAAACAATAGCAGATGTGGGATGTATTCTTAAAGTCCACTTCACAATTTATTCAGGACCTGTATGATTCTTTCAATGTTTTAAGAGGACTTCAACTAACTTGTCTGCCTTTCTTGTCACTCTGGAAGTCACATTCATCCTTCTCCAGTCTTTGTTGTTGGAACCTCATTCCAGAAAGCTGAGCACACAAAGGAATGTGACTTCTGTGAACAGCACTGTTAATGTCAGGGATAATGCAGAAGAGTGTGGGGAGAGTTGTGCAGGTATCAGAAAAATATTCACTATCTTACCCACTTGGGCATTCATTGCCCTTCTGGCTATTTGGACATATTTCAGTCAGTACTAAAATACCACAAGATCTTCAATCTTAATTACAAAGATTGAGGAAAAAATGTCTAGTGAAAATTATTTTCAGGTATAAAATTAGAAACTTCTTTCAACTCCTTTGCCAAGACTTGCATAACTTTGAGGAAAAACAAATCACAGAATTAAAAATATATATAGTACAGATTAGAAGAAAAGTCAACCAGCCTGGTGTCAATTTCTTACTATGACTTCCAGGGGAGACCAAAATCATCAGGACTGAGGAAGAGGTGATCTGGAGAGAAAAGTCTCCCAGGACAAGCCAGGATATCATTCCAGCTTCTATGTCCCTTGCAGAGCAGCTTTGTTTTCTCACATCAATGAACTAGAATGAAATGTAGATCCCATGATCTAGTTGGCAGAAGCTGTGCTCCCTACCTGGATACTCGCAAATTGTAAATCACAACTTTACAAGGATTTAACTTTTCCCTTTCCAAAATAATCAAATGTTGTGGTGAGGGGACCACTAATCATGACAAAAATATACTGCAAATTCTTTCTTTTGGTGCCAAGTCCAATAAGTTCTTTGAGTGAAATTAAATGCAGGATCTTATTCCAAACCACAGCTTCCCTTGGGGATGTGCAAATCTCAAGTGGGGCCTGAAAGGCCAGTTGTATCAAAGCCCAGGGTTACAAGGGCTTTACTAAGTTTCCCTACCCCCTTTTAACAACTGCCCATACTACAAATGACTGGGGCCACTGCTTTCCAGCTTTTATAATCAAATACTTTCCATGTTCTGCTCTGAAAAGTGGACCAGTCACTAACTTTTCCTACTTTCTCACAGTTTTTGTTTATTTTAACATATTCTGTGTTGAACTCCAGGGAACTGAAGAAGAGAGAAAAAACTGAGAAAGGAATGGGAAGAGGGAAAATGGAGAGTAAAAAGTGGAAGGACAGAATGTACAAGATAAAGATATATATATTCACATAAACAGAGATATGTCTGTTATGTTATATGCAATAATTTTCTCCATCTCAGATATGCAATATCACAAGAATCAGAGATGGAAAACACATGAGGTCATCTCATATGCCCTGAATAACACAGTATGAGTCTCTACAGTGCATTTTCTCTTCTGAGAGCTTTTAATATTTTCAAAGGATAGCCAACGATAATATCATTTCATTTTATTTCTTACTCTATCTTTCCCTTATAGTACATAATATATTATTTTTAAGGATGTTTAGGGTGGCTTTTCTGAGGAATATTTTAACTACTCATGTAGAAACAAAGTAGCATTCATGCTGGCCAAATACTATGTTGCCTAAGTTCACTCCGGAAGGGTCCATAAAGCCAGTTATAAGGACCCAAATTTTACCCCTGGGATGGAAATGTAGAATAGTTTCACTAGACATATTTTCATACCTGGTTCATTATAGCATAAGCATAACTGTTTTGGTGTGTATACACTTTCAGGCGAGGAGCATATGCATTTTGCATTTTACTTCCTTTATGCTCATTAAATAAATCACAGTGTTTGGTCTAATGACAAAGCCAATAAAACATTTGAGCCATCAATCAAGAAAGCATTTTAAAGAACAATTATATGCAACACACATGATTTCAACAATATACATACAAATCAACAATATACATACAAGCTACACAATCTGTGATGCAATAAGATGTCAGAAATTGTAGACACATCTTGAAATTACAGATACAGATATAGATGAGGATATTTAATAACTATACACTCTAAAAAGTAATTAGCTGTTGTGTATTAATTTCCTTATCAATAATATTTGGGAAATAATTATATCTACTATATATTTTCTGAATGAATTGAAAGAAAGCTACTATCCCAAAAAACAATAGAGCTTTAACACATTTTAACAGCTACACAATACTTGCTGTTATAGTTGTAAATATGGGGATCAACAACAACCACTGCATTGAGTGACTCAATTACAAGAAGGGAAATGGGGATTTTGAAAGTGCAGGTTTCTTTCTTCAATGGCTATTTTCCATTTTTATATGTATCTCACTTGACAGAGAAGTATATCTCTTCTCTCAATATTTAATTACACTGAGTATCCAGCTCCTCTGCTGACCCCCAGCTTGCTTCAGTAATCCACTGTCGTAAGTATCTTTCTGTCTATCTACCTGTCTGTCTATCTTTTCCTCTCTCCTTTCTTATTCTCTCTCTCTGTGTCTCTGTCTCTGTCTGTCTCTGTCTCTCTCTCTCTCTCTCTCTGTGTGTTTAGCAGGTAAGAAGTTTTGAATTTTTAAAAATTTTATGTTCTGTGTATGACTGTTTTTCCTTTGTGTATGTCTGTGCACCACATACATGCCTGGTGTCTGAGAAGGCCAGAAGAGAACATCAAATTCCCTCAAATTGTGATCTGTCTTTTACTCATTAGGCTGCTTGGAATGGTCTTCTGAAAGAGCAGCTAGGTTCTCTTTCTTCCCAGCCCCCTTGAATGACTTTTCAAATCAAGTGTACAGGTCTTTCAAATCTACAGTTTGCTACTAGCCCATTGAGCAGCCCCATACAAGTCTAAGGCCCAGAACTTCAATGATTGCATAGGAAAATAATTAATGATACATTGTAAGCAAGAGAGTTAAATAACTATTTCCTTGATACTTGACATATATAGGCACTAGTAGCTTTCATGTTTTTTTTCTTTTAATGTACCAATAGTAAGTTGATATTTTATGTATATGTGCAACAGATACATGTGTGTATGCACATGGGTGTGGAACCAAATATCAACCTTGGGTGGTTTCCTCAGGCTCCATCCCACATTGTGGGGATAGGAAGCCATTGAAGAAAACTCCTAAAAGTTATGATAGGAATGTTCTTCAAAGTTGATGGCTTTTGGCAGAGATAGGAGTGGGGGAAGGACTCAGTTTTTTTTTTTTTTTTTTTTAAGGAACTAGCCACTGGAAGTTTGACCATGTGGCATTGCAAACTGCAATACATCACACTATGTTTTTCCCCCCCAAACAAATTTACACACAAATATTCGTTGCAAGGAGTTGTTGGTCTTGTTCAAGGTTTCTGGTTTCTGAAGCACTATAAATACTCAACTATCCCTGAGACTAGACTTCGAATTCCAGCTATTGCCCAGAGTCAGCATGATCTTGTGGTTATGCAGGACATGCTTGAGTGTTCTGGTCTGCACACCCTCCCACCCTCGATGCAGGCCAGCCACTCCAAGGCTCACTGGACAGGACTGTTTTGCTTGCAGCCTGCTGTCAGTGCCACTGCCCTCTACTCTCATCCCAGCAGGGCACACAGCAGCAACATCTGCTCCTTGCTGCTGGCTGGCCCTATTCAATAATGCCATGTTCGTTGTCTGTTGTAACCTTGCTTTTCCATATCACTCCCACCACCCTCATTGTGTTGCCATTCTCACCAATAGGCAAGATTCTGCTCTATCATCTTTCCTTACAATTTTGTGAATCTAGTTTTTAAAAAGCATCTTCCATTGATCCTCATGAACTGATCTTGACCCCTCTAGGTCTTTCTATTCCTCCTCCATCTCTTACATATGTGTTGAGGGAAGGTCTAATATCATTGCTTCTGATAGGTTAAATTCAATGCTGATATCTGGTTACCACCCCTTCTGAGGCATTCTCTTGATTGGTTAATAAAAGTCACTTATGGCCATTTAGCTGGGCAGAGTATAGGAAGGCGGGACTTCCTGAGATTAGAACAGGAACCCTGGGCACACAGGCTGGGAGCCACAGAAGGAGACAGACATCTGGAGAAGGCTGGAAGGTAATCACAGGCACATGGTGGTTTTGGATTAGGGGATCTGGGCTAACTTAGTGTAGCTAATTGAGAGTCTGCCCATCTAAGGACTAAGCATTGAAACATTAAAAGGTCTTGGTGTGTTTAATTATTGGGGAAAAGACTGTGGGGGCTTATAGGCCCTCAATCTAAGCAGTCACGGGCCATAGGACTTCTGGACTCCCCCAGAGCCCAGGCAAATATCCCGCCAAGCCGCCGATAATTCTACTGGCCTAATATAACAACTTATATTAATTGAGTTTAGGTTACAGGTGGTGTAGGCCACCCTTGGTCCTGGGGCTCTTTCTCCAGGATAAGTTAGGCAACCGATTAAGGCACGCGGGTCAGGCCACCCAATCCTCTGCCAAGCTGCTGGTTACTCCGCCAGCCTAATCTTACAGTTTATAATTTCTAATAACTACAATAATTAATTAATTTGCAGTTTCACATTTGGCTCCAAGAAATCCAGCTAATGTTTGACTATGTGTCTCAGCATCTGTTTTGATCTGCTGCTGGGTGGAATTTCTCATAGGATAGTTATAGCAGGTTCCTGTTCCTTTGTATCTGTGCGTTGTAGGAAAGTTATCCTGTATTATATTTATAACATCCAGTTTTAAGTGCATACATGCTGTGTGTATCTTTCTGGTCTGGGTCTAGGTAAGCTCACTCAGGATGAGCTTTTCTAGTTCCACCCATTTGGTTGCAAATTGCATGATTTCCTTCTTTCTGATAGCTGAGTAGTATTCCATTGTGTAAATGTACCATAGTTTTTTATCCATTCTTTGGTTGAAGGGCATCTGGGTTGTTTCCAGTTTTTAGCTAATACAAATAAAACTGCTATGAACATTGCTGAGATGATGTTCTTGTGGTTTGGTGAAGAATGTTTTGAATATATGTCCAAGAGTGGTATGGCTGAGTCTTGAGGTAGAGCTATTCCAAGTTTTCTAAGATATCAACAGACTGATTTCCATAGTGGTTGTACAAGTTTGCACCCCCACCAGCAATGGTGGAGTATTCTCCTTTCTCTACAACCTCACCAGCAAGTGCTCTTATTTGAGTGTCTGATCTTAGTCATTCTTACAGGTGTGAGAGGGCCCTAGAGGCTTACAGCAACTGAAACACTAACTAAAATTACAAGAAAAAAAGTTTAGACCTGACTTAGACCCATCCTATACAAATATAGAGGACAGGCAATTTGGCTTAACAAGTAGGGTCTCAGTCATGGACTTTGTTACCTGTTAGTGGGATACTTTACTGTAGTGGAGTTGCCAAGTCAGGCCCCAGAGCAAAAGGGAGCTCTTAGCCCACATGTGATTGATGAACTGGGGGAGGGGGGGGAGCTGATACATGGGGGCCCCCTCACCACTCACCAGAGGAGTAGTATAAGTGAGAGAGGGGGAAGAGGGTGGGAAGGAGGGATGGGAGAGGAGGAGGGAGTGGTCTATAATTGAGATGTAACTTGAATTAATAAATAAACGTATTTTTTTTAAAGAACCAATTTTTTGCTTGGCTCTTTTTTAAAAACACGTTTATTTATTAATAAAATAAAATAAAAATATAAAAAAAGCATCTCCCCATAGAACCTGACTTTTTTCAGTTGTTCCAGGGTTACTGTGGGTACGGAAGACTCCTCAGGTCTTTGGGCACGACATGGCTCCTGGACTTCTTTTTCTTTCTTTTCTTTGTTTCTTTTTCTACTTCTTTCTTTCCTTCTTTTTCTTTCTTTAGAACAAATCCTTGTATTCATTGGCTTGTAACTCTCTGAGGAGTATTTCGGGATTACCTGGCTAGCAATCCCTAGGAACTGCCTGTCTCTACTTCCACAGTAATGAAATTACAAGTGCATGCCACCACATCTACATTTTTTTGACATAGTTTCTTGGGATAAAGGTAAGTTCCTTATGTTTGTATGATTAGCACTTTAATAGTTGGGCTATCTTCGAAGCCCAGTGGAGGTTATTTTTAATAAAACAACTATTTTAAAAAGGAAAGGAATCATTTGAGGTGACAGAAACAATAAAAGTAGCAAAGATTAAGGCTACAACTAATCATCTTTCTCTTTTTTCCAGGCAATGTCTGCTTATAATAGTAGTGACTGATGGCTTGCATATTACTCTTCAGGGAAAAGGGCCAAGTTTCCCCTCTAAACAACT
>CAJQZJ010033849.1:1659283-1701322 GCA_907164525.1 Lophiomys imhausi
TGTGTGTGTGTGTGTGTGTGTGTGTGTGTGTGTGTGTGTGTGTAATGTGTATGTATGTATGTATGTATGTATGTATGTATATACAGTGTGTATATGTGTGTGTATACAATGTGTATGTGTGTGTATGTATACAATGTGTGTGTGTACGTACAATGTGTATGTGTGTATACAATGTGTATATATATATGTGTGTGTATAGTGTGTATGTGTGTGTATATAGTGTATATGTATACAATGTATATGTGTATGTATACAATGTGTATGTGTGTATGTATATAATGTGTGTGTCCAATGTTTATGTGTGTCTATGAGTAAAATATGGTTTACTTGAAATACTGCCTTCCTTTAAATGCATCTTCTCTGAGCACTGTGAACAGTTGGGATGACCCATTAATTCTCACATGGAAACAAGCTTATTTACCTCACTACTGGAATAATACTGTATGATTTGTCTAGCTGATAATTTAAAGAGATGTGGACAAGTTCATTCACAAGAGCTGATTCACTTTAGCAATTCCACCTGCTCTCTCTCCCTTCCTTTCCCTTTGTGTCCTCTCTCTCTCTCCTCTCTCTCTCTCTCTCTCTCTCTCTCTCTCTCTCTCTCTCTCTTTCTTTCTCTCTCTCCCTTTCTCCCTGTTCCTCCCACCCTCCCCCTCTCATATCTATAGAAGAAACCAGATTCTTCATAGGCTAAGTACTGAATGCATTAAAACAAGAAATATATGTGCTTCCTCTCTGTGCTATAATGTCCTCCTTCATATTCAGATACTTTCCTTAATCCCTGGCACATAACTGACACTCACTAAGTGTGCAGGAAAGAAATGAAAATCTGAATATTTTGGAAAAAAGTGTTCCTAGGAAGAACTGCAATCTCAGGAGAAATAGCTCTTTTGGGTCATAGTAGCTCTCTGCCAACACAACTGTAGAAAGCACAGAAGGTATATTTGCTGAATCATTGCATCCTAGACAACCAGAACGTTTAGAGGTTGTCCTATGTTAATATCCTAAGAACAGGCCCTCAGTGGTCCTTGTTTTTCTTAAAGACAAAAATGCAATTTTTTTTAAATTGGAAATTTTCTCAGGCCCATCCCACTCTGCGATTCTCTATGTGATGCAGTCTCATCTGTTACTTTTTTTTTTTTTTCAACAAAGTAAAAAAACTCTATAAGAGAATTTTTCATTTGGCAATCCAAGGTACTTCTTTTAAATAGCACCTGGGAAAGTGAAGATAGCCAAAGGGTAAAGAGCCCTGTCCAGTGGTAAATATGCTGCAATTCCACCACCTGGAGACTACACCATCATCTTCCATTTCCCACCTCTCTCTCCATGGGTATACTCTCCTTTACTTCCCACCTTCTACCCCAGTGCAGCCTTGCCTTACTCAACACCAAAGTCCAGGAATTCCACCCACACAGCAGTGGAAAAACCAGAGCCAGGAGAGCACAGTGATGTCATGCAGACCGCGCCCTCTCAGAGAAGAAATAAGTTGTCCAACTCACTTCTCATTTGCAGTGTGCAGTCCTGCATCATCAGTCTGCATGTAAAGTTTGAATAATAGTTTATAAGCATTCCAGGATTCATTGAGAATTCAAGCTCCATAAAAACATTACATTGCTGTTTTGTTTATTGTTAAGGTGTTTTTTCTTTTTTAATCTTCCTGGGAATCATCACAAGAACATTTCTCAATGAGGAAATTGTAACCATAAGCCTTTAGACATGAGTTTTACTAAAACTGTTACAGAGCATTGCCAAACCTGGCTGAGTAATTTCCTGATTGTTCCACTGCAAATGTACAATAAAAGCCAAAATTGTTTAAGTAATTGTAATAATATATACTGTACTATGTATTCGTTACTAATAATAGAATTGCTTATACATCTCACAAGTTGAAGTATAGATTTATTTACTAGCAAAGTAAATTCTGTTTCACTTTAATTATTAAAATTTCTGTTTTTATAATACTTTATTTTTTTTATTTCTTCAAGTTACATCTCAGTCACAATCCCTTCCCTATTCCCCCTTCCTGTCCCACCCTTCCACCCTCTTCCCCCCAACAGCTTCCCCTTTCAGTCCAACAAATGGTTCCTTCTCTTATAATAGTAAATACTATACAAAACAACAGAAATAAATATGCCACATTTATGAGAGTTAAATGGACCAGTATACCTTCCCAATGTCCAGTTCATACATATTTGGCCCCTGACTTTAACCTTCTACCATCTAACCATCTCCATGAGTTTAAAGTTCTATAACTGACTCAGCTTTCGTACTAACTTGCATCACTATTAAAAACATCTTCTTAGATCTAGAACGCCCTCTTGATTCCTAAACAACTCAAAATTTAACTATGAGGCTCTAGCTGTCTATTCTTCAACCACCTCAGAGACCTGAGAGGGATAAATATATCTGATTATATATGAAGTGCAGGGCCTGCAGCTTCCAAAACTAAGAAATGACATACCAGTGACTGCCTGGACAGTTCTCATTTTCTCTCCATACATTCCTGCATCAGTCTTCAGCCTTTTGGTCCTGTTTCTCTGACAGACATTTATTGTAGAGCAGGGATTATGAAGGACTTACCTACCCTGTCTTGGCAGAGTTAGGCTGTCGACTTCCCTGCTACCAAGTTTTGTCCTTTTTGGACAGCAGTCAGTCTGCAGTTGAAGCAAGGAGTTTTTACATGCCAAGAGATAGGCTTGCCACTAATTCAACCATCTCACACTGGAGATTCTTCGATGCTTATCTTCTACTTGGAGTAGAATAGAGGGTGCTGTCAGGAGCTGATATGTCATGATATCAAAAAAAATCTTAATTTAAGACCACATCTTTGAATGCCATATTCTGCAGATCTCTTGGGGTTTTTGAAGATGCCCTATCCATCTCTTGTATTTAGATAAGCAAATGTTGCTTGTCTCTTAACAACTTGATTTCTCAGTAGCTTAGAGAATATCTGTGATAGACTGTCATAGTAGCTAATAAAGTGACATACTTGCATGACTAGGAGTTTGTTTTTCTTAACTATCCTAAACAGTTTAAGACGGTTGGTATCAAGAGGCCAAAGCTTCACATTTCATTTTTAAGTATCTCTAGGTACAATACTATTAGGAAGCGTTACCTTTAATTTTGTATCAATATACAAAGATCTATTCAAATGTGGCTAAATATACTCTTAATTTTATATCAATATACAAAGATCAATGCCTATGTAACCCAATACAATCTTAATATTACGTCCATATACAAGGGTCAATACCATTGTGGCCAACTATAATCTTAATTTTGTATCAATATACAAAGATCAATACCGATGTAGTCCAATACAATCTTAATTTTGCACAATAAACAATGGTCAATACCACTTTAGCCAAATATACTACTAATTTTGTATCAATATACAAAGGTATAAGGGCATATTCAATAATCTGTCCCTTCTTCTTGGTACTTCCCATACCATGTCTATGTCTCATTTTTCTCAAGTCCGTACTCCTACATAGGAGAGAAAGAAGGATACAGAAAAGGAAAAGAAGGAAGTCCCTGGGTCTAACCTCCAAAACCTTAATCCCATCATTCAAGAAGAGTAGACCCTTAATCACAACACACCAGAGACAGAAACAGGCAGATCTCAGAGCTCAAGGTCAGCCTCATACAAAACAAACTCTAAATTGAGAAAAACTTCAATCCAGGAGTGGTGGAACACATCTTTAATCCCTTCAGATGGGAACCACAGGTCATTGATCCCAATAATTAGAATGCAGAGACACACACATAGGATTTGGAAGGACCTAAGTTTAAAGGCTACTTACAAAAGGCTTACTCAATACAAACAAATTGTCCTTTGAGATCTCAAAATATATACACTAAAGCTGGTTTAGCTCCAAAATAACAAAATAATTCTTCTTTAACCCAGATTGAAAGATAATACTTTATATATTGTCAAAAAAACAAATTTGCTTCAGGAGAAATATTACCTAACCCCCCCCCCCCAAAAAAAAGAGGGTAATTGTTCCAGAGTTAGGATTAGGGCAGGGCTCTGTTCTTATCTTTCCAGGAGATTCAAAGCATCCATTCAAGGAACCCAGGGACAACTGGACAAGGGAAACCTCAGCAGAAAACAGAATCAGACACCAAAGAAGACGAGTGACCCAGATGATCCAGCCTTACAGACTCCCTCAATAGCTGTTTCCATCAAAAGTCTACAACCACAACAACTCAAAATCGCTAAGACCATTCAGCTCTACACACTTCCCCAGCCAGAATTTCAGTAAAGCCTGGAAGATCAGCTTCTGCCTACAAACTCCTTAGGACATCTAAATGGCTGAGCACAGAAGGACTGAACATAAAAGGATTGTACTAACATTTTTTTTAACCATTTTTCCATTCTGGTTCGGGCCCCAAACAGGTTTACTATGACCTAAATCAGCAGGAAGTCTTTTTAAGAGAGAGACGTCCCATGCCCAATGGGTGGGGAAGGTGTTTCTCCGCCCCCCGTTTGGTTATTTGAAGGATAACTGAAAATTCTGTTATTTAGGGGAAGAGATTACAAGCTGTTAAATGGTCTTATTAACAATTTCTTATTTCCATCAGGGGTGATGATTTAGAACTGCTAACTTTTACTTTTTTGGAATTTAATAATCTGTTTGCTTGTTTCTATAATATATATACATATACATATATATGTTTCTAAATTACAAAATACAACTTAATATTGCTCCAAGAAACCCAACCAAATAACACAAATGTCAAATACCTTCGGCTTTTTTGCTAGCTAATTTTATATCAACTTGGCCCAATCTATAAGGAGTGAGCCTCAACTGAGAAAATAGCTCAAAAAGATCCTGCTGTAGGCAAACCTATCGGGCATTTTTTAAAATTCGTGATTGGTGTAGAAGGACTTGGCCTATTATGGGTGGTATCACTCCTGGGATGATGGTTCTAGGTGTTATTACAAAGCAAGCTGAGTAAGTAGTGGGGAACAAGCCAATAACCAGCACTCCTCCATGGCCTCTGCATTAGCTTCTTGTCTTGCCTTCATTTCCTTTGATGATGAACAATGATGTGAAAGTACAGCAAAATAAAACTTTTCCTCCCAAGTTGCTTTTGGTAAAGATGTTTCATCATGTCAATAGTAAACTAAGGCAAAATTCCACCCAAATATTTGGCTACCATTTAGTCATTCTTTTAGTAAAAAGATAAGGTTATTTGTTTTCTCTTTGTTAGTAAGGGGATACAGGGTGAGGAGCACAAACCTAACACTGCACGTGCCTCTTATGGCTTTGTTCTCTTATAAAGTTGAAGGCAACTGCTTAAGATTCAATTTTACAAACACACAAACAAAATTATAATATTACATCTAAGGTTGAAACTTTTATTATGGGGAAATAGAACCAGTGGGCATTGTTATCATAGGGTAATAAGATGCTAATTTATCCACTAAATAGTAACTCCTAATGCTATTCATAGGCTGCATTCTCTCAGTGATTCATTGGTCAAAGGACTTGAAAATATAAAATGTAAAACAAATATAAAGTGCTACTCAAATGTGTAACAAGAATAAAATGTAAACTAGATTAGTTGATTTTCTCTGTCTGCTCCTATAATTTTTTAATAATTTATTTATTTATTACTGCAGGTTACATCTCCATCACAGTGTCCTCTTTCCACCCCTCTCAGTCCCACCCTCCCACCCTCTATCCCCTATCCTGTTGGGGTAGTGTTAAGCATTCTAAATGTTAATTAATTGGTCCTGCTTGCTGTCTGTTTCTTACACTGATTCTGATTGGTTAAATAAAATGCTGAGGCCTGAGATTGGAAAAAGACAGAGAAAGGTGGGACTTCCTGGGATTAGAACACGAGGCCTGTGCTTTAGACAGAGGATTAAGGCATTCCAGCCAGGAGCAGGAAGAAGGAGACACACACCATGGGTTAGGAAAAAGAACCTCATTCCACATGGCCAGGAACATCGGCATACCGTGGAGAATGGCAGTCCAAGGGGATGTATGTATATATGGGTCATATTTGGGTAATAGAATTATGAGCTAGCTTAGATGGGCTAGGATTGTACAACTCAGGCCAAGGCTTGTTAAAATCCACATGGTGTCTGTGTGCTCATTTTTAATGTCTGCTTAAAGATTAACGGCTGCCAAACCAATAACAATAATGTAAATACTGGTAAACAATTTAACTGATTATTTCTACAAATGACACCCAATGTAATTTAATTTAATTATTTTTTTTTACACTATCCCTTCCATCCCACTCCTCTGGAGTGGAGTGTTCCTACATAACAGTCCCCCACCCCAGTTCAGCAGTCATATGAGGGCCAAGAGCCTCTTCATACACTGGAGGCATATAAGGCAGCACCACTAGGGAAAAGTGTCTCATTGACAGGAAAAAAAAAAAAAAAAAACCTATGTTCATGTTCCCTTTGGTGCATTCATTGGAGTATAGTTATCCTGTACTATATGGCTAAAATCTGATTATAAGTGAATAGATACCATATGCATCCTTCTGGGTCTGGGTTAGCTCACTCAGGATGAGTTTCTCTAGTTCAATCCATTTGGCTGCAAATTGCATGATTTTGTTGTTTCTGATAGCTGAGTAGTATTCCTTTGTATAGATGTACCACAGCTTTTTAATCCATTCTTTAGTTGAGGGACATCTGGGTTGTTTCCAGTTTCTAGCTATTACAAATAAGGCTGCTATGGACATAGATGAGGAAACTTTCTTGTGATTTGGTGAGGAATCATTT
The DNA here is from genome assembly GCA_907164525.1 of Lophiomys imhausi. NCBI lineage: Eukaryota > Metazoa > Chordata > Mammalia > Rodentia > Muridae > Lophiomys > Lophiomys imhausi. The sequence goes on from CAJQZJ010033849.1 coordinate 1,666,032, forward strand.
GGATGTATACACAGAAGTGATATGGCTGTGTCTTGAGGCAGAGTTTTACCAGGTTTTCTAAGATATCCCCAGACTGACCTCCATAGTGGTTGTACAAGCCTGCACTCCCACTAGCAATTGAGGAGGGTTCCCCTTTCTCCACACCCTCACCAGCATGTGCTGTCATTTGAGCTTTTGATCTTAGCCATTCTGACAGGTGTGAGATGGAATCTCAAGAGTCATCTTGAGTTGCATTTCTCTAATGATTAAGGATGCTGAGCATTTCTTCAAGTGTCTCTCAGCCATTAGGAATTCCTCCTTTGTGAATTCTCTGTTTAGCTCTGGTCCCCATTTTTTGATTGGATTATTTTATTACTTGGCATTTAATTTCTTGAGTTCTTTGTAAATTATGGATATTAGCCCTCTGTCTGATGTGGGGTTGGTGAAGATTTTCCCAATCTGTAGGTTGCCGTTTTTTTTTTTTTGTTTTGTTTTTTTGTTTTTTTGGTGTTTTTTTTTTTTTTTGAATGACAGTGTCTTTTGCCTTACAGAAGCTTTTCAGTTTCATGAGGTCCCATTTATTGATTGTTGGTCTTAGATCCTGAGCTGTTGGCGTTCTGTTCAGGAAGTTGTCACCTGTGCTGATGAGTTTGAGGGTTTTCCCCACTTTCTCTTCTAGTAGATTTAGTGTCCCCTTCATGCAAAGAGTCCTGGAAAGAACCGGCATACAAGGACCATACCTAAAAGTGATAAAGACAATATACAGCAAGCTAGTGGCGAACATCAAATTAAATAGAGAGAAACTTGAAGCATTTCCTCTAAAATCAGGGACAAGACAAGGATGTCCACTTTCACCATATCTCTTCAACATAGTACTTGAAGTTCTTGCTAGAGCAATAAGACAGCTAAAGGAGATCAAAGGGATAAATATTGGAAATGAAGAAATAAAATTGTCCCTATTTGCAGATGATATGATAGTATACATAAACGATCCCAAAAATTCCACCAGAGAACTCTTACAGCTGATAAACACCCTCATGCTCCTATAATTTTAAAAGATTATTTATTTTTATGTGTTTTATTTTTGACTACAGATATGGATATATACCACATATATACCTGGTGCCCACTGAGGGTAAAAGAAGGCATCACATCCTTTAGAACCTAAGTTACAGATGGTTATGAATTTTCATGAGGTCTGAACCCAAGTCCTCTACAAAAGCAGCAATCCTACATATCTGGAATTCCATAGAATAAAATACTATATATCTAATAGATACAACTAATTCATAGCTTACTTCACTTGGCAACATTGAACCATCTCGTCAATTCCCCTTCTTATATAATAGAAAGGAAAAAGAAAAAACAAGGAGTGAAGTAAATTCAAAATACGTTTAAGTAATTGTTGCTCTGTTAGATAATTCCTGTGATAGTTGATTGTGAAGTTCCATAAACTGAATGTATCTTGATTTTAAAAGGATTTAATGATATATCAGAGTGCAGGGTAATGACGGCCTATGCATAAAAGGACCAGTAATGGAAAGGAACCCTATAGAAAAAAATTAATTAAATTGTTTACCAATATTTAGATTATATTTAATTGGTTGGGTGGCTGTTAATCTTTAAGCAGCCATTATAAATGAGCACACAGACACCAAGTAGATTTTAACAATTGAGCAATTGAGCAATCTTGTCCCATCTAGGCTAACTCTTAATTCTATTGCCCAAATATGACCTCTTGGACTGCCATTCTCCACGCTATGTGGATGTTCCTGGCCATGTGGAATGAGGTTCTTTTTTTCTAAATTATGGTGTGTGTCCTCCTTCTTCCTGCTCTGGGCTGGAACAAATTAATCCTCTGTCTAAAGTGCAGGCTTCCTGTTCTAATCTCAGGAAGTAACACCTTTCTCTGTCTTTGCCCAATCTCAGGCCTCAGCATTTATTTAACCAATCAGAGACAATGTAACAGACAGCAAACAGGACCAATTAACATTTAGAATGCTTAACACTACCCCATCAATTCCTTCTTTTTTCTAATAAAAAGGCCAATTTTGTAAAGTCATATAATAAAAACAATAAGAACAAATATGAAACAGTCAAGAAAACCATATATAAAAGTTACACACATAATATTTAGCCTATTTGTATCAGGCAATCTTGAAGAAGAAAAAAATACATCTATCTATCTCAGTGTATCTAAAGTTCTCAACCTAAGTAATTTCTTTCATATCCTATATTTATAAACCTAAAGATTTTTTTAGACTTGAAAATATCATTTTAAATCCTAAACAACTCTAGTTCAATTGAAATTTTATAACTACTACACCTTCAACCCCATCAAAGACATAACAAGGGATAAAGTTATTATTTGAGTGAGTACAATGCATAGAAGAGCAGCTTCCAAAAAGAAATATGACAGTTTTTTGCCTAAACAGTCCCAAATATCTCTCGATATCATTGAAACATCATCTTCAGCCTTCTGGCCAAGCATTTTTCATAGACTAAATTGTGTAGCAGAAATAAGAAGGATTTTCCCATTCTGTCTCTGCAGAATCAGGACATTGACTTTAAGCTTAAACTGCATTTAAGCTCTGGTCGGTCTTTGGACTGTATATAGTCTGTTGAGAGAGCAGGGGAATTTTTGTCCAGTGGGAATTATCTCCTGATGGGAGATTTCTTTTTGATGCTCATTTCCTTCTTCCAAGTCAAATGGGAGCTGTCAGGAACTGACTATCTTAAGTCAAACAATTCTTAAAATAATAAAAACATCTTTAAATGCCATTTTCTGTATGACTCTGAGTGTTTTGAAGACATCTATCGATTCATTTATAAATCTATCTTCTATCTATCTATGAACAAGTAGTATATTTTTAACCATTTACTGTCTGTTTAACCTATTAAATCTATTTTGTGATAAATTAAGACTAGTATTTGACATGACCAGAAGCTCAACTGGCCAGTCAACTTGTATTATCCAGACTCCTAAATAGATTGCAATAGTAACCCATAAAAGGATCGGAAGTAAACCTGTACTTTTAAATGATTTGTATTGGTGCAATACCTTATATAAGAGTTTAAATATACATAATATGTGTCTAAATATAAAATTCTATACCAATGAATAAAAATTCAAACTTATTTTTGTATCAATATACAAAATTCTATACCAATGTATTTAAAGAAAATCTTATTTGAGAATAACAATAGTTTTGAGTTTCAGAGCAGATTCAATAATCTATCCTTATATCTTATCATTTCTATATTATATACATATATTCCCCATCTTTTTCTTCTCAAGTCTTTTCCCCCTATATAAGAAAGAAAGAAAGATAGAGAAAAGAAAAAGAGATCTCCAAGTCTAATTTTCTATACCTTGCTTAACAAGACCATATAAAAATTTGTAACCATTACCCCTAAACAACATCTATCATCCACCCCACTTTTGGGAATGGGATGTCACTCTCTTAAAACTGAATTGGAATGTAGACAACCTGTTTGAGGGTCCAAATAAAATGGAAAAAATGGCTAATCAATTACTAGTAACATTGGTTGTCCAGTCTCTATGTGCTCAGCAATTTGAATGTCCTGAGAAGTTTGTAGTTTGAAGCTGGACTTTGGGTAGGAAAGTTCAGGGCTTTATTGAAGTCCTTTCTGGAATAGTCTTTGAGGCTGAGCCATCTCAGCAAGCTGTTTGAAGTTGTTCTGGATGCAGATTTTTGAGGAAATAACTATTGAGGCAGTCTATGAGGCTGAATCATTTAGGTTACTTGTCTTATCTTCTTTGGGCTCTGGTCCTGTTGTTCTGAAAGTATATAATTTCTAACAAGTAGCATATAGTTCTGCAATTACCAAAATGCCTTGGATGTGGAGGATTCATAAATCAATTCAGGAATATTTTCTGTTCTTTATTTGAACAGAAGAAAGACATTTGTAAGTTCTATGCCATATAAAAGGATGACATGTAATAGTATTACATATATATGCTATATATTATCTATTTCAAATTGAAATACAGCATAAGACTGTATGGAGTTTAAGTATTCTCCTCTATAGTTGGCATAAATTCATTAATTGATTAAAACAGGTTTATTCTGTGTTGTTCTGGTTTTCTATAGATTAGGTTGGCCTCAAACTCAAAAGGAATCTATCTGTCTCTTTGTCTCCCACGTTTTGGGATCAAAGGTATGAATTTATTTTTTTTCTTTCCTTTTCTCTTTTATTTGGAGATTTAATTTTTATGTGGATATATCTATCCTTATTGATACAGGGTTTACCTTTGTAGCTTGGGCTGTCTTGATTTCTCTGTAGAGCTCTGTAGGTTAGATTGTCCTCGAACACACAAGGAACTTGTTTTGTTCTTGTCTCCCAAGTTTTGATTTCAAGGTATGAATTTAAATAATTGAATTACCCTTATTAAACAATGACATTAATTAAGCCATTTTTTTATTAGTTTGAGTTCCAATTCTTCCTTGGAAACCCCATTCTTAAGGAGATTGGTGTAGAATAGCATGATATGCTATTTTATGTTAGCTTTTCTTAACTGTTGGCTGTGGGAGGCATGCTGTTTTGTTTTGGTTTGGTTTGGTTTTTTTGAAACAGGATTTCTCTGTGTACCTTTGTCCTGGACTCACTTTGTAGACCAGGCTAGCCATAAACTCACAGAGATCAATCTGCCTCTGCCTCTCAAATGCTAGGATTAAAGGTGTGCACCACCACACCCAGCAATTAACAAATCTCTTTTAGTGGCAAAATGCGTATTGAAACCAGTTATCTAGTGGGGGTGACACACCTAAGACTAGCTTGTGACTCCTTTCTCTTTACACATATTGAAGATTATGTGTATTTATTCATTAGATCCGAAAGGACATTATTAAACTGAACATCAAGGAAAAATGTGTCATTTTTGAATTCTAGACTGTCTTTAGTAAGCAGCCTTATCTTATCAGCAGGGTTCCCACCCTGCCTTCATTGTTTAAACCAGGCTGGTCTGGAATCCAGAGATCTGCCTGTTTCTTTCTCTATTATGATGGGATTAAGGGTGCGTGCCAGTACCACCCTGCTCTAATATTTCAATTAAATCCCAGATATTAGTAACTCTGTAACCCAGAGAGCAACTTTGAACTGTAGTGACAATTTGAAATTGGCCCAAAATCTTCAAAAAATCTCTTATGTTTTTACAATGCAAACCAGAAAAATATTCTCTTTACCTCCTGACATAAGGAAATCAAAGACATCTAAACAAAAATCAAACAAAGAAACAACATTCCAAAAGCCTTGGCATGTCTATACATGCTGTCCCATACTGCAATTAAAGCTCTGTTCATTATTCCTTAGAATCTAGTTTTGGCTGCATTTCACTGGTGGGCAGATACCAGAAACTCCTGACAGGCACCTATCACCCAGGGAGCGGTGAACACTAGCTGTCATCAGTTTTGCCTTATTTATCAGGAAAATCCTCCTTCCTTCCGCCATTGTCATTGTTGGCAATTTAGCATTCTGTCTGTAAATTCTTTCCTTTAAGACTATCCTAGTCTGAACTTTCTCAAAAAAGATACACAGAACCACAATTGTTAGGGTAAAAATCATTTGCATGCTAAGAGGAAGAAACTCAATTGGAATCCAAACGTATTTAGGTATTATGAATTCCTCCATTTTTTAATCTAGGCAATTAATTCTACTCTCAAGCTTTGTTTAGAAGGCTGCCAGTTTTTTAGTATGTAAGGAGAGCTAAGCTTTAGCTCTCTGCCTTTGCTGCAAGGCAACAGCTTTTTGTTAAGGTAGCCGCACCTTTGAAATGCATTTGGGTTTGGTTTCTCCCTCTTTGGCTAGAAAACTGGTTTTCACCCAGGCCTTCTCACTCTGTAAGGATGGATTCTAATTGCCCTAATTGGGCACCATGTATAAAAAAAAAATTTAATTAAATTACATTTGGCAATGAGATTCAACCTCCAATGCTTCCAATGACATATAATCCAGATAAGACAATGCACAAATATGTAGAAATTTCTAATTCTTAGGAAATGAAAACAAGTTTTCAAGGGAGGAATAGTTAAAGAAAAGAACCACAGAAACACATTTTCTATCAAAAGAGAACAGACTGGATATGAAATAGCATAAATTATTTTAAGTATATTGATTAAGAGGCCAAGTGTTTAACAAATAGTAACAGTGAATCAGAATTTAAATCTTTAAAAATCATAATAATGATAAATGAACAAGTAGAGGTAATTGTCAAATTTTTCCTATTAGGACTCATTCATCAAACTAATGCAGATATTAAATACGATATAAAAAAACCAAAAATTTTTATGATACTTACCAAAATAAGAATTTTTTATTTCTTCATTTACCACACGTGTCTGGCTGAATCTAGAGTATCCAATGGGAGAAACATTACTGATGCAGAGCATCTGAATGCTAGTGACCACCAAAGACCATCAGGGCTAGCCAACTCTCCTTTCAAGTTCACTGTGTGGAATGAAGTTGACAGGAAAGCTACCTGGATCATTGGACTAGGACTTCAGAGGCCTCATACTGGCTCAGTATGAAGACACTGTAATCAGTTATTACTACCTGTTATGACCAAGGGAAGAGGTGGAAAAGAGGCACAAGTCACTAGCTCTAGACTTAAGCTTCCGAGCCTACCTATTATTATCAGTTTGCAGCTGAGAACCTGGGATGCAAGGAAATTACTTTTAAGAATAAAGATCCAGAGTTGTGGTCCAAAGGGAAGAAGACACCAAATTATTTTCCATTGTTGAAAGCAGGTAAATTGATGCTCAGTTCACCATTGTTTCTTTTTGTCATTACAATTCCAATGGCTGATTATCTGGAATTGCAGAAAATAAGAGACTATGTATCTATTAGATGTAACAAATTCAAAGCTTACATGAATGGTAATGCAGTTTTACCATGAATCAATTCATTTTACCAATTATTTTACCAAAACGATTAATCATATTCCTAAACTGTTTCAGCTCATAATGTCCGTCTGACAAAAGGAAAAAAAAAAAGATTTACTAAAAACATTTCTTTCTGTGAAATTTTTATGATTAAGCACATACTTTTTTTTAAAGGAAGATGTCAAAGTATCTTTATTTGTAGATTATATAATTTTATACATAAAGATACTAAAGTCTCCACCAGGAAATTTCTACAACTGATAAATTCTTTTTTTTTAAGGAAAAAAATCTGTTTCCTTTATTTTTATTTTATTTTTTTTTTAGTTTTTTATTTTTATTTTTTTTTTACTTTAAGGTAGATCTTTTTCCCCCAACAGCTCCCCCTTTCAGTCCAACAAATGGTTCTTTCCCTTATAACAATAAATATAATACAAAACAACTGAAATAAATAGGCCACAATTATGAGAGTTATATGGCTTAGCATACATTCCCAATGTCCAGTCCATATGTATTTGGCCCCTGACTTTAACATTCTACTATCTAACCATCTCCATGAGTTTAAAGTTCTATATCTAACTCAGCTTTCATACTAACTTGCATCACAATTTTAAAAACATCTTCTTGGATCAAAGCACATACTTTTTATCCTATTCTTCCTTCTTTGGCATTTTTCTCTCTGTTTAAAGAGTTTACAAATCTACCCAACTTAATCCCATTTACTCTGATACTAAAACTAGTAATGAAGTGTGGAGGAACCATTAATGCACTAACTTCCTTTAAAGCTGTATGCCAGAGGCCCTTGAGTAATCTCACATTCCCAGGAATATGCCCTTGAAGCTTACAAGAGTTATGGAATATCCATTCAGCCTGGCATTACCTTTTATAACCACACCCAGTATGAGTTTATGTTTCAGAAATCCAAATGAAATGTTCCTGGCCCCCAAAGGTCACTGCAAATGTCATCATCTGATATCTTGTGTCTATAGCAATGAAAAATATCCTTTTCCTAAAAGAGAATATTTTTTCACTTAACTATCCCTTTGTTATTATAGGTATGTTTCTACCTTGTTTGAGTATATTTATTCTAAAGCTTATTTGGATGAATTTACAAAGACCAAAAAGCAATTGTGTCACCTAACAAGGTGGTACTTGCCTCTATAACCTACTACCGAATAGGTAGAGCCAGGAGGTCACTAAGGTAGAGGCCAGTGAGGCAACATAGTGAGACTCTGAGTCAAAAAACACAAACAAACAAAAGCCAAAAAGCTAACAGTAAAGAAAACTAAATAGAGGAGAGCAAAAGAAAGAGAGAGAGAGAGAGAGAGACAGACAGACAGACAGACAGACAGACAGACAGACAGACAGACAGAGAATAATTATTTCCCCAAACACATGATTCTTGAAACTTATAAATATGGTTATAGAAAGGATTGTGTGCATACTTTGATCCTTCCATCACATTTTGTAGAACCATCTATATTGTTCACAAGAAGATCAATGACACACTTCTATTTAACATGGACTATCCCCCTTTTAAAAAAATGTCATAGGGTAGGGTAGTCATGGGGCATATTTTATGACTTTTACTGCTTCATCTCTCCAGATGCCCACTGAAGAGATATTTTGGCTCAGGTTCACCTATCATGGCAGCATAGGCCCATGGGGACCCATGGAAGGTTGTAATGAGGGCTCCATTAACCACTTTCATTATTTCAGTGGCCTAAGGGAATAACACATTCACCAATAATAAAGCTGCGGAAGCTAAAGTGTCAAATTACTTCGCTTTGGGGCAAAGTCTTATCAATTTCGAGTGAGAACTGGTATTACCTCATGCTGATGAATGCCTCTGATTGGCAAAACTGTATGCATCTAATTAATAAAGTGTGAAATAAAAACAAATGAATTGATTTGTTTGGACATTAAAATTTTTCAAAGCATAGAGACCCAGACATTGAAGGAAATCAGGGAGGACCAATGTACCTCAGGTGTTTAATGTCACTCTAATATCTTTACTAGCATTGGTGATAACAACACGAAACTAAACGTTACCCTCAGTCACAGGTCTAAGCGGTATTCAGACACTATTGTTTTTCTATATTGCAGTACCCATATTAGGCAGGTATAATTATGTGCCCAAACTAAGAAGTGAAGATTTTGAGAGAGAAACCATCAATGTATCAAAGACATAAAAATTCTTTCGCTAAGAACCCATTTTATATTACAGACAAAAGATCATAGTAGTGTTCTAGTTTGTAAAACCCAGGACAGTAACAGTTTCATCAAGCTTTTTGGGAAGAATAAAGAACCTCATTTTAGTAGCTTTCTGGAACAATATTTAAAATAAAGCCAGTATTGGTAACTGATTTAAATGGCAAGGCTTTCTCCTCTTTCTCCCTAAAACACTTGTCAAAATCCTGAGGCCAGTCTTCTCACCTAAATTAAGCATGAATTAAACATAGCTGCAAAAATAGCATCATCTATCAATAGGCTAAGAATTCAATCCTCTACCTAAAATTAAGCTGTTAGCTCACTACTCTCAATATGAATCTGAGGTCTCAGGGCACATTAAGTTTAGGCACACTAAACCAGGCACCTGAGAGCTCCCAGGGATGTTTTCTGAGTCCTTCTCTTTTATAAATCTTCAGAAATACTCTTAAGAGACTGGTAATGCACTACTAAATCCGTGTGCATAGACACAAACTTTTAAATTATAATACCCACATCACACTTGCGTTCTGAGGACAAGCATACTGGTGCCCGATATAGCTATGTCATAGTAAAACTCCTCTTTTGTGGAAGAGAGTAAATCTACAAGAACTTTGGAGTACACACCTCTAAATAAAGTAAGAGAGAGCCATTGTTTATTTCACCACTATTTAAGAGTTAATGAGAGATTTGCACCTGTTCAGCTGTTGCAGACTGAAACTTGCTTGTGGAGTGAATGTGTTTCCTGCTTGAGACAGTTGTAAATGCCTTGAGTAAAAACACTGAAGACTGCTAATGGATAGGTTTATTTTAAGGCATGCCATCTGCTATCAATCATAGAGAAGTATAGGAAGCAAGTTTGGCTGGGCTCCCTCCTTGGGAGCCTGATAAAGCCAGGGCTCCAGGACTCAGGAACATTGAGTCCTCCAGAGAATAAAACATCAAACCTACTCAGCAGCTCCACTAACAATAATAAAAATGCCTCTGCCTAAAGGTGACATTCTGAATTTACGATTATTTGTGTCTATAAAGTGTATTCTTTGGCTCCTGACTCATTCTGACTGTCTCACTCTGAGAACAATACATTAAGCCTGCCTGAAGTAAATGGAAATCCTATCCTTTTATTAAACCAGCAGCCAGTACCTGAGCTCATCTAATGCCCTGTAGGATAGCAGGAAGATTTTCAGCTCTGTTCCATGCCTTTTTAAAGACTTTGTAAAAAAAAAAAAAAAAAAAACTACAAATGAGATGTATGTTATATCCTAAAGGATGCACGTGATGTGGGCAAGTTTATGCTTCCTAGAAGACAAAACAAAACAAAGTCAACCAAACTGTCAAGTTGGACTAAACTCACTAGTCTCTTATGACAATACAATTGGAAAATTCCATAATACAGATATATCACAGGAAAACAGAAACCAGCCACTAAGGGTGGTGTTCCTTATGCCATATGGATTATGCATGTTTTCATGGGGACAGACATTTTCTCGGAGATCTTACAGCTGTGGAATCATAACTAATATTGCTTTCGAAAATGGATCCATAGTATTCCCTAAAAAATGCCAAGCCTGGCTTACTAAAGTGCTGCATGCGGAGGTCCTTGGTGGATAAAATGAGTTGTGGTGGCCCTGGAACCTTCTACAGCTTCTAATTGTTGATTCTGTCTCAAAATTGCAGCTTAACTTAATTCTACTGCTAGCCTAGAAAACCGAATTGTGAGTGTTTAGGGAAAACCCACCTGGCCAACAAACTCATGAGTCTAATTAAAGTTAATAGAGAAATTGAAAGAGGAAAACATTGGCTCAGTGGAGTAAGAAGAAAAGCATATGGCAACAGAAATTTGAGGCAAGAACATTTTTATGTTGGTATTTATTGGAAATATTTCCTCCTAAATATATGTATGAGGAATTATTTGACTTATTACATGTAATGTGAATCCTGTTTTCCACTTTTGTACTAAACAAAATTGTCTCAGGCTAAATGATAAAAAAAAAACCAAGAAAGTCATAAGCTTGGGAACAGTAGCAAATCTACTGTCTATCAGCACTTGGCCAGGCTCCATGACATTAAAAAAACTGCTACTCTACCTCCATACAGAAGCTATGTGAGATATTCTTTATAACTTCCAGGGAATTGCACAGTGCCAGATTTAAGAGAATAATTCTTTGAGATAGTAAATGCAACAAGAGATTAAAAACTAAGAAAATTAACAAAAGATTGCAACCATAAAGGCTGGTTAGGAGGCCATGTCATATTTCCTTAAAAACAAAAAAGATAAAATGCACAAAGGTTGTTATAGTTCAGATTCAGAAATATTTTTAAAACCCACCGAGTCTTCATTATATTTTCTAACACGTTATAGTATCAAATGTTGAGATAGGTTATAAAACATCCCCATAGCAGGATGCTTTAGTATGACCTTCGGTGCTCTGACAAGGGTTAAAACAAAAATGTCTATGCTGATCGTGTAAGCAGTGTTTAGAGTGTTGTGTGAAGGATATCAGAACAGAAGCAGAGCATGGTTAATATACTTGCCTCATCTAAGAAAGCAGTACTATCCAGCATAAGCAATTATCACTATAAGAGACAGGGATGTTAGTGTTACTCCACCCAACTTGTCAAATGAAGCCAGAAACCTGCCCAAGCAATGCCACTTAACTGGGCAAAATCTTCAAGATAAAACTAAACATTTTTATGTTACGGAATATGAAGCTATGTTGTTCCTGGCTGCTCAACGGTGCCTGCTACAGAGAAACACAGGTCTATAATTCTGGGAATACAGAGAACATGTCAATAAATGCTACCAAAACCCTTTGTTTTACATTGGAAATCTTGTCTATATGGTAGCACCAGGTCTGTCTGCTGATTTTTTGAACTACTTTGAAACAGTTTGTCTGTTTCTGGGTTTTCTCCATTTAGCACCAGATTTCCCATCCCTGGAAAATAGTTCAGCAGCACAGTAATGAAAAGCCTATTGCATCAGTGGTCATCTCAAAAAGAGAAATACCTGAAGATTAGCACAGTAATTTGTTTCTCTAAACCTGGATCACTTAAGCTCTTTTCTTAAGAAAGCAGTGGCCCATGAATATAGTAAAAGAATTAAAACCACATTTATGAAGTGACTCCTAAAAGATTTTAATGTTTTTAATAAAAAGGACGGATCATTAAAGTACAGTTAATAAATATTATTTAGAACTCATTACCTTAAATGGTTCCTACTTTGGATTATAAATGTTCACTGTATGAATTCTAAGGAGCCTGTGATACCAGGTAGATATTATATGATGTCTTCATAGTTAATCTTTGCAACATGAGGTTTACATGTTGAGAAAGGAAGAGTTTAAGCGATAATAAATCTATTCTTGTGCTTCAACGGCCCTCATTTTATCATACCATTTAAGGAAATATCCATATGAATAATTTAAATGTAACTACAAATTCTAATTATATATAATTCTATACCATTAACAAAGTGTTTCAAGAGTATTATGAATTTATTAATTCAGCCAACAAATATTCATTGAATTTTTACAAGGTTCTGCACAGAGTGCAGAAGAATATCCTATTAAAGGAACCATGTAACACAACATTATAAAACATTTTTGTTGTTTTATTTTCCTTGCATTTTTTATTAAGAAGTTTCTAATTCAGCCACCCATGTTAAAAGTCACATGCACAAACAGCAACAAGTTGAAGACAAGAGCTCTTACTATCTATCTATCCACACAGGCCAGATATAGTCTCAAAGGGTATAAGACCAATGTTAATGTAACGTCAACTATTTTGAATTTAGAAGGACAAGCAACCATCACTGTCAAGAGCCTAGTGCCCATTTTGTAGATAAATGTGCAAACAACTTTTTAGTGATGAGGAAGCCAAGAAAATCTGCCCTATGGAAGACATCAGATTAAGTGTAACTCTTCTGTACTCCCTACTTTGAAGCTTCTATCTAAAATGATTTGACCCCACCCCCACCCCAATATTCCAGTCACATAATACAGCACATATCATATCAGTGACCTAAATAAAAACAAAGAAAGGATAGCATTAATAATTTAGTGAAATCCATTGTATGGAATCAGGTTTTGGACTAAGACTTCTTCTGACTTCATCAAAAGCTATTGATAACCTTGATAGGAAGATGGAGAAAAGTGTTCAGAAGTCTCTGAGTCCTATGTCCCATCAACGATTTCTCTATCTTGTGTCTATTGTGGTAATAAACCAGCATTACTAAAGCAATCTGGGAAGGAGAGAGTTAATTTCAGCTTGCAAATCTCAGGCCACATCTATAAGTGATTGAAGTCAAGTCAAGAAGGAATTCAAGACAGAAACCTGGATACAGAGACTAAAGCAGAAGCCATGGAGGAAATCTGCTTACTGGCTTGCTTCCCATACATTGCTCAGACCTCTCTCTCTCTCTCTCTCTCTCTCTCTCTCTCTCTCTCTCTCTCTCTGTCTCTCTTTCTCTCTCTGTCTCTGTCTCTCTCTCTCTCTCCCTCTCTCTGTCTCTGTCTTATTTCAAGTTAGAACTCAAAGTCCTTTCCCTCCTCCCTTCCAGGTCCTTCCCTCTTCTCCATCTTTGTCCTCTCCTTCTCCTTGGATAAGGGGAGCCCCCACATATCAACCTCCCTCAGAGAATAAGTCATATGAGTGCTTTCTCTTGTACTGGGGCACAGTATGGCAGCCCAGCTATGGGAAGGTGTTTCACTCACAGACTCGCTGATGGGTGGAGTTTTTTATAGGATAGTTATGCTAAATTCCTGTCTGTCTTTCTTGTACACCCCAGCAACACCTGCCCAGGCATGGCACTGTGAATAATGAGGTGCCCTTCACATCAAACATTAATCAATAAAATGCCCCACAGGCTTGCTTGTAGGCTAACCCACTGGGGGCATTTTTTTCAGTTGAAGTTCTTTTATCTCAAATGACTCCAGTCTGTGGCAAGTTAGAAAAAAAAAAAAAAAAACTACCTAGGACAGTTTGCTCCTTGTCAACTTGACACTCCAATGTATTCCTGTTAAGCCATAGCATTTCCTTTCTTATTTTGCCCCAAGCTCTCTCTAGCTCTCTCTCTCATACAGCACATAAAGCTTCTCTTACAGGCTCAGGATAGCCACACTCCACACTCACTGCTGTTCTCAGTGCTCTCCCATGCTACAGCCACCTCCAAAACGCAGGGGTCTCTGCTATATCAGGGCTGCACATTCAAATATAGCCTCTATTGGACTCTGTTCATGGGCTCTAACACTGCCAGCAAGCTTCAACTTCTCTTCATGACCCTGTGTCATGACCTGGAGTGTCTATTGCAACTGAAGCTGCACCTTCGCTAACAGTCTCTCCTGGCCTCCTGCAGTGCCAAGTCTCAGCTGATCTCCATGACCCCTTCATGCCTTCAAAATTAGTACCACCAAGGGGACTTTTAGACACTACCAAACTCTGCTGCCAACACAACCTTCAGTCTTGTTTCCCTCTGTGCTACAGGAGGTCTTGAGTGTTGACTCTGAGAAAACACTATACAGAAGACTGTTTCTACATCCCAAGCTCATCTTGGATTCCTTAGTCCCAGCTGACCAGTAGCAATTTCCCCCACAAAGAGAAAGTTTCACTTTAGTAATTTTTAATTTAAAATATCAGATAGCCCAGGGGAATCTTTAAGAGATTCTCAAACTTACATCTGAAACTTCACAGCTAGTCCTTTACCCTCTACACTATTCTCTGTATAGTCTTTTCTTTTTTAGTCATTTTGCATCCCAATCTTAGCTCTTTCCTTCCCCTCCTCAGGGTTCCACCCACCCGGGTACCACCCACACTCCTGTCCTCTCTCCCCTGTCGCCCTCCCCTTCTCCTCAGAAAATGGGAGTCCCTCACCCAATATCATCCCACATCAGCAGATCGAGTTGGATCAGAACTGAGTGCATCCTCTTCTACTGAAGCCAGGCACATCACACCCATAGGGGGAAGTGGTCAACAAGAAAGCATCAGAGTCCATGTCACAGACATCCTCTACTCCACATGCTAGTGGACTCACATGACAATCAAACTGTCCATTGGTTACACATGTGTAGGGGGCCTAGATCCAGTTCATGCATACTCTTTGATTGGTGCTTCAATCTCTGTCTTTTAAGTTCCCACAGTAGCCTGTTAAACTCTGAATACTCAATAGTTTTCTGGCCCTTCCAAAATTCTCTCCAAAACCTGATCAAGTCTGTCACAGCAATATCATGATCATGAACTGATATCAATTGCTGTCTTAGAGTTTCTATTGGTGTGATGAGACATTATGACCAAAGGCAATTTGTGGAGGAAAGGGTTCATTTTACCTTACATCTCTCAAGTCACACTCTATCACTAAAGGACATCAGGCCAAGAACTTAAGGCAAGAACTTGGAGGTAGAAACTGAAACAGAAGCCATGGAAGAACGCTGTTAATGGCTTAGTCTCCATGGCTTGCTCAGTCTGCTTTCTTATATAACCCAGGACTGCCAGTCTGTCGTGGCCCTGCCCACAAGGAGAAGGATACTCCTACATTAATCATTAATCAAGAAAATGATCCTACAGACAAATCTGCAGTGGGCATTTCTTTTTTTCTGTTGACTTTTCCTCTTCTCAAATGACTCTGGTTTGTGTCTACTTGGCCCAAACTAACCAGGATATCATAATTTAAACTACAATGTCTAAGCTGTAGTATATTCTGTGTTGTCTATTATATTCTGTGTTGTCTTAACCTAAAAACAAGTCCAAAGTACGTTCTCAAATCTCTCAAATGATTTGGCTAAAATATCATGGAGAAAGATTGTGTTCATTCATTTTGCCACCAGGGTGGGTTGTCTATCTGTGATTATATATATATATATATGTATGTATGTACACATATATATATGTATGTATGTATGTATGTATGTATGTATGTATATATATATATATACACACATAGTGGTATATCTATAGCAACAGAATACACTGTGCATCATCAAAGAATCCATGGTACTTCCTATGGAACAACAAAAGAGTGAGTGCTACTTTCATTCAGCTCTGGCTTCCTCAATCACAGTTCTTGAGTATGCATGAAAGCTGAAAACTAGGCACTCTGCCCACACCTCATACACACATATTTGAACACACACAGCCCCCATGGTCATACCTGAAAGATGAACTTTCTGATGACAGCCTGCAGACTCCACTGACATCAACAATCAGAGAAGGGAGTACTTCCCTAAGACTGTTTGGTCAACAGCCAGCTGTCAAGAGACTGTGGAGAGCTAGAGTGAGTGTTCAAGCAATCCTGCCTGGTTGAAAAGCAGTTTCTGAGAGATAGAAGCATTCTACAGTGTAGATAGAAGATTCATTCCCTTTATCTCCTGGAGAAAGAAAACTGTTGCCAGGAAATGAGGGATTTTCAAACCCCTATAACAACTGGAAGAGAAATGTGCTAATTTTACCAGCTAGCACAAGGAACTCGGCCTCTGTCAAAAGACTCTGTGTCCAACCCAGAGCTGGATTCACTTTAACAAACATTTCCCTCTTCAGCCACCTAAGTGCCTGTTGAATTAGGCACAAGGCCAAGGTGGGATAGAAACTGTCACTCAAGCGAAATGACCGTTTTCACTTGGATCTCCATGGCCCTTTCTCATGTCATGGGGAAAATATGCTTCCTCTCCTTGGATATCTTTAGGACTCCTTGGTTTGAAGTGGAAGTCAGATCTGCTGCTCTGAAGGCAAAGCCACAGCTTTTCACAGTCAGAACCAGGCTGTCCCTATCTTTAAGAAAAAAGAAAAAGCTAAATTATTCCTCACCCACTCCTACTCATGGTTTTGATGTTGAAAGAAACCTGTTGTGGTTTAAATGACTCGGTCAGTTCTTCTGGGATTTTCCAAAGTTTCCTATAAAAAGAAATCTGTGGGAAATGAGTGATTGCATAATCACTAACATATGTCAGTTTCACTAAATCTGTTATCTTTTTGGTGTGTTTTGAATTGCACTGTCATATCTTGAATTGCTATCACCTTAATAGTTCTGTCTTTTAAGTAGTGATATATATCTATGTCAGCTTAAAAACAAACCTTTAAAGGTATCCAGTTAAAGAAATGGGAACAGCTATAAAAATAAGGTCAAGTTGTTTTCTTTCTTTCTTTTCTCTTTTTTGGTTCTTTTTGTTTTTTTTTTTCTTTTCATTTGTTTTTGTTTATGTAGCAAATTAGAAAGACAAGATTGTGGGTATATGATGGAAACAGGCAACTATCCAGGTAGAAGAAGTGCAAGGATAAAAACGCCCCCTTCTGGTTACCTATATACCTTTAATGATATTATCTCCAGGCTGCCTCTGTATATTACCTAAATTATTTGAATTTTCTATTCATAGGTGCCACAAAATTTGTTATCTTTTACCTAAGTTAATAATGTGACTGCACCCAAAAATTATTGTGTTTTTAACTAAAGAAAAGCTAGAGGTAGATTTCAGAAACAGTGTGGGGTGGATGATGCTCATTAATGAGGCTGTGGGTTACCGAGGCACAACCTACACCTCTTTTTTAAATGATTTGTAAGAATTCTAAAGCCTTACATTCACAAGTAGGGGAAGATCCTTGGGATTATAAATTGCTAGTTGTGCCCACAGCCTAACAATAGTAATAGTAAACATTATTAAGCAAATAAGCATTACCCTTTGAGATTTCTTTGACTGTTTCTACATTTGACGCAAAAGGGAAGAGTTCCGAGGGTTCAACTGGTTGGGCAGATGGGCGTGAGTGAACATCCACTAAACCAAGGCTCCTCACCTTGCCCAGATGGATTAAGGTTCATTTGTCCTCAACTCGGGCTGTGTATTTAAATTGCCCGGAGCGCTATAAAAGGGCACATAAATCAGGCAGCAGGCATGAAGACAGGCATGGGTGCTTTATAAACGGCCCTTGAAACTCCAGTTTGAATAGGGAGTAATTTGTATGTTCCCATTGCTTCTAGGACTTCCCAGCTCACACTAGGCAGCATATATTAAAGAGACTATCTTGACAATAGACCAAGATATGATAGCTATTTGTTTTAATTTTTTTTGATACTGTTCTATCATGGGGACTAATATACTTGAATTATGGCAAAAATTTAATCTACATCTACTGAATAAGCAGATAATTACAAGGCAACTTTTTTTTTTTTTTTTTAGAAAAAGGAGTGATACAATGAAAAATACATCATGAGGAGGAAATTTAGCATAGAATATTATTTATTACTCAGAGAATCCTCAATGAAAATACTGAATCTTCATCTGGGTCATGAAAACTATATGAAATTTGGTTTATGAAAAAAGAGGACCTGGAGGAATGGAGTTTGAAAACCCTGACTTGGAACATATTTTTTTAATGAGAGGGCTCAAATTCTCTCTTTCACCCTGCCCTCCACTTCCACACTGAAAAGTGTAAATTGATGAGAATATCTACTCAGTTGTTAAAGGACTCAAAGAGTACAGCAAAAGTAAAGTGGCTAAAAAACAAAATTTGTGTTCCCAAATAAAAGAAAGAATAGTTAGCAGCTAATAAATATCCAAGATAATAAGTCACATTTTAAGAACAACTTTATTTTATGAGAAAGTTTCTGGTTTTGGAGATTAATAAAAAAGCAATAACAGTATATCCTGATTCTTATGTGAAATTATGTATCAAGTACTCATTTTTAAAGTGGTGATTTGCTGTTGTGCAGTCATGGTTTGGTTACACAAAGTGTCTCGCTGAAGTTTTCACATCTTATTTGTAGCATAAAAACGATTTGAAGTCAAAATTGCCCTTAAAATTCTTTTAAAGTATCTTACTAAGAATAGAAAAGTGAGGTTTTTGTTTTGTTTTTGTTTTTCACAGCAATGGACAGAAGCATTTTCTCTATGCTTACACATGACATTAAGCAGCCTGGCTTCTTTTGGGAACCATGTTACATATCCAAAAACCAACCTGAAAAGCTAGACACACACTCAGCTTGACAAAATTTTCAAATCAACATGAAAAGTAGAAACACAACAAGAACTGAAACCAAGAAGCATTCACTTGGTGTTCTCTATTTGCCTCTATCTCTTTCAATTCTCCTATCTCTTGGCGGTATTCTGCAAAGACTATAAGCTAAATTCATCTTAGGTAAAAGAAAAAATAGCCATTTGATTTGGCCCACTGAGACAAAACTCACCTGATGCCTGGTAGCATATACTTGTAGTCCCTTAGATTTGCTTAGTTTTTGAAAACGTATTAATTGATGCAGAGAGTTTTAATTTTAAAAATAACAAAAAGATTGGAAGAGAGATAGTATTTGTCAATATAGAATAAATATATAAACAGATCTCAATCTATAATTGAGGCTGCAAATAAAAATTACATTTAATAAAACCCAAATATGAAGTTGTATATTTGGGTATCAAAAATCAACTAGTTAAGAGCAGAAAATAACTAAATTCATATTGAAGAAAGACCATGGATTGAGTATGACAAAAAGCAACAGTGGTGAGAACAGGCCTTAGTGGTGAGAACCTTTTGAAAGTAACAACTTAGGTCAGATTGGAGAAATATTTTTTAGGCTTATTTTTAAGGTTCATTTCATTTTATTTATTTTTTGTATGTGTGCAACTTTCTTAGAGATGGTAACTTACTCTTCCATAGCTAATTGTTCTTTACACATATTTGAAGGCCAGGTAGAGGTGTCTCCTCACATGGCTGAAGTGCCATCTCTATTCTTTTTTTTTTTTACTTTATTTTTTATTTTTCAAGTTACATCTCAATCGCAATCCCCTCCCTACTTCCCCCTCCAGTCTCATTCTTTACCGTTATCAGTTTAATGAACATAGAGATGCTTGCTCCATTGACCTGCCCAATTAAGAGAGAAAGTACTGGGAAAGACAGGTGGAGAGGGGTGTGTGTACATCTCTTGGAGGAACTAGAAACCAAACCGAGGGCAATGGAAACTTCCTGACTCATTGAGGGTTACCCTACCTAAGACTCCTACTAATGGGGGATATGGAACCTGAACTTGCTATCTCCCATAATCAGGCAAAACTTCCAGTGGAAGAGTTGAAATATCAACCCAGCCTCAAAACATTTAATTTGTCCTGCCTACAAGGTATGATGAGGTAAAAGTGGGCCAGAAATTGTGAGAGTAGCCAACCAATGGCTGATCCAGCTTGAGACCCATGCCACGAGAGTGGGCCCAAACTTGACACTGCCAGGAATACCAGGAACCAGAAGATGGATGGCCCAAAGGCCTAGAATAGAATCAAACACAACTGGTAAATGTTCATATCCCAGCACCCACATGGCAGTTCACAGCTATCTGTAATTGCTGGGCATTGTAGTGTATGCCTTTAATCGCATCACTTAGGAGGCAGAAGCAGGTGGATCTCTGTGAGTTCAAGGCCAGCCTGATCTACAAAGAGAATCCAGCACAGCCAAGGATACACAGGAAAACCCTGTCTCAAAAAAAAAAAAAAAAGTGAATGAAATGATTTCTAATGATAGTGTTCTATACTCACAGATTGGTGCCTAGTCCAATTGTCATCAGTGGGCTTCATCCAGAAACTGATGGAAACAGATAGAGAGACTCACAGACAAACATTAGGCAGAACTTGGAGATCCCAAGGAAGATAAGGAGAAAGGATTATGGGAGCCAGAGGGGTCAAGGACACTACAAGAAAGCCCACAGTGGAAGGGAGAGGCTGGGAGGAGAGGAGGGAGGAGAAACTGTGATTGGAATGTAAAACAAATAAAATTAAAATAGAAAACAGAAAAAGAATTGGAAACAACCTATTTTTTAATGAAAATCATCTATATTCAAAACTATTCAGACTAAAGGTAAAACCATTATTTTCCTAAGCAATCAAATATTCTTGTCATTATTTATCACCATATTCAACGATTCAACCAAAACACTATACAACCCACAAATGTAAGTCATATAAGTCATTCTAAATGTTCTCATAGTCACATTTTGAAAACATAAAAAGAGACACGGGAATTAATTGTAATAACATTTTATTTTATACAATATAGCTAAGTTGTTATGTGTTCAGTGTATAACCAATACGATGCTATGCATTCTTGTATAAACTATGGAAAACGTAGCAGTCTAATCTTTTTGTAGGTTGCTAAAATGAAGCAGTGGTTATTCCCACAGAGGTGTTAAGAAAAAAAAAAATAGAATAAGAGTGTAGTTCCCAAGGAGGTCAGGGCAGAATGGGGAAATGAGGGCTGGGAGCCAGAGCAACCTCAGGGAACTTTTGAAATGTGTATATAAAAAGAAAATGATGTGCAATTTAAAAAAATCCCCAGACAACTTGGAAGTCACCCCCATTCATTTCCCAATTTTAGAGTCACAGTGGAGAAGAGGATCTTTCCAGTGAGAATGGATAACCATTAAAGATTCTTCTACTCCCAATGCTCAATTATTATACGATATAGAAGCTTGGTATCCCCCCAGTTCTCTCCTAAATCATCCCACATGGTGTAACAGTCATTTTTCCAAATAAAGGTAAAAGACTACATCTCTAAAGTCCATTTTAACTAAATACATACCTCTTGGCCCAATGTGTAAATTTTATCTAGATTAATGATCAAAGTCTTCTAACCATGAGACAATTCTCTCTGTGTTTTACTATCTGTCTGTCTGTCTGTCTGTCTCTCTCTCTCTCCCTGAATTGTCTTAACTTAGACTTTTAACCTTTCTGTTTGGCATAGAGGAGTGGACTATTAACATTAAAATAGGAAAAACCAAAATTATATATAGATTAGTAAGCACAGTTTGTATCCCTTGAATTTGTTTTCCCACACCATTTTATCTTCCATGGTAGATGTTGTCATATGTGGGGAAGTATTCCAGTAAATTGATCAATAGCCTGTAGACTCATATATTAGCATATCTTCATTCTGCTCTATGACTTTATCCCTCTCATTCATGTTGACCTTGAGGTAACAGTAATCTGACATTTTAGGATTGTTCTGGTAAGAGTTTGAGAAAATTTTAATGAATATGTTTTCAAAATGTTTTTGAGTAAAATAATAAAAACTTCTAAAAAGCTTTGTTTTAAACTTCAGATGCTTTCATTCTCATTTTCAGATTATAAGCACAATGACAGTAACCCTATGTTCCTGGATGGTTTTCATGTTGTTTCATTATTATGAAAACTCCTTAATTTGAAGATTAAGAGTTTAGTGACACACACTAGTTTTATGGCTTTAATGCTTTAATTATTTCAAACACAAATTTAAAACTCAGACACCTAGTGTTATTTAAGTGACTTCAAGTTTTTGTGGTTTAATAAAAACATCTGTTTTGGTTTTTCAACCACAGAAGTGCATTTAATCTGTTCTTCCTTTGGTTGAACTTTTCACATCTGCTCGGCTTGATTCCCGTAAGCTAAAGACCAGGTCTTTTCCCAAAGTAGAAAGTCTACCTGCACAACTGTTGTTTTAGCTCAAAGGGTCTGTTTCCTATACCAGCTGAAGATTTCAAAGACTAATGAAAACAAACTTCTTACCCATAATGCACTGCTTATGTCTTTTGGCTTACATATCACAGTGTGATCATTTTATGAATGCAACACTGCCTGGAATTTTGAATCAAAACAGTAAATTGTCAGATCACACATACCCAGGTACTTCTTTCATATTTAAGTTTTATGAGAATGGAAAAGGAATATATTCTATTAAGTTAATTGCTTGTGAAAAAGTTGTACCAAGAATGAACAGTGCTGTTCAGATCTCTGTGGTTTGTTTTGGACAGGCATCTTATGCTTATCCAAGTCCCCTGGGTCCTGAATAGTAGGCCGGAAATATTGCAAGGACAATATTACCTCATGATTTTCTACAATTGTTTGCTGCTCCTGAGACCTCAGTTCAATTTCTTCTCCTATATATGAGAAATCTTAAGAAACAACTAAAATCAGAGAGCCTGAAACAAAAAGAAACTAAAGTGCTAAGAAGAAACAAAATTTTCATCATTTGTGAATTTGAAAAACGTACTGAAGAAAATGAATGCCTCAGTATCTGTTTATCCCAAGTGGGAAGATTAACTCTCTTTATCAGCATTTACAGGAGATTGAACTAAGATGAGTATTTGGTGTTTATTTAGACAAGATGTAATTGATACCAAGTTAGTATAATTATTTTATTTTGGAAATTTATTTTGAATGTGTGAGTGTATATAATTATATATTTTCTGATACATGATTATGTAATTATATTTGGTCCTATTTATAGGACAGAGTAACTTGGCAACCTGTAATTATTAGGTGTTCATCCCATGTTTGTTGAATGACGCTTAATGAGGTAACATGGTGGGGAGAGCTGGTACACTACCTTTGTCTATGCAAGCAAGAGGAGTCCATGATTTGAATAATTTTCTAGTGTCTTATGTAAATAGGAGCTATCAATGGAGACGACTCAACTAAACTCATAAAATGTTTGTCTAATACATGGTATGCGATAGCCACAGTAAGAAATAGAAGGGCGAAGAAGAGTTTTGCAAGGTTGAAATATAAGATAACTTTGCAGATTGGGAAACATGCCTTTAAGAGCTGAACACTGCTGGAGTGAAAACAACATTCAAGATATTTCTTAAGAAAAGAGTCACCAAAGTATCAAAAATATTGGGAATTTTGAAAGAGAAAGATTAATATAAAAAGCACGCAAGGAAGTAACTTGATAAGCAAGCAAACTTGCTGTCTATAAAATAATAGGAGATGGAGAAAGTCTCAGTCAGACTTACAGCAAGAAGAGGAAACAAGAGCAACAATGGGAAAGCAACTTCAGCAGCATGCTATACAGTTCACACTGAGTGCCAGGCAAGGGGTGTGGATATAATGAAAGCCTAGACTTTTAACATGAGAATTCCAAATGTGACAGTCCAGTGATTATCACCCAGTCAGATCATCTGTAGCCTATTTGGGGCAAAGAATGGACCCCATTGCAAAATTTAGTCTAACACATTTGGGGTTAGTCTCAGACATATGTTCTCCCTATGGTTACTGCTTAAAAGAGAGATCGTGATGAACAAGGAAGTAAAAATTTCTGAATCTTAGATTCATTGGTGACCTTGAAGATAAATCAGAAAGAGTTTTGTGGAGACCATGCCCAAAAATACACATTTTTTTTTAAATAAAAGGAAATTCTAAGAAATAGAAGTAGGAAAACCATTTGTGGAATTCTGTATGCTTACATACTCAAAATGAGAGACAATTAGGAGCATGTGACTTTGGCAATTGCTCAGCTTCATATATGAACCATTGGTCAAACAATGGTAAGCAGGGAGTTCAAAGAATGGCAAAAACAAAACAACAATAAAAATAAAAAAATAAGAAAAAACATTAAAAATTAAACTAGATTTACAGGATTTGGAATCTTAGCACTCTTGATTACTATATTTTCACATTGATTAGAGAGTCATAAAAACACTATGGAATATTAACTGGGAAAGCTCCATCTGCACTATCTCTAGGGCTTAAAATTATCATGATAAGATGTTAAAAATAAAAAAATGTGTTTTTCTCATGATGTCATGTATGACAAGTTTATAAATATACTCACTAGTGTATGAGAGTTATGAAAATGTTTGTATAAAACAAACACAGAGAGAAACAAAACTAATAGCTCTGTGACAATAAGGTCAAAAAATAAAAATTATATATCACACCTTGGTTCACGTTTACAGGGATAGGTTACAAGAATAGAATCTGGAATGCAAAGGTAAAATCAGATTTAGCATGTTTTAAATGCTTCTAACTAAATAATCTCATAGGCCTATTTTCTTTTCTCTAGCCTGACCTACTTCTAATATTGCCTGTTATCTCTTTTTTTTCTTCAGCTTTCTTTTTTTTCCTTTATTTTTTATTTCTTCAAGAGCCTGTTATCTCTCTTTTTTTAATTAATAAATTTATTTGTTTGTTGCTACAGGTTAGATCCTTGACATATTGTCCTCTTTTCCGGCTTCCCAGCCCCACCCTCCCATGCTCTACCCCCCTGACCCTTCCGTCTTGTTCCTCTGGGGTGGAGTGTCCCTGCCTAACAGTCTCTCACCACAGACCAGGAGTCATATGAGGGCCGAGAGCCTCTTCATACACCGGGGGCCTACGAGGCAGCACTGCCAGTGAAAGGTGTCTCCTTGCTACGGGGGGGGAAACTAAAAAAAAGACCAACAGACACACAAACCCACAAAAACAAAGAACAACAGCAAAAAAAGAGAGGAAAAAGAAAGAGAAAAAAAAGGAAAAGGAAAAAGAAAAAGAAATGAAAAAAATTTATGTCCATGTTCCTTTTGGTGAACTTATGATTCCTTCCTCATGTTGAGCTCAACATAACAACTCACAACGTTACCCTTGAAGAGTTCTTCATCACCAGTTTAGAGACTAAGTGTATTACATTGCTCCAATGCACTTTAATCCCATGTCTGCATATGTAGAAAACAGAAATGGCATACTCTCTGATCATTTTGTCTTTCCCTTTCTCCACTTCACTTCCATGCAGCCAATAGTTGGATGAGACTTTGTGATGGCCCCAATCATCTCAATCACATCATATGGCTCTTGAGATCTTTATAATTGTTTAGAATTTTGTTCACTAGCATTTAACATGTGTGGAAGCAAATTAACTCAGTTTAATTACTGTATGCTATGGGAACAAGTAGGTGATGAATGATAAAAGAAGTAATTGCAAACAGAGAGAGTTTAGTTATTTAGTTCTCATTTCCAGAGACACAAAGTTTCATACGTAAATGAAGCATTCTATTCTCTAAGACCTTATTTTTTTCATCTTCATGGGGTGAAGAGTCCACTGGAGTAGATAGACTTGATTCTGAACATGAGAAAAAAAAAAAAACACTTAAAAGCTGAAAGCAAGCTCTAAATAAAAATTTAACTTATAAATCAAAAATTCATCAAACTTTTACAGCTTTCCTTTAAAAGTTTTCCCTTTGTGAGGCTAGCAGGATGATTCAATGGATGTATGAGCTTGCCTCCAAGCCTGATAATGTGATTTAAATCATCAGGTTGTATGCGGTAAGCAGCCACACATGCATGCACATGCACATTCATTCACTTGTATTTTGTCTTGTACACACACACACACACACACACACACACACACAAATGTAAATGTTTTATATAATCGGTCACAGTGCTTCCAAAAGAATCCCCGCTTGCCAATCATTCTGATTGGAACTAAGGGCTGTTCTCCATGAGATGGAACTCATACCTGGCATTGTTAAAGAAGAAGATCCTGTGTGTAGATAGGTCATATACCCTAGGAGAGAGCTCAATGCTATAATTTGGCTTAATTGATATGGTATTAAAACAACTATAAATGACTTTGCTATACCCATAAGTCAGAGCATCTCTCAACCCTCATCAGAGAAACAGCTCATTGCAGTGGATGGGAATTAACATAGAGACTTTGTCTTAGAGTTTCTATTGATATGAAGAGAAACCATGACCAAGGCAACTCTTATAAAAGGAAACATTTAACTGGGGATGGCTTAAGTTTCAAAGGTTTAGTCATTATCATCATGACAGGAAGCCTGGTAGTATGCAGGCAGACATGGTGCTGGAGAAGGAGCTGAGAGTTCTACATCTTGATCCTCAGGTAGCAGAAGAGGATGGTATCCTATGCCAGGCAAAGGTTGAGTATATATATGACCTCAAAGCCCACCACTACAGTGACACACTTCCTTCAGCAAGGTCACGCCTTCTAATAGTGCCACTCCCTATGGCCAAGCATTCAGATGCATGAGTTTATGGGGGCCATACATACTCAAACCACCACAGACCTCCTCTGTCAATTCACAGAAAATAGGAGATTATGAAGGGACATGACTAAATGAAACACACATATCACTGCTGCTCCTCCTAGGGCTCAGGGATCTTGCCAGAAGTGGGGGAGGAAAGATCGTAAGGACAAGAAGGTAGAGGATAACACCAAGGTAAGTGTTTTCCTGACACAACAGGGCAATTGTGCATAAGAAGTCATAGCGACTATGACAACATATGTAAGACTGGTGCACATGCAAGTCACACAAAATTCCAGCATAGAAGTGGACAAGAAATCCCACCACTACCTGAGGAGTTATTATCATCTGTTAATTGCAGGGAGAAGGAAAGTCAGTTTTCTTCAATGCTGTGACTCTTGGTAGGTCAACTACAGGTCCCACTAGTTGGACAGCACAAGCTGAACTTTATTGAGGTAGAGGAGAATTTCAAAATTGGGTGGAAAGACAAGGAGAGTGGTGAAGGTTAGCTATAGAAGGAATTGGGAGAAAGAAAGTGAATAAAATCAAAGTACACTGTATAAAATTTTCAAAGAATGAAAACATCATTTAAAAACTAAAACAAACAGATCCCCCAGGTTCTTGCCTGCAGAAGGCCTGTGCAGGTTACCCGAACTCAATTCTTAACTTCTATGTCAGAACTTCAAAATGTCTCTCCATCTCAAAAGAATTAAACCACATCATGACAGAGCAGAGTGATCTTTGAGAATCAGGACTTTAACATATAAGAAATAGGTTAAAACTACTTTGTACCTTATTAAATAGATTTCCATGCTCTTCAGAAGCAGTTTTGAGCATCTAATTAGTGGCATTTGATCTGACTGACATATTGACCAGTGATTTCAACAGAAGATGGATCTGATGCACACAGATCACAGAGGGAATATAAGTTTGTGACTGTGAAATCAGCTTCCATAACTTCCAAGGAGTATCTGTAGAACAGAAATCTCTTAATTTCACACATCTTTCACAGCTGCCTTAAATACATCTCAGACCCTTTAGTCAATCAGCTGTGGAAACTATACTCAGTACTAAACCTTTTTTTTCAAGAAGGGGATCAAGGTTTACCAATAGACCAAATTGGAAAGTTTAAATTATTTTAAATGTATGCTTGCTACTCATCTTAACAAAAAAGATTGTACTGGAAGCCAAATACCATCGTGTACCACTCTGCTTTTTTAGCTTATAATTTTGTTCTTTTCTGTTTTTATTAGCATTGTAGCACAGAGACTTTTATTATTTTTGTTACTATACTTAATCATACACTCTAATTTATCTTATTTTACTTAATACCTTTACCTCCCTTCCACACCTTGTTCCTCCCAAACCCCCAACACTATGCAGGAGAGAAAGACAGTTACAGGTGAGAAGGGACGTAGTTCTCTTTGAGCTACCTCTTGCTGATTAGGGTCGTTGGGTTCTTTGAGGGCAATACCATTCTCAGTAGAAGTCCAGCAAACCAGAAGACTGCAGCAGGAAGAACAAGAAGCAGTTTGGGGGAGCACCAGCAGCTGAGAGAGCAACAACCACTTTCTTCTTTGCAGCCCTTTCTCCTCTTTGTAACCCCCTTTTTCCTACTTCTTTGTAGAATCCTAGTTGTTACCCTAGTCACGCTGTGATTAATTTTTTTAACATTTATTTATTACTTCAAGTTACATCCCCATTACCATCCCGCCCTCCACCCCTTCTGGCTCCACCCAGCCACCCTCTACCCCCTCTCCCACCCATCCCACCCCTCCAGTGTAGGGTCCCTCTATATATCAGCCCACCTCAGTGCATTAGTTACATGAGGTCTAAGAGCTTCCTCTTGCACAGACGGCATATATGGCAGTTCCACTAGGCTGGAGTGTCCCACTAATAGGTAACCTACTGCATGTGATTAATTTTGATTTTATATTCTCATTTAATTATTCAAGATGTGGTTATATAGAAATTACATCTTTTGTTAACACTGTAGCTAGTCTAAGAATTCTCAGTTCAATATAATAATGAAGGTTTCACAAATTCATAATGAGGTGAAAAACTAGACACATGTAACCAAACACTAACAGAACATATTCAAATATATCCTTTGAAATGATATTATGAACATCTTTTACTATCACTGTCAGCGTTATGACTTACACTCTTTGGATTCTGTTTATATTGCTGGTGGGTAAAAGAAGTTAGTTGCAGCAATGTAAGAAAAGCATACGAACACATTTTGAAGAAGCATTCTAGCCCAGTGGTAACGGCACATGCCTTAATCCTAGCACTTTGGAGGCAGAGGCAAGCAGATCTTTGGGAGTTTTCGGCCAGCCTAGTCTAAAGAGTGAGTTCCAGGACAGCTGAAGGTACACAGAGAAACCTTGTATCAAAAAAACTAAAGGAAAACAAAAAGGACAGAAAGGAAAAAAAGAAAAAAAAAGCCTTCTTGACAAAGAAAATCACAATTTAAGCCATGAGTATTACATGAATACTCTGAAGGACACAATTTAGTTTTCTGAAAATATAACCATACAAAAGTAAGTTCTTAAGTCATCTAGAGATTTATCGGCTAAACATATGAGTGCATAGTACACTGTAAGTGTGTTAGCCTTGATTTTGCAGATGTCTCAGCAGCATTTACTATGGTTGCAGCAGTGGTAACATGTTCTACTTAAGATCAAACAATCTCTCAGGATCTGGCAAGATTTAACAGAAATTTAAAACAATACTTTCCAGAGAAAACGCTAACCATCTGCAATTGTTATTATTAACACTATTCTTTTCTCTTTTTTCTTTCTATATTATTTACACTTCCTGTTGCTTTCAAATCTTTCAATCTATCATTAGCAATTAATTATAAACAAATGTCTAAAGATGTTTATATCTATGTTCTTTTTCTTCCTAAGCCAAACATTGCAGCATTTTGTTTTAATCACATGAATTTCCTTTCCACTCCAAGGTCTACCTGAGCTCTATTTGGAGAACTCAATAACAGAACACAAAAGTGACTTCTGTCAGAAGGGAGTGCCTTTGTAGTCACTGGAGAGAAAAAGGGTGGAACATGTTAATAATGGAGAGTAACTTTAAATTAATAGCATTTACTGTTCTGTAAACAAGAAACATCTTTAGATACCCTTGAGTATAAAGAACTGAAATTTTAGAATATGACCTGTTGTTTTATGTTATCTTGCCTAATAATATCACTACTTACAATAAAAGAAATATTTGACCAAATCTGAACTCTTTCCTTAGCCTTTGTCATGACCATTACCAGAGACCCTCCACTTGTAACTCTGCCAGGATGAGAGCACAATTGTTCTGTTTACTGGAGAGCTGCCTTTGATGTTGCCTAGCCACCATTTCCATTACAGTCACTTTTATCTCTGCCCTGGCACTCTTTCCTGCAGCCTCCTCTTCTCCAGGTGGTCTCCATAGAATGTTCAGCAGTACCCCCAAATACTCTTGCTTCTTCCTCTTGTCCTTTTCCCATCAACAGCTACATATCCTCTCAGAATTCTAATACCATCCTCCCATCAACAGCTACATATCCTCTCAGAATTCTAATACCATCCTATTCCCATGTTATCTTTCATTCACAGATTGTTTTTCGTAAGAGAAAAGCCATAAGGTTAGACCATGAAATCCTCAACAGACATTGCCACATAATTAGTCATTGTTTTCAACTATTTTTGAGGATACCTTTTACACAGATGTACAGAGTATCTATAAGGGACAGCATTAGAAACTGGAGATTCAGATAAAAATAAAACATCTTTGAATACATAAAATAAACAAAGCTTGGACAAGGTAGAGGTAAACATTTGCAAACCTGAGGAAGGAATAATTAATATGGTTTATGAGGAGTATCATGTACTTGTACCATAGTTCATTAGAGTGATCATGAATAAATTACACCTAGGTAATGCAAATGGCATAGGGAACTTGACTTTGAATCCCCAGCATACACACAGGCATGGTGGCTTGCCTGTTATTCTAGGGCTCAGGACACTGGGAAACAGAGGCCAGAGCAAGCCACAGCTAGAATAGCCAAATTGACATCTGGGATTAAGTGAGACTCTTTCTCAGCACTTATGGTAGAGAATGATCAAGGATGGTAACAGATGTCAACAGGATGTAGAGGAACATGTGTGAGTACAAGCTCAAACATACAAATCAGTCCAACACACACACATGAACATGCTTACCCATATTTACATTGCATACAAATGCATAAAAACTAAGGAAAAAATAATAGTATAAGAAGAGAGATCTAAAACAGGGTATTGAACGTTTGATAAATTCTAAGCATTGTGTTTTCTTCTAATGAAGTTGCTATAGGCAATTGGGGGAGTTCAAAAGAGGAATTAGAAAGGACTTGTCCTCGTCTGCTATTTGAATATGTATGGGAAGGTAACAGACAAGATTGACAAGTTTGAAGTGAGAAATAACACATGAGCAGATCTATGCCTTTAAACCACTTTATTGATTATACTATGGAGAATAGATAAGAGTCAAAGAATTTGTAGTAACTCCGGTGACAAGTGATAAAACTCTAAGCCAAAGCAATGTGAACTGGTAAAAGGAAGAGTTTGGTTATATTCCGAGATAGATTTGGACTAAAGTAAGGCTAATTGGTGCAGGAATGTGGTGTGGTGAGTCTGAAAAGCTTATGCACATCTTGTTGGTGAATTGTGAAAAGATGTCATTGCTTTAGCTTTGAACATGTTTCACTGAAGTGACAGTGGGGTGTCTGACTGAGCAGATAGAGGAATAACCACACATAATAATTTGGAAATATATTACCTGTTAGCTATAGGATTCCACTGCATGCAGTGAAGCCCAAGAGAGAATTATGCAGACCAACACTCAACACCCAGGATAACACCTACTAACTGGAAGATGGAAAACCACAAAACACCAAGGTCAAATGTCATGAAGAAGTGTTCTTGGAAGATGAACACAGCCTTGCTTGCTAATAAAATAAAGAAGTGGGTAAACAACACTGTGAAATACCACACTTGGATTTGGGGAAACTATGAAAGAAGATGGTTAGGTGTGGACAGTTACAGTTGCACATGGGAGAGATGTTAACCTATCCTTTATGGAAGAACTCTTGGAATTTAATGGAAGACGATGGTGCATACACAGAATACTTAAGCTGTTGTAAACAATAGGCTGTACAACTATGGAGTGTTGCATCTTGTTAGTTTGTTTTTGTTGTGGTTGTTGTATTTTGTTTATTAATTTGGTTTTAGTTTCTGTTGCTTGAGAACTCCTTTCTTCTAGCTTCTGTGAGCTAGAAGCACCAAATCTAGACAGAGGCAGAACTAGTCCACGTTATAGTGTGGGTCTTCCTTTATCTCTATTTTCATGGTCAACAGCTAGCTCATTAAGTGACAAAGTCGTCTCTGAGTGATGCAGATTACTTCTTGAACCCTTTATAACTAGCAGTACATTAGCTAACATGTATCACTTTGCCTTTAAATTGTGTTTGAAAGGTTAAGTTGTCACTACACTTTAGTTGTAGTAGTCAATTAGCACTAAGTATGAATTGCCTGTCATAAGAAACAGTAATGGTGTTAGTTCCCCTAAGAAACATAGAAATAAATTTGAGTTGGTAGTCACAAACTCCTAATAGTAAAATGATGACTTGTTTGTTTTTATTCTTGATTATTCTTCTTACTGTTTTGTTTTTCCAGAAGTTAAATAAATAAACAAAACCTTAAATTTAACTTTCCTTCTGAATCAAGGAAAAACAAAGCTATTGTTTTCAGCTTCAATTGACTTCAAATACTTCACTATTCCCACACTGGCACTTCAAGATCCCAACTCAATGCAGGAAGCAACTTTCCAATGTCAGTGGAACAAGAGCTTTATTGAGTGAATATGCATGAAAATGCTGCAAACCATAACATCTCCACAGGCAGCACATGGCTGGCTTGCAGCTCTGCTCTCCATCCTCACATCTGAGCTGAGCTCAAAGTCCCAGCATCCTGGGCTAATGTGCCTTTTAAAGTTGTTGTTTGTCCTCTGTCAAAGAAGGGATTCAACAAAGAAAATATGGGTAAGTGGTTCTGATCCAAACCCAATGCAAAATTACTCTTCTCAATTTAGATGGCAGTAATATGGTCTATAGACAAATATATTTGGATGATACTATCCTTTTTCTCTGTGCACTTTGACAAATATAATTTTGAGAGTAAGAACACCTTTGCAATCTTTTCAGACCTTGCTTTACCTTTTAACTAAGGAATATGATTATAGGGCTTTTCCCCACTCTGGGTTATAGTTCTACTTTTAACTAAGGAAAAAAAACAATTTAATATATTTAAATTCATTTTATAAGCATTTGGTCTCTATTTAATAAAGAATTATAGACATTTCTCCTTTGTCCCTTAGCCTTGTAGATCAGCACATTTTGTTATACCTTATAGCCAAAAAATTACTGCACTCATCAAAGACTCAGTACCACTGTTATAGAAAGCCAGAGCCAACACAACTGTGTGGCAGTCTCAGGAACTCAACATTTTCTCCATTCTTTTTTCTCTATTTGTGTAGCAGCTATGCTCAGAAGTATTCAGGACATTAAATTCTAAAATCCCACTCATGAGAATTAGTTTTGCAACCTCCAGCATCCTCACCGTGTCACCACCAGGTCTCTGACTCTAGGATTCAAACTATTGCCTCTTACTGTCTCTCAGTAATGCTGCAATCAAACTGTCCACAGAGCACCACATAAAAGAAGTCTGAATTTGTCTTTCAGGATCTACACTTGCCACTGTGATATAACCTCATATTTTAAGTTACTTGAAAAGTGACTTCAAAATGAAGGGAAATAGAAACAATCTAATATAAATGAATACATCTTCTTCTACCAAGTTATTTAACAAGAATTTTAAATTGCAAATGCTAACTTTGTAAAGGTTACACTAAAAGGGCTTCATGCATGGTTATTTCTGACTCATTAAGCATCTTTAGAAAAATATACAAATGTCTTTAAAGCAATTCTTAAAAGAACAATCCAGGCCTTTGAGGTAAGAGCAAAAGAGTGGGCTATTATAAAAGTTTTTTTTTAAACTAATGCTATGAACTGTGACCAGGTGTTTAATCTATAAAAGATAACACATTTCTAGAATGTAGACTTAG
The DNA here is from genome assembly GCA_907164525.1 of Lophiomys imhausi. Lineage (NCBI taxonomy): Eukaryota > Metazoa > Chordata > Mammalia > Rodentia > Muridae > Lophiomys > Lophiomys imhausi. The sequence continues at coordinate 1,700,007 of CAJQZJ010033849.1, forward strand.
CTACAAATCTTTCTTAGAGTTCAGAAAATATGCACTCACATTTATTCATTTGTTCAGCGAGTCAGTTACTCATTTGCAATTTGTTAAATATCTGCAGTGTGCCAATTACAAATCAGAAAACTGGAAATGTAGCAGATAAATGTCCCATCTTCTTGTTTGGGGTACACTTCATGAAAAGAACAAATAAAAAACAAACTTAAACAGAGAAAATAAAGTAGTAAATGGTGTTAAAAAGATACAGAATACTATTTTAAAAACTATGAGCAGGGAAGACAGTTTGAAAGAATTGTCTTTTCAACACAATCTGGAAATATAGTATTTGTTGCAAAAACTATTTAGGCTTAAAGGACTTATGAGCAAAAAAAACAGAAAAAGTGTAGTTCTTGTGTAAGACATGCTCATGAGATGCCTGAGTCATCAAAGATGTTAGAGTAAAGGAAGTGAGAAGGAAGTGGTCTTGAGGAAAGGGAAATGAAAGTCCTTGAAGAAAGGGCTTTTCCTGTTCTCCAAGGAGATCAGAAAGCCAAAGGAAGAAGGGGAGAAGAGAAAGGGCATGACCTAATCACAAACTATTTTTGTTGGTCATGCATTCTCTCCATGAACTACCACCTTAACTATATAGTACCTTCCAGTTTCTACCTCCAATCCATGAAGTATGTGCATTTGTATCAAGAAGACACTGGAACAAAAGAAAAGAGTGTTGAAGGAAAGGTAATTTCAAGAGTACAAATTTCACAACAACTTTCCCCTCAAACATTACAGTTTTTTTTTTCTGGTATATACCACTGTATATACTTACATAGTAGGCTACGAAAGGAAAGATGAATTTCTTTGAAAAGTGCTACATTAGAAAAGAATGAATGAGGTAAGACAAGTGGATAAGTGTTCATTATCAACCAACACACCAAAAGGAACAGGGAAATAGACCTTGTTACCTGTTAGTGGGACACTTTCCCCTAATAGAGTTGCCAAATAGGCCCCCAGTGCAAGAGGAAGCTCTTAACACTCATATGACTGTTGAACTGAGAGGGGCTGATGTGTAGAGGCAACCCACTCCGGAGGAGAAAAATAGGTGGGAGAGGGAGAGAGGGTAGGAGGGTGGGATCAGGAGAGGTGGAGAGAGGGGACTGTGATGGAGATGTAACTTGAAGAAATAAATAAACAAATTTTTAAAATATCTAATTCTCCTAATGAGAGTGGAAAGAGGAGAACCAGTGTGATTCATTCTTTTAGAATCAGACCCACAACTAAGAAAGAACATACCAATGACTGCCTGGACAGTTCCCATTTTCTCTCCATACATTCCAGCATCAATC